>JAOXYF010000003.1:12141180-12155739 GCA_028565775.1 Sternarchorhynchus goeldii | reverse complement strand
TCCTGTTCTCATGTTTTTGTTCTACTCTTAAACCTGTCACGTCCTGTTCTCATGTTTTTGTTCTACTCTTAAACCTGCCACCTCCTGTTCTCATGTTTTGTTCTACTCTTAAACCTGCCACCTCCTGTTCTCATGTTTTTGCTCTACTCTTAAACCTTCATTTTTAAACTTCCTCACAGCAATGTTCTCTGTCAAAAGTGTAATGGATTCTGTGCATTAAAATCCAAAAATATAATAATTTGACTACAACAAAAGGTCAATGAGTAAAAGAAAAAGAATGTAAATAAGCCTTAACTTCATTAAGATCCACATTTGCAATTCAAAAGCAAATACAAGGGTAAACAGCAACACACAAATAAACAAACACTACCACCACACTGATAGCACTCAAATTTCAACCACAGCAAACGCAAGAAGTTTCTGCCAGGTCAGGGCTGTCTGCCTACCTGGACTACCTTCTGTGCCTGGGTATCGATGACCAGCAGCCGTTTCAGAAGAGGCTGGGAGACATAGACATACTTGTCCCGCACACTCACTGCTGAGCCCCACGCACAGTGTTGGGGTGTCACCCCCTCACTTTTTGGACACATTTCCTCCTATAAAACCATGGAAAATTAGCTACATTTTCTTTCTTTTTTACAGAGAAAACACAGATCATGTTTTGAAGCTTTGATCTTAAAAGAGTGGTGAGGACTGAGCTGTGTGAGGGGTCTTGACCTTGTATCAAGATCTCCTTTGTGATCTACACTCCAAAAGATGGCATAGGCCTGTGTGTATCTATATATAATTATTAGGATCTATCTATCTATCTATCTATCTATCTATCTATCTATCTATCTATCTATCTATCTATCTATCTATCTATCTACAGTATATATAGGTATATATATGTGTGTGTGTGTGTTTAAATAGTTCTTTTATTATTAATAATAAATTAAAAGTATAAAATAAATAAAAATAAATAAATTAAAAGTATAAAAACATCAATAGAATAATTTCTCTCTACACAGCCTCATGAAAGTTCATAATGTTAACTTTTGAACATAATCTTCAAGCATTTAAAAATCATTATAATAAAATAAGTACTTTTTTATAGCAGATACTTTTTCATAAAAAATACAAGTAACTCCTTGTGTAGTCTTGTTTGCACTTCTATTTAGCATTCCAGCACCTCTAAACTGATATTGAACTGTTGGTTCTCAGTGGTACTAAAAGCGAATTTTGCCGTCTGTGCTCAGCACATTTAGCACCTACATAGGTGGCCACAATCCTTTCACTTCGCTTGATATGACGCCGAATCTCACAGTCACCAGGCTGTAGTATCGTGATCCCTTCATCTGAGAAAACGTAGAACATATTTCCCACACTCAGGCCTGGAATGAAAAACACACAATCATGTGAACAATGTAATTTCTGCCAGTATTCACCTAAATTTGCATGCACGTGCAAAAAGATCCTTCAGATGGGGAAACAACAAAATGGTGCAGTTCTCAGTCTATTAAAAATTTCTTTTGGACAGTTGGATCTTAAACTGACAAAAAAAAAGCACCAAAATAAATAAATAAATGCAGTTGTTGGTCTGTCACCTGACAGCAAACAACAGCTGTTAATTAGCAGGTGCACACTAGCAGAGTAATGCTTTCTCTGACAGCAGAGTTGTCATGCTGTCAAAAGATACAAGGTGTAAAAGATAAGTTCTCAGATAGGTGGTGCATGCTAGTGGTGGTGTTGATGCTGACAACTACAGTGTGGCAGTCAGAAATCTCTGCTGGAGAAATTCACCCTGCCTCACTCACAGTTCTCTCAATTGTTTCAGATGGTCTGGGTATTATATGCTGAGCTGTGGTGGCTGTTAGGAAAGCTTTTGGTAGTTACTGTCTACACAGACACACACACACACACACACACACACACACACACACACAGATATACAGTAATCATATTACCTTCTTCCCGCCACAGAATGTTTGCCACTGCAAAGTGTAAAGAAGAACAGAGAATATATGATAAGTCCCAGGCAATTTACACTGTGAATACTTGTTCAGAAGTCTTAGCCCTTATATAGTGCCCATTTCCTTCTCTTATCACAGGGACACCTTCCATAGTGGCAGTTAGCGCAGTAAAGCCAAAAACCCTTCCACAGTATTGTTTAGGACTTGTACTACAATGACTTTATTTGAGGGACGAAAATGTGATCCCTTTAATTTATGGATTTACAGAACAAAAGCTGGTTTATTTTATTTAAAAGATGCACTGGTACTAAACACAATATTTTCATCTGAACACAGCTATTCATATTCATTAAATGGTCCTGTTCATCACATTCTTTTATGCATCATGAAGTTCTGATGCTCAGATTCACAGTATATTGTTCTCTCATCCATCTTTTTGAATGTGTGAACAGACCAAAGAAAGAAAACATGCTGCACACATTTGTATTTTGGCTGCATCATCACCCAATTATAAAATATCACTGAAAAAAATATATACACTTTTCAGGATAAAAATCTCTCAGAAATGTATACACTCTAAAATGATTAGAAAAGTTACAGAAAGCTTACGGGAATATGTAAATTGAACTCTCATGCCTTTATCAGCCAATTCAGCCTATAAATAACCTAGCTACAGTATTTTATGTGGTTCATGCCTATCATTGATTGTCAGTTGAGATATATACATACAGGGAGAAGAAGAGAATTCTGCTTCTGCTTTCGGTAAACTACTTTTTTCCAATTAGCTGACCGAATATAAAGTGGTCCCATAAACTCCTACTTGTCATCTGTCTTGCGCTACTGCCTTTGCCAGGAAAACATTAAGTGTTTGTCCCAGAAACATTTGGAATGTCTCCAGAAACTTTTAGTGCTCAAATGAATTAAACACCAGCTTTATGTGTATATCATTAACTGAACAAATCAAAGGAGGCCTTGAAACGCGTACTGTTTCAGACTCTGAACCTGTGCTTACAATGATCACAGCAAAATTGCCCTTTTGGGCCAAAATGTAACCTTACCAGTAAGTTAGAGATTTCTATTTGTATCTCTTGTTTTTTAAATGTTTTTTTTTTAGATAGGTCCTATATATTTTGTATCTGTCAAACTGTATCCCAATATGTCATATCAATACGCTTGGATTGTGCTGAATAAAGAAAATCTGGTTATGAAAATATCAAACTGAATATTCAATTCACTCTTCAAACAGATACATATAGATATGCATATACAGTAACTCTAAAAACATGCCAGCTCTCAATTTTGTTAAGCAAATACCAGAATTAGTGTGTTACATTTAGCAAAGAATTAAAAATCTTTCATTTGAAGCAGTTTAATTTTGCAGATTTCATCACTGAGGTCACTACTCACACGTCTTTCGTGCAGAGTCTTCTATGAACAGGGACGAGATGTCTTCATCCACTCCGACTTCGTTTTTGGCAATGCACGTGTATGCTCCTGTGTCCTCGTAACGCACGCTGTTGATATGCAGCTCACTACCATTGGCTGAGGAGAAAATGCAGGGATGGGATCTCTTAGCCACATGAAGCCACCGCATGCTGAGTTGTCGATATGGGGCTCTCAGCTGTAAACGTTGGGTAGCATAGCAGTGAGTCGGGCTTGGGAGAGGACACCGTCCTCTGTTCAAATCCCTGGAGGGTTTCGTGGTCGGCACTGGCACCACAATGCATTGTGCAGGGTGTGGAAATGAAGTATGAAAGAACATTGTCTATAGTTTGTGAGGTGTGTTAAAAATGTAAACATGGAAGATCCTTGTGAATGATGCACGCTCTTCTCCCTATGGACATCTAAGGTTTTTATGTTATAAAACACTGTTTCTGTTTGGGCTGCAGATGTTGATAATCACTGAATGGAACAGGTTAAAGCTTCTCATTCCAAAGTGTAAAAATATTTTACTCTTATAATGCTGAGTGTTTTAACAAGCCCCGTCATCAAATCCTTATTTCTGCTGTACTGAAACAAGTCAGATCCTCTCACTGACTTGATATAATTTTGTGCAGGTGAACACAAAAATACTATTGAAAACTTCTAAGGTGAGAAGAGCCTGCTGGGTAACCCTC
Organism: Sternarchorhynchus goeldii; assembly: GCA_028565775.1. Taxonomy (NCBI): domain Eukaryota; kingdom Metazoa; phylum Chordata; class Actinopteri; order Gymnotiformes; family Apteronotidae; genus Sternarchorhynchus; species Sternarchorhynchus goeldii. The sequence goes on along the minus strand of JAOXYF010000003.1, from coordinate 12,151,670 downwards.
AGGCAGAACTGTGTCTTATATGATATCCTGGGACGTCTGTTGTGTGTTGACCCTTTGTGGTCTATGCGTGCATCCTCAGATCTATTGCTCACTGCCACAGCTGCCTTGATCACAACATAGCAATCTTTAAAACACCTCCCTCTACTGAAGAATACCTGAGTCTGATAATGCTTTCATGTGTGTCAAAGAACATGTGCATGTCTACTGAGTTCCCTTATTTTCTCTATTTCTTTTTCCCTTTTCCCTGCTTCCTCTCTCTTTTCTTTTACGTCAGTCTCCTCATAGCATGTCTTTTTCCCCCTTTGATTCTTTGAAGTGTGGACTTGATCTCGAGCCATCTTCCTGGGAGACTGTAGTGAGCACCTTCACTTATAGCAAAAACGCTGCTCTGCAGGGACACTGCAGCTTGAATCTTATAATTATCTGTATTCTCCTCCAATACATATCCTATAATGGTTTGTACTGATAACTCTTATGGAATTATTACAAATCTTAAAGGTGATGGATTACAAGTGAAATGTATCCATGAGGAAAAACAATCCATGTGCTTTAATAACAGCAATTTGATCTACATATGGAAATTAATTTAGGAAAATGAAAAAGTCCCACTTGGGAAACCCACTTGTTTATTTAGTACTACGCAAAGAAACTAGAGCAGTTACATGAGTTTACAGAGTTGAATCCCAGGTTGGTGGACAACAATTTGATTTAGTTTGAAGAGAACAACTTGGGGGGAAAGTGGCTACAGGTTTGAGATCTGCTGAGCCATCTTATCACACATCTTCTGTCTGCAATTCTATTTGGCTTTATTAATCTATAGCTTCTCTTGTAAAGTGAAAAGGTCAAATCACAGTTACAGACTTTAGGTTAAAACTTCCTTTAAATTAAATGTATAACCTCTAATAGTGCTGGATTAGTACTTCCAATTCCAACTGGATTGAGTACTAGAATTAATCTCTGTCTGAGTACCAATTGCTGAATGGTGTAATTTCAAACATCACCACAAACAGGAGATGAATAAATAAAGACACATATAGAACTCCACACTTGTGCCCTGCAGAGATACTTGAAAATGGCCGTTTACCCCCATTCAACCAGTTACTAGACCTGAATTGAAAACACTTCATTTTCATAGTGAACTATAAGAAACCCACACACTCTCAAGCATCTGACGTCGATAACTGCCTATTACAGCGAGTAATGACCCACACACAGCCAATAAAGTGCCTTCTAATGAGGGGGGTGCTCCATAAACGATGCTCCACCATGGTCCTGCTGAAATTGAAACTGCCTTTAAAAGGAGGGGCCCGCACAGCTGACCATAGTACATGGGGCGTTTCATAGATGGCTGTTTATATTAACATCACCCTTGCAGGCAACCTCCCACAGAGCCAAGCGCTTGAATAACAATGGAAAGTGTAAGTGTAATCTCAGGATTCGTGAGAGGGCTGTGTGGGTCTTGGATGCTTTAGCTGTGCCTCAGTGCTTCATTAAATGATCAAGGCAATCAGAGAGGCGTGGGATGTAAACAAGTCACTCTTTTTACGCAGAAAATGTTTCATTCCCAGACACTAGGCATCTGAAATTAAAACGATCGTTTGGGTCCAAGGAAGTCAAGACTCACAGAAAAGCCAAATAGTTAGAGCTTCCTTCCACAGTGTCAGTAGGACCCAGAGCTGTGTGCCGGTGTTGTATTCTGTAGCACACAAGGCACTGACACAGGCTGCTGAACACATGTAAATCTCCCTCTTAAAGTACTGATCCAGGGATCCACTCATGCAGCTTGATCTGGATAAGATAAGCCTTAATGATCTTAAGTCTTTAAAGTTTAAGGTTGCTACTAGATATAGTACAGCCAAACAATGCTAGTCTTTATTCACTGAGTGGCTAACAATGAAGACTAATGAGGAGCTTTATCAGTATCTCTAGCCACTTCCTACACACACTGAGTGTAAGTGGAAACATAGCTAGCAGTTTTCAGGTCCAAGGTCTTACCGATAAATGAGAGCTGCTTGTAGCTGTGGGGTTGCAGATCCAGGCCATTCTTCAGCCAGGTGAGTTTAGGGTTGGGAATGCCATCAGCATGGCAGTGGAGACTGGCAGCCACACCGGGTTCTTGGGCCTGCGTCTCTGGGTAGACCAGTATTACTGGAGGGACTGGAGAAGAGAGCCATAGAGAGGGGAAAGGAGCAAGAGAATTCTTCATATTCATCATATTTCTTGAGTATTTGCCAGTGTTGTGTGGTAACTGCCACAGGAGGGAGAGAGAAACAAAGACATACTGCCTTCACACAACAAAAAAAACTTGAATCCTGTGCAAGGTCTCTAACGCAGCTGTATCAATTTTCAATTAGCCCAATCCCCCTCTGACAAAACATAACAATCATGCTTATTGTCTCTGTTAATTGAAAATGTTTTCACACAGCAATTAATCAAAGCGCTGAAACTGGATTTTTATCTTTAATTTGATACAGTATTTGTGTTTTCCTGGATCCTTTGGTGAAAAGGGAAGGCTGGTTATCAAATAATTTTGATAAAAGGACCCATGCAAATATCTGGTAGGAGTATGCTTTGTTATGCATTAGAAGCTTCAGATTGTTCTTTTGCTTTTGGCTTTGGATGTAGAAAAACAAGTTTACTTGCTCATAACTTAGAAATAAATAAATGCAGTGCCGATATGCATTAAACAGTGCAGCATAATTTTGCATTGAAGTGTTAAGCCTTGAAGAACTAGAATCCAGTACCTTAGCTTCAGTGAACTGGAAGAGTGTAATTGTGGCATACCGTGATATGCAGATTGTTTTCACATTGTATTTTAGTCCCACGGTCTGAACCATGAAGTGACCGTCCTATCTACTCTAAAGCAACATTTAAAACAAAAAAGTTAGATGTGAAGGATGTGCTATTACTAACCATTCACCTGCAGCACATGGGTCTGGGACAGATCCTCGTACCCATATGCATGACAGCTATAGTTCCCCATGTGAATAGTTGTCACCTTGGTAATGTAGAGGGAGCCATCATCGCCGAAGTCCTAATTGAGGAAAAGGGAAGAGGAAAGGGAGGGGGCAAAACAGCAGGGAGTTATGGGATATATAGACTATGAATCAACAGTGTCCCGTGAGTGAGTGGGTGCAGGGCTTTGTGCCACCCTGTCATGCTTCTCTGGGCTGATAAATGGCAAGGGTTAAAAATATAGCCAACATTAGCGTGATTAATGGAGGGGGTTGTTGTTTTTCGGGGATGTTACAACTCACCTGGGGTTTTAGTGTGGCTAAGGGGAGATTAAGGCATTAAACAGTTCTGTAGTTGGATGAGGTGCAGAAGATAAGTGATTCTGAAAAACGAAAAAGTCCATTTGGTAGCAGCATCATCCTCTCACATGTGCGGGTTCATGAGCTTAAGCTCTGTGGTTGGATGGGACAGCACTGGAGAGTCCAAACCTGACAGGCAGGACCAAGCACAAGCCAAAGTAACCTACGGGTCCCTTTGTATCAGGGCCAGAAAAATGCCACTGACTTTGTTCATACATGCTGAGTGGTTACTTGATTGATTGCTGTAGCTATATAGCAGGCAGTCAAACATTTTACAATCAACTGTAAGTTCTAATCTACCACTCCTGGCACCACTAGTGTACAATGAAGTTAACTGACCGTACCAGAATTCTGTTCCCTTTGTACACTCAGCCTTTAGTGTCCACTTTTTAAGTGACCTGGTTTTGTACAAAGCACAGGTTTTAACCACTTATAAATAGAGCATAAACTGATATGCATACACATATCTGGACATAAAACATGGCACACCTGTCCAGAAAACAAGACAAATTACCATTAGTCAGTTAACCTGTGAATACATAGAACTGACGTAAAAAGCACCATTAGCCTATAGGTTTAACTACTAAACTGGCATCTCAGTGCTTACATGTGCAATTCTGTTATCTTGTAGCAAAACTAATGCCAAAGAAAGGATTTTGTCGGTCATAGTTGCCGCCACAATAACTTTGCAATAACCGTTAAAAAACAACTAAGAACTAATTTGTGTAATGTCTCAGGTAATGATCTTTGCAAAAATATTCAGAAACAACAAAATTGACAGATCACTCAAATGTTTCGATCGCTAAAAGGGATAAATTTTGCAGTAAATAATGTGCTGGCATAATGAAACTAGACTGCATTCAGTTTTAACTTTTAAAATAATGCATTCTTCCAAAAAAATATTTTAATGTGCAAGATAGAATTTATTGGAAATTAAGATATCACGTGGCAATTTCAGTATCATTAAAATGCCAGCCATGTTTGATAGTTGATCTAAATTCAATATGCTGGATGGGAAACTTATTCAGAACAAGAATTTTTGTTTTTCTGCAAAGTGTGAGTCTGACGTGGCTTTTACCTTGATGCAGTGAATTGCCTAATCAACCTTCTCAAAACCACAGCACTGTTTACGCGACAGAAGCCACTCAATATGTAAAGTGTCTGATTTCACAATGAAATAACATACTACCTTTTGTTACAGAGAGTGGAATGGCCCCATTCAGTCCCCAGTAAATTGCCATGCCAGAAGAAATTGCCTTTAGCATGAGACATCCATTCTCATCTTAATGTGTGGCGTGGTTATTGATTTTGAAATGCCTGCACTGTTCTTACAACTCAATATGACAATATGTAAAGTAAATATAAATCAGTAAACCAGAACATTGATACTAAACATTTATTGCTGGGGATATCTACATTGTGTGGTAGCTTAGCTGTGCATAAAACATTTGGCTGCTATGGGCAAAATCACTTAAGCCGTGTTGTTACTGCTATATTGATTCCAACATAAGCAATGATTGTGCAGTTAGTATATTGGTATATAATTACAAAGAATCATTTCATGATGTTATATCACAATATAATTTTTGTTACAGCTTCCATCCAACCATGTGTTCATCAGTTATTTATGATATGATTTAAACACTTTATGAGCTTAAAAATAACTTCAGTGGCAGAATGCACTGTAATAAATGGATAGATCAGGGACATTGTTGTAAATGTACTATTTTTTTGATCTGTTAAAAAACTGAAAATAAGTCACTAATAGGTAAAACTTTCAATGTGACCACCTTTACAGGTGAAATCCTGGCATGGACCTGTTCTTCATCTGCAGCATGCAAATCAATGTGGGAGGACCTACAAAGTGATTTTCTGACAAAACAAAGCTTCACATTTCCGACTGTAAGAACTGAAAACAGCTGAACAGCACGATGGACGAAGGCAGGGAAATCCTCGCTTAGAAACAATGGTTTTTCAGCCCACTAATCCTCCTTGTCTTGTAATGCTCAGTAAATAAAGAAAGCACTTCACTGAGACTGTTGTATTTTAAGACCCGTTAAAACTAATTTATAGTCCAAAATAAAAAAATATAAGAATTTGAAAGAGTCAGCAGTCAGTGCTTTAGGTTAGTTAAAATCCTGCACAACAGACATGTCTCAGTGCTGATTTACGAGCAAGCTAATGCCAGCTAGATACTCTGAAGTTTAAGCCCAGTCCCTCATCATCTACAGGTAGGAAAGTCAGTTAGCTATTTACTTGAACCTATTTTAGAAAATTGCTCATAACTGTTTAATCCCCATACTTGTCATTTTTTAAAAATATTTGTTCATTTTAGCAAAAATAAAATGATGAAAACATTAGCAACAGAAGAAGCTGTAGATTTATCAAACCTCTGAGTGTGTAAACATGTATTTGGAAATGTGTAAACATGTAAATGTGTAAACATGTAAACAGCCAATGTATAAGCCCAAAACTCTTGTTAATATTCCTGTTGACCTGTCTGCTATTGTCACTGTAGCAACACATAACAAGCACTTAATTAACAACTTAATTAGAAAATTCTAATCAGCCAGTGGACAAACATAGCCCCATGCTGTCAGACATGCACGTAAACTGAACAAAGAACTTCATTAAACTAGCAGCCATTCCTAATAACAACATACTGCCTTTTCAAATCTCTTTCATTTTTTCCTCTCAAATGTGGTTTGTGGAATTGAAATCAGCATGGCTTCTAAACTGGCTCCTAAGTCCAAAATCATTATTATTTGTAATTATAATTAATATAAGTGCTATAATTCAAAGTTAACAGGAGTGTTAATTGAACAAAATATGAAAGCAAAATGATGTATGCTTTTATTAGCATTTTATAATTTTATTTTTTTAATTTCTAACATTATTAATTGATAATAATCAATGGAACTGGATTCCAACTGGGCCCCATACTCTGAACTAATTATTAGCTGATGTTTAGCAGTTGTCCAGTTAAATTATGTTGAGTGCATATTTCTTAAAATACTTCTTTGCAAAGCATGTTGCTTCTTTTGGTTGCCTAAGGGAACATGGCCATGTGAATAAAGCCTTCACCAACTGTCACTTCACTTCACGTTCATGTTAACTTTCTGGACCATCATCTACTCGTCTACCAACTGCTATTCGTGATAAATCTAAATAACAATATGTAATGGTTCAATAGAGCACTGTTAAGCATGAAAAAGATATGTAGACTCACATTGATGTCTTCTAGATCCAAGAAGTTGAGAACAATGCTGTTCCTTTTCCAAATGATTGGCGGCCTCAGTGTCCCCTGTATAGAGCAGGACAGCACTGTGCTCAGGCCCACAGTCACAGTGGTAGTGCTTACCCTTTCATCCTCAGGGAGACTGAGCTGTACAACCTCTGGAAAAGATGAAAAATCAAAATAGAGGTTACTGTTTAGTTCACATTCTATGGCCACAACAGTGCTTCATTTGGTTTTTAACTTCCTGAAACTCAAAAAGGGTAAAATTACTCTCATCCGAGGTCTCATTCATCCAGTGAAAGAACTGGTAGGAGGATGTCATCAATGCTGCATGTGTGAGTGACCCTGGGTCAGTAATGGTCTGGATGTCTTCAGCAGAAACAAATTTGATTGCTTGAAATATAACAATTCCTAAGATCTGACAGAGAACTAAATGGGGTCATCTCAGCATAAGTACCATAAATTTATGTAAATAATACATCCGATGTAATTTTACCATCAATGTTTTTACATATTACTAATAAGATAAACTAATGATAGCTCCTTTACTTAAAGTATCTTTTAAGTTCTACACATTTAAAGAATAAGAGAAGTATAAGGGATTTTTTAAATTATTATTATTCCTTGTAACAGCAATAGAAACAAAGGAGTGGAGCTTATTGCATGTGGGAGCATGAGAGCCAAAATAAAACCCAAATCTGTTATCTAGCCAAGAGTGGAATAATTAAAAAAGCAATAAAATGCAACTACAGTTAATAGAAAAAAAAACCAAGCAAAAAACAGAAAAACAGTGACAGTGCAGAGTATATTGCTTTCAGTCTTCAAATAGAAAAGGATTTATTTAAGTTTTATACACTATGAGCAGAGTAAATAACAGCAGCGTATTTCATGTCATAGTACCAGGTTAAGTAGATCAGATAAACAGAATTTAAGGAATATGATTTGGGGACATAACATCAAACAACAGACTGCCAATTAAAGTAAAGCAATAGAACTAAAGCACTAGAGATACCTCACCACAGATCAGAGGCATTTGAACACAGGCTCTCAAATGTCTGTAGTGGATTTGAAAACTTTATTAGATGAACTTGCATGAGCACATTGGTCAATACCAAATATGCTGAAAAAAAGCATAAAATATCTATCTATCTATCTATCTATCTATCTACGATTGATCTGCAGGTGTGCTAAGAGACATAATTCATTCACACACTCAAGTTCCACCATAGATGTTCATTCAGACATTTTTGGATGTTTAGGGAACATATTATATGAGAATACATTTTATATATTATATGAGAACATTTTATATGAGAATATACTTCTGTCCTATACAAGTAGCCTTAGGTGTGACATTGCTTTGGCTGAACAGGAAATGGAAATGACATCATCTTCCTTCATGGAAGGACAATTATTTCATTGCATATTGTGAACTTCCATGCAGGGTAATTTATTTGGAAAATTCTTTATTGGTTCTTCAATTTAGAAATGATAATATGCAAATTCAGCCAGTGCGAAAAGCAGCATTGCTCTATTTATGCAACAGCCTTTAAGTGGGTGTTTTTACTGAAACCTGAAAGTAACATTTTAATAATAGGACAATATGCTCAGCCACGATCAATGTCACCACTGTTTCGCCTGCCTTGGGCCTATACTGATGTAATTCAATAAATGAGGCTGCCCTGTTCTTCAGAGCACAGAACGCCTTGTGAGCTGATTACTGCAATTTCGTGAGCAATTTAGTATGTATGCCATGCAGAAAAAAATCTCTGCTTCAGTGAAAACAGCAGACAAATCCTGGCTTCCACCATTATGTTTGCCTGCTGGTTCCAGGTACATTTAATTCCTTCAAATAAAGAACTGTAATTGAGGTGACAGGCAGGGCCGCACGGAACAGGCCAGCGGTGACCCCAGCACATCGATTCGTCACAGTGAGGAGGGCAACCAGCGCACTACACCTGATCCTCCTGTCAAATTAGAGTCGTGTTTGCCATTGCTGCAAGCATACTGTGGTGAAATTACTCATCTGTGGTTAGTGTTAGTCAACTCAGAGCATTTCACCACAGTTGGAAGTGGTACAAAGTGTCTGGCCGTTTCATTTGTGGAATTTCATTTCAAGTGAGCTATTGAACTGTCACAAAGACTTCAAAGATATTCTACATATATTTAAAAGGATTTCATGTCGGTTTTTGACAAAGTACCCACTTGGCCTCCAAAGCACTCTCTTGCATTGTGATGCCACATCAACACCAAAGATAAAATGCAGTGTTCAGGATTCAGTGGTTGCATTACTGTTAATTCCACACCAAGCCATCCAGAAGGGATACAATGCATGATTCTTTGTGCCACATTTGGTTTGCCTACCAATTTGTTGCAAATCCACCATAAAGGAAGGCCCTATTTGAGATCATTTACATCCCCTGACCAAATGATGACGGCCTCCTCTCTGAAAAGCCAGACAAATTACCCATCTGCTGGCCACAGTGGCGCTCCCCACTGGAGAAGGCTGACATGACATTATCTCTGTAATGACTCCTATATTCTCTCCTCGTGCAAATAGGCACTCTGAAAAAGAAATAGATTTTTCTGGGATTGCCAAATTATTGATCCATATTAGATAAGCATTGCTGGCCAAAGAGATTCATCAGAGCAGGCCACCTTCTTTCATTGTTCCATGGTCCAGTTGTGATGCTCATTTGTCCATTGTAAGCACTTTCATCTATGGAAAGGAGTCAACATGGACACTCTGACTGTTCTATGGCTACATGACACCATACACAGCAAGCTGTGAAACATCTTTGTATCATAGTCAGCATAAACGTTTTCAGCAGTATGTGCTGCAGTTGCTCTTCTGTGGACCAGATGGGCTAGTCTTTGCTATTTACCCATGCGTATCAATGACCTACATCAATGCTCCCATGGCCCTGTCACTCTGTTACCTTCCTTGGAACTCTTTTGTAGGTACTAAGCAGTGCATATTGGACACACATGACCTGATGTTTTGTAGATGGTCTAACCCAGTCATCTAGCCATGAAGCACCAATGTGATAAAGAACCTTTGTCCAAAATGCCTGGTTTCTCTGAAACTACGTACTACACTGAAAATAAACCCAAGCAATGGCAGAAAAAGGGTATGAGATCCACACTGATTTCTTTGCTGGTGTTCTAGGCCAACACTGGTGTATTACAGACCTCAGCAGCAACAGTGGCAACTTGACACACTGCATTAAATCCATCAGCTCAAATTCACTCTGGAAGTGAGAGGAAGAGTGAATGACAATGATCTCATGATTTCCCACTTTCTCTCATTTTTTTCTGTCTGCCTCTCTTTCTCTCTCTATCTCTCACATACAACTACTTCTCTCAGTTAATCCCATATATACCAGGATTAAAATGAAAGATATTCAGGGATTTTGATTTCTACAAAATCTGTCCCTTTCTTTTGGAAAATTATACGTATGGCAATATGTTATATAGTAAAATGCAGGTATATATGTATGTATCTATCTATCTATCTATCCATATATGCACTGGAGATCAAAATTAAAGAACACGTGATTTTTTCAAAAATAATGTAATCTACATTGATTAACAACTGAAGAATTTTTTGTAAAGTATATCAACATGAAACCATTATTTTGCAAAAAATGTGATGATCATAGAGAACAGCAACAACTGTAGCACAGAGAAAGACAGAAGAAATTTTCTGAAGGTTACAACAGTCAGTAATCAGTAGGAAGTGTACAGGCCTTTGCTTTGAATGACTTCAGCACGGCTGCAGCCACAGGACATTACTAGTCTCTCACACCACTCTGGTGTGATTTTGGTCCACTCTTTTCCACGTTTTGTTGAAGAAGGTTTTGATACACACTTGCATTCACTCTTCCATGTATCTGTATGAGAGGTCCAACTCCTGCTGCTGAAAACATTCCCCAAAC
>JAOXYF010000003.1:12122913-12141080 GCA_028565775.1 Sternarchorhynchus goeldii | reverse complement strand
TTCACATAGGACTACACAATGACCTTGACATTTAGGAAATTGTGTGTTGTTCTCTAATTTTGATCTCCAGTGTATATATACGGAGATCTAAAGATTTATTGGGTGACAGTCACCTGAGTGGATAGGTAAGCATGTCCTACGTAGCATGACTGAAGTGTGGCTGGAATTGTAAATGCAATTTGGTGGTCCTATTCCTCATGCTGCACTGGACCTCCTAATCTTATCCATAGGAAGGGGCTGACGCACACTCCTGAAGGACATACTCCTTCAGGAGTTGGTCTTGCCAGCACTTCGACAGAAACCCCATATAATAAGTTTGTAAATAATTTTTCTTTTTCTTTATAAATAGGGAGGGGAAGCTATTATGGTGCTTCAGTTAAAGATTGCAAAAAGCTGGTTGAAGCCAATGACCGAATATTTACAAATATATTTAACAACCTATCAGATATGATTTGTGGCAGAAAAGTTTAGAAGTTCAATAAAAGTTACGGTACCCTAAAGTCTGAATGTTACCCCCGTTTCCAACCATTACAAGTGGCACTCACAAAACTGCAGACAAGTCGTATCAACACAGTGGTTTACTGTGTACCCATAGGGACCAACACTAAATAGCAGCTATTGTAAATAATGGCAGAGCAAGGATTAGGTCACAAAGCAAATGCGTTTTAAAATACATACACATGTTCTTATGTCAATATACATTTGGGTGAATGATTGATACAGTGCCTGAGCATATCACATTAAGATAACTTACAAAGATTTTAAGAGCCATCAATAAATTGTGTCAGCAATATATCCAGAACCCGGAGGCTAAACACTCAAAGTGGACCAGTAACGGTGGCAGCCTCACTCTGTAATGAGAGAACAGTGCTTAGCATCCCTCACCACAGCAATCCCAATGGGCCACATTAACCAGCGGGGAGATGAAGGGCAAATTACATGATTAATTGCCTGCCTCAGGGTTAAAGAAATGTTTACTGAAACAAGAGAAGTTTGGAAGTTGCCCTGTGTTTTAACCTGTTAATTATTATTGTATGACAAAATGGCAGCAAATTTGCATACGTGGTCCTTGCTTGCCACAACATCAAAAAAGGTCGGTATTGAAAGTTCTATCATAGTTATTAGCTAAATACAGAGGTGCACTTTCACCAATTCAGCTGCATTCAAATTCATTCAAGGTTCTTGCATGTTTCAGTTCTTTTTGGTCTCTTTAAATAGGGGATAGATCATTATAAACTATAGAAAAAGAAAGCAATGGAGTGTGAACATATTGACTTTTCACTGAATATAGTCCAAGCACTAGGCACTGTGAATAACAATCATGGCCCTACATTGTTTTGTAGTTGTTGATGCTTCAGTGTTTGTTAACAGTGAAGACTCTTAACTTATTTCAGTCCTGACTTTCATTAATGTGTATATGCTCTTTGATCCTATCTGAAACATTCTATGCTCTTGCTTGGAGGAACAAACGCTGTACCTTTGCAGTTTTGCTCCAGTGCCAAGTGGTGCACTTCTGCAGACTGTTTCCTATTTTCTACTAAGTGTGTTTGTTTGTAGTCATGTTTTCATTTAATTTTGGCTTGTTTTTTTGTGTACAAACAGGAAACGCGTTTCTATGTAAAAATAACCATTTAAAATACAATTCTTTAATATAGCACTTGTAGCATCTGAAAATGCACCAATTTGTCAGCAGTCTGTTAAAACAAGAAACGTAGTATTGTGAATTGTGACTAAACTATGTCCAAATGGATGCCATGATGTCTTAATAGATGCTAAAATTATTTAATAACAACAGTAAGATAAATTAACAGAAATGGAGGTAAATCACTAATCGTATTTGTTGAGCACAGAGGGAGATTAATGTCAGTTTTGTTGTTTTACTGATTAAATTTAATGCTAAATTACATTAGATTTGTCATTGTGCTAAGTACGATGCCAGTGAAATACACACTGCAAAAAATAAAAAGTTCTGGAATATAAATAAACAAGGGATCTTATTTTATTATTTAAAGATAAATTGACTCACCTGGACTTTTGTGCTTAAGACTTTTTTTTGTTTCAAGCACTTTTTTAATAATTTAGTTTGCTTTGTTACTTTCAGTGCAGTTAGTAATGTAAATAACAATGTATATATTGCAAATAGGATGGGTGTGAAAGACAGTACAGTACAGTAAATCAGTGAGATGTGAGATATACAGGTGAAGATAAACATAAACAGTAAACAGTCAATGCCATAAATAGTGTCAGTGACATTCTAGTGTAAGATCTGTGGAGACTGTCTATAGTTAATTAAATGAAAAGCAGTTCAGGGATTGGTTAAACAGCAGAGGTTAATCCCATTGCAGAGAATTCGGACTGACAGCAGGGAGGAGAAAACTGCTCCAAACTCTGTCAGTGTGACAGTAAAGGCTACTGTTGCCCTTTGCAGATGGGAAAGGAGTGAACAGTCCATGGCTGGGATGTGAGATGCCCTTGATGATGTTGTTCACACTCAGTAGGGAGGGTTTACCACGAATGTGCTCAGAAGGAGTGTAGCTGAGCACTGATGATGTGCTACATGCTTTTAACCATCCTCTGGAGGGACTTCAGGTCAGAGACAAGGGCCAAGCCACACTGTGGGGTAGTTTCTTAGTATGCTTTTGATGGTGGACTCCCAGGGACCTGAAGCTGGTCCCAAGCTCTTCTCTAACATCACTGATGTAATAGGGGTATGTGGGTGTTTCTGTTCGACTCTTTAGTCTTCTGGGTAGACAGATTGATATTGGCACACAATACCACCAGGTTCCCTATAAGCCTTGTCATCTTCAAGGCTGATCAGGCATACTACCATGGTGTCTGCTGATTATGGAGTTGAAGCCATACACAGGCCACGTGGAATATCAGCTTTTAAAATAAAGGTGGAGGAGCTTAGTCACTGTCCATTCTAACAGACTGTTAGAAACGACATCCAAGGTCCAATTTCAGAGAGATGTGCTGTCATCAAGATTGGAGATCAGTTTGGATGGGTTAACCATGTTAAAATCTAAAGTGAAAATGAAATGCCATTCTGAGCTAGGGATGGTTATCTAAGATAAGTCAAGACGGAGTATAATGCCAAGGTAATGCTCTGTTGACCTATTGGAATAGTAAGCAAAGTGAAAGAAATCTAGTATTGGGTTTAAACAAGATTTTAAATGGAAGATGATCAGACTTTAAAAACATTTTGTGATGATGGGATGTGAATTACAGGATGGAATCCCTGCATTTCCTTCCTGTAATAAATGTCTTAGTTGGTCCAAAAGTACAAACATAAAAAACAACACTAGTGCACAGAACTGAAGTAAAGCAAAATGGTAACTGCAGTGTGTTAACAATAACTAAGTAATCCACTATGTAATCCACTAAGTAATCCACTATGCTCTACATATTGCTTTGTGTGGTGTCACATATAAAAATGTTTACTCTGCTTTTTCTGTGGTGTTGATCATACAAACATACATGGCCATTACAATGCCTATTGGTTTTTCCTCCATTTGGACACTGAAGATTGGTTCTGTGTTTCACACCTCTTTATTGCAGGGAATACATTATATTCTTAAAAGCTGTAATAACAAAAACAGGCTATTATTATTGATTTTTATTTCACACATAGCTTTTGCTTGTCCTAAGATAAAATGTATTAAAGTACATGCTGTAAAAAGAATAGTTAAGGACCTGTTAGAACATTTCTTGAGGTTATGTTGTCTATTACCTACACTACTTTTAAACAGGTACAACCAGCAGTAATTGAACCTCTTCTAAAAATCTTATCAAACCCATGATTAAAAAACCTGACCTTGACCCCTGTCAGCTGTCAAATTATAGACCTATAATAAACCTCCCCTTTATCTCCAAGATCCTAGAAAGAGTTGTACACAACAGCCATGTTCTTACCTACACAGAAATAACATTCATGAAATCTATCAGTCAGGATTTAGACCTCATCATAGTACAGAGAAGGCCTTAGTTAAAGTGGCAAATTACCTACTTCTGACCTCTAATCAGGGCTATGTGTCTTTGCTTAACCAATGTGTGTTACTTAACCTTGTGCAGCATTTGACACTGTTGTCAGCTTCCAATGTTATGCTGATGATACACTGCTGTACGTTTTGGCAAAGCAAGGTGAGAGACACCAGCTTAGTAAAGTAGAGGAATGTGTAGGCAGCAAATGCTTATGTACCACTGGTAGACAGAAGGAATCTTTTTGATTACAAAGTAACTCTAGATGGTCTTGCAGTTATGTCAAGTATAGCAGTAAAAGACCATAGTGTGATTATTGACAGATATTTCTCTTACAAAGCCCCAAAGTTATAACCTTCCAGCTAGTGTTCAGGAATCAGACACAGTCTCAGTCTTTAAGTCTAGGTTAAAAATTTACTTGTTTACTCAGGGATTTTGTTGTAGTTTTTTTGTTAATAATAATGTGGTTGTAGAAGGTGCAGAGCCATAGTGTTCATGGGCATGAAAGTGTTTTGGTAAATTGGGATGTTTAGATGCCATCGCCGTCCCATTTCACAGGTTCACTCAAGTTTGTGACAGTGACTGGTTGGACGCTTAACATCACAGGGCTCCCACATGTCTGTGCTACCTCCTGGTAACATTTTCTGCACCTGTTAGATTATATAATCCTCTAACACCTTTTTGTGATCTCCTTTTCCCCTTCTCTCTCTTCACCTCCCACTCGGTCGAGTCAAATACTGCATTTGGGGCTCCAGGAGGTACCAGAGATCCAGATTCCTGACTCATGATCTGCCGATCTGCCTGATCCACTCTGATGCCCTTCTTCTGCTTGAGTCTCACCAACTGAACATCACTCATTGCTGCTAATGGACAGACTTTACTGTTTGTACTATTGTTATTGTGGTGCCTGATGGTTGGCCAGAGAAGATTGGCCCCCCTTTTTTGAGTCTTAGTTCCTCTCAAGGTTTCTTCCTCTTGCACTCGGGTGGGGGGCGGGTTTACTAGGCAAGGGTGGGGTTTCTTGCCACTGTTGCCATTTGTAAAGCTGCTTTGAGACAACAGTTGTTGTAAAAAGTGCTATATAAATACATTTTGACTTGACTTTACAATTATACACCTATAATACACTCAGTAAAGTTCAAAAATCAATACTTTTTACTCTACTACCTAACGGATCTTACTGAAGCTCAAGTACCATAAACAAATATGTTGGTGCACTGAAATAAAGTGTCAAGATTTATCCATTGTTTATTATATGACTCACTGTTTAATATGTGCTGTATTTTTCTGCAAAAACTGCAAATAGTAAAAAAATAAACAACAACAACAAAAACCTAGTAGTTACTTTAATAAGCACTGAAATGTGTTTGATTTTAAGCTGGTCACACAGTCCCTTGTTGTCACGTGTAACTTTAATACATTTGCAATATGGAATGATTTCCCAGGCATTATTTTGAGGTGTGTTCCCCTTTTGAGCCTTTGTTCTCTCAAAGTTTCAATGATTTTTTTCCTTGACAATGTCACTTTGTCTCACTCATTAGGGGTCTGGACCTAAATTCTTTATAAATGATTTTTGTAGAGCTGCTTTGTAACAAGATGTGATCCAAAAAAAAATGCACAAAATTTCATTCTGAATTTGAATTGAACACTAGAATTTATTGCAAACCCTGTTTTTCTTTTTTATTCTTCAATATGGTGTGTTTACAGTTTAGTGTTACTATGCTTTGCTAAATTCCTTTGTTTACTGTTTAGCTGTTGTTCCAGCAACCCCAGTCTGTGCAAACAGACCACACACAGATATGTGCTTTTCACCTTCTCCTCTGAGAATGTAGATCAGCAGCTCCTACTGACACTAAAACCAGGTTTCCTCTTACTTTACCTAACCAAACATCAAACACATTATCGCCAGCACCAACCCCAAGTGTGGTGACATCTGATCGAAACACTGGAGCACCGAGTCTCTTGTCATGTTGCGAGCTGTCACTGAACCTGCTGTGGGTCAGGTGTCACAGGTCATGGCAACCAGACATGGCAATCAGATACAGGTGGAAAGAGACAGCAATGGAGTGACCAAAGCTTAACATGTGCAAGGCCTGTAACATTAGCTCCAACCGGTGAGAAGGTATTAATCATGGGTTGCAATTCTGTATTAGAAATCACACTGACATGATAAAGACAGCTTTCTTGGAAAAAGACTTCATGGCATTTTTAAATAGTTGGCGATTTTAATTTCCTAAACTGAAACAATAGTTTGATACAGCTGGAAAGACTTGTCACATGTCTGGCCAGGAGACATGAGGGGCACAGCAATACAGTAAGATTTTGATTTTGATTTGTTTTTTTTGTTTGTTTGTTTTTTTGAAACAGCAATATCTGTCCTATTGAACCTTGTTTCTGCTACTTCTTTTATTCTATCAAAAAAGGGCTGCAAACAGTCTTAATGTAATAAACCAAAAACAGCGCAGAAACCCTTTTTGTCCCCTCAACCTAGTTCCAAACTCAACATTATGACAAAGACAGGAGCTCTGAAACATAACAGATTTTCATGTATGTACAATGTAGAAAATTAAGTATTTTTAAAAATATATGAGATTTATAATTAAAAATAGGTTTAAATGTCATGAATTAAATAACTATACTTGCACTTTTGCAAGAACTACAGTAACCACATGTGTGACAATGAGATGAAAACTGTGATGTGGCAGTAACTGCAGTGTTGTTATATATATACGCTGACATCTGGTAAATACAATTATAAACATTTTGTAGACTATACTTTGTGTTCAGTGTTTTTTCAGTTTTAAAAATGGATTCACATTCTTAGTTTTCTTAAATGGCCAAAATATGATGGGCGTGATGTCAATTTAAACAAGTCACCTTGCACCTTATATCTTTAGATACACCTATAATCTTTAGATATTTATATATAAGGTGTTCAATTAAAATGATCTCTTCTTAAACCAATTTGTTAATATTTAACATTTAAATCATAAATCATTCACAAATAAACTACGATTGGACAGCATGCAGCAAGCATTACTACAGGACATTTCTGATCACTGCTCCATTGCCTGTATTAGAGTTAATTAGGTAAACAGATTATTCTTAAGGTGATTAACTCTGTAGAATTATCAAAGGAAACAAAAAACCTTCTGATGAGAACCGATACTTGTATACCACATTTAGATTTTTATATTTCTAATCTAATAAGCATGGCCAAAACTTGTGCTCAATAACCACCCAAGCTTGGAGATGAATGGGCTGAGTTTATAAAGTTTAGAAGTAGATCTGTAGGTCATCTGGTAAAGAGGGCTAAAGGTTTATGCTAATAACTCAAAAGGAGTATGGTAAAATCTTAGTTCTCAACCCCTCTCAAACAACTATATAAATGCTGAGAAGCTAGTTCCTACACTGACCAAGAGGTGAAGTGCTGCTTTCATTATTTATTTTCCTTTCCATTCTCTTGCATTCTAAAGGAAAAATCCAGTGTTAAACCTAAAATGCTCTGTTTTATTTAGAGCAGTTCAAAAAGATTTTAGGAGGGTACATGAATGCTTGGAATTACAGAAAGAGCTAATCATTATTTTTCCAATATATGAAAAAATATATATGAATATGAATGCAGATCATGTTCCTACTTCTATTTTCAAACTCCTTGACTAACAGCACAGTGCACTACTAAACATTTTTTTTACCCTGACAAATTCCTCCATTTCATTTCGATGTAGGTTTCTTGTGTGGAATCAAATGAACCATCCAGCAAGATCTTTCATTTTGTAAGTTCTTCAGCGCATTTCACTGATGTCTTTATTGACTATCGAGCTTATCATGCCAACAGCATATATGTGTAGCACTGGAGGTTGGATTTTGGGTGAATTTAAACATTTAAATTGTATTGTCTGTTTTTTGTTCTTGACAAAGCTGTCAATACTTCCATTGTCATAAATATGGACAATCATGATGATATCATGCAATGCGCACTACTATGAAATTTAGTGTCTGTGCACCGACTGTTAGCAAAACCTGTCATGCTGCTATGCTGCACTCAAAGTGAAAGTAAAACCTGATCAGGAGGAAGAATTCAAAATACACGCAAACACACACACACACACACACACATTCAAATGCAATATTGTCTTTTTTATCTATCATGTCTATTCACTCAGAACATTGTTTTGTCTATTCACTCAGAACATTGCTACCAGTGGCTTTAGCCTTGGGGAGAAAAGCTGTTTTACAGGTGCTAACACTAACAGGTTCCTTATTTACACTGAGACACAATAACACTAAATGCTGTTGTATCAGGCCCATGGTATAGTATGTCTCTTTCCCAAATTAGCTTGATTGTCTGTTTAGTAATGTATAGTTTGTTAACTGTAGTGTACTTCTGATTTTATATTAAATCTACCTATTAGGTTTTATTTCAAGTTTCACAACATTTTTAAATATGATACTTTGTACTAAATCTGTAAAATCCAAAATGTAAAACATGCTAACTCATGGAAGTTAGTGTATGCCATGAAAGCTAAACAGTCCATTTTTACCCTTATGTATGACTCTTACATTCAGCATGAAAGAATGAACCTTTTCAGCACCGTTTCAGTATAGGAAACAGCCACCGTCAAGCATGGAAGCACTGGACCATCTTCCATGTCTTTCCCGTCTGCCTGTCCCGTCTATATGACAGGTGCAACACCGGGGCCCTTCAGAGAGGGAACGAATCAGAGAGGGTCTCCCTATCCCTAATGTCTCCGGAGTCTTTGGGACATAGCTGAGGAATAAGCATAGCATGCGTTTGAAGTCAGAGAAGGGCGCCTGGGCTTGCTGAAAAAGCGAACAGAGGTATGGTAATAAATTATTTCCTACTTGTAGCCCCCAAGTTGGAAGCCTGAGATAAAAGAAGCCCACATGCTGAGACATTAACAGCCAAGAGACCCCATCCAAGGCTTGGTGTGGATCCGGAGCCCCAGGACTAAGTCAGCAGCTTTAGGGTGTGCATTCTTATGAAGAGTGTGGGGCGGGGTGTGTGAAATGTTTTCATGAAAGAAAAAAAGGCTGTAAATGGTAAAAGGAAAAGCCCTTAAAAACACAATCAATCAGTTGCTGCAAATGGCAAACTAGCATTTTGTACTGCGTAAATAGACGTGTTTAAATAACAATGCTAAATGTGTCACATAATATGCATGTAAAACATGTTCTTAATAAATTCACTGAAAATCCTGTTTGGCATTCTTTTTTCTGGAGTTGTTTTGTTTTTCAAAAAGAAAAATTACTATTTAAGATACTTTCACCACATAAAAAGTTAACTACAAACTTCTGTCAAATGTAAATGATTTCAAGAGGCATACTAGGGAGAAATTTGAACAAACATAATCTGCTGTGCCTACAGCCCCCCCTAATTACCTTTTCCTCCAATTTTCTTGTAGTCTTCTCCAAGTTTCTTTGAATGTTCGTTTTGTTCTTTAAGCGGTTGCATTTT
This sequence comes from Sternarchorhynchus goeldii, assembly GCA_028565775.1. Classification (NCBI taxonomy): domain Eukaryota; kingdom Metazoa; phylum Chordata; class Actinopteri; order Gymnotiformes; family Apteronotidae; genus Sternarchorhynchus; species Sternarchorhynchus goeldii. Next base: position 12,131,623 of record JAOXYF010000003.1, on the reverse strand, counting down.
CAAGCCAAATCTCACTTTAGAAACATGTTCCAAAAGTGAAAGTGCACACACGTCTATGAGTGAGCCCTCATACTCTCTTCCATGTGTGGACAGTCACTCTGCCACATCGTAAAGAGATTATGCAAAGATTACGATGGCTGTTGCCATGACAATGTTCCCCAACAAGTCCATACGTGGAGCTAAACGGATAGCAGGCTTTATTCCACATATTCCACAACCGCTTGCCCACGCAGGCAACGACGGACACAAGGAGGGCTTAGACAGATGTTTGAATGGACAGGGACATGTGTCGTGTCTAGCCACAGGGTGGAGGGAAGGGTTGTAAGCTCAAAGAAACTCTGACATGTTGTAATTAACCAAGCAGTGCCCCAGAAGCCATAGATGCTGACTATTGAAGGCTGAAGTCACTGAGCTAGACACCGAGCCAAGCAAGACACACACCTGTCTGTGAGTGAATACAAATGGGATTTGCTTAAGCAACTTTCACTGAAGTTCCTTAGCGTCTTTAGGTGAGAAAGTGCATGCAGGTGAACTCAAATAGGCGTTAACACAAAAGGGCGTCTCAGGTTCTGACCATGTTTCATCTGACAAAAGAGAATGCCTTTAATGAGGAGTAGGTAGGGCAAAGGCATTGTCTTCTGGTAAGTCTAATGGACTCTGCTATTGCTAATGTACTCATTTGCACCCAGGAGAGCTGTTGTGATCTATCTGTGATAACACGGACCCTGAGAAAACTCCAAATGAAAAGATCCATCACACAAGGAAAGACAACAGAATGTCATGAACCAAACCCTTGACCACGAGAACGGTGATCAGTCTCTTCTTCTCTCAGATTCTTGTCTCTCTCTCTGTCTCCATCTTTCTCTCTCTCTGTTTCTCTATCTCTCTCTTTGTCTCCCTGTCTCTCTCTCTCATATAATCTCTCCAAGTCACATTCTCTTTCTAGACAATTATGCTATCAAAGTACTGGCCTTTGTAATTTTTATATCACAAAATTATTATTTATATGCAAATGACCTAACAAATCACTTCTGTATTGTTTTTGTTAAAGTGAATTGTGGCATATACCTATCTAAAATAATACAGGTCGATCTTTTAACTGTTAGCAAGTAACAGCATTCTGATAATTACCTCAAATCTGGCAAAAAATATTAAAATAATTTTTTTATAGCTTTGCTATATATTTTATAGCTGTTCTATATAACATGCGATTTTGTGATGCTTAATGACATAAACAAAAAGAAAATCTCACACACAACAGACACATTCTTCCTACTTTGTCTCTTGATGAAGTAGGTAGACCTGCTGAGTGTAGCGGATACTACAGATCACCATTTCTATCTGTCTCCAACATCGACCAGAGCCATTACAAACAAGTTGGCACAGGGTGAATGAATCACCAGGCATGAATTTCTGCCTTTTTCCTCTCTCCCTCCTCATTTCTGTCTGCTAATTCACCTCAGCCTACTGGCCATCCCATCTAAGACTACATGAGTCAGCATACTTGCTCTGTCTGTGTCGATAACAGGCTCCTCAGAAGGACTGCTCACTATTTCCACTCCACTGCTAATATGTATTCTGGAAGGCAATTCTAGAAGTGCTCTACATCATAAGAACCTGTATGGTCTTGCGAAACATGGGACATGACCATGCATGAAATACCAAGGTCGTGAAAGGATAACTGGATATTCCAATCTGTTGATTTGTTTTCGTCTCTTTATTTATTTATTAAACTACAAAAAAAAACAACCCAAGAGCCACTTATATCTGAAAATGCAGGGAATGAGGTGGTGTGAGGGATTATGAGCTCTGCAGTCTGAAAGCTGTCTGGGCTGTGAAATTCAGGGTTCTTTTCATATTTTATGCCTGAGACATCCAGATCTTTTATAGTCCTATAATAGTTTGTTCTGTCTGAGATTTCCTTTTGATACTGAACTAGATTTCACGGCGTCTCGACAACACAGCATGCAGAGGTAGAATCTCAATAATTGCAACTTTCTGTGTTTGTTCATCATGTTGCTCTGGTGAGCATGGAGTACAATGGAGAATTTTTTGCAAAATTGGCAATATTTGGATAAAAGTTTATAATAGCATTTTATCAATGAAAACAAAATAAACAGGTGAACGAAAACTGGGGTCTGAAAAGAACTCTTACGCTAGAGTAAGACTGACTAAATAATGACCCATGAAATAGCACTGAAACTAGACACTTCCATCATTCTGCTGCCAGGGGAAATACCTGCTATCTTCACTGCTCCAGATGCTTTAAATGTGTCTATTGACTTCAAATGAACCACATGATGCCAGATAACACTTTACTGAAGGGTACAGTTTGATGTCATTTTTTCCACCTCAATATTATGCCACATCCTAATGTCACCAAAGATCTGTCAACTGACATAGCTGCTATGTCAGTTTCACATCAAAGTTGACAAAACATCTTTTATGACAGATGGCGCTTGCTGGAATAAGCATTTATAGATGATGATGTCTGTTTATATCAGTTCTCATAAAGGGCCTCCTAAATATTGCTCTTCAGTAAAGTCTTACAGAATGCTGTTTCTTTTGGGGCATTATCACACGTGGAAAACCTGGGTTCTACCACTTTTGCCAATGAGTCACTCCCTGGAGATGATTTACTCACCACTGTCCCAAACAATATCCTCCAAAAAGCCCTATTCAAGCTTTTTGTTAACCTTGAACAGTGCCTGATTAATTTCATGTTTTACAGCTCTCTGGCCAATCATTCACTTCCTAGTTAAACAACTAGAATGTTTCTGCCTGTTCAAAGGCCAGTGGTGGTGATGCTGATACCCATCTGGCAGCTAGAGCAAAAGAACTGTATAATGGCATCAAGCAACCTCCCAACACCCATCACTGCTATGGTTAACAACCGGTGCTGTTTAATGGACCTGTGTTTTTGTGCCCCACTAACTAAATCTCAAAAATAAGAGTCACACTTTACCGTTAATGACTTGATTTATTTCCTCGCTCGACAGGTATGTAATTTCCGCTGCGGCAGCCTGTTCTAAGTGCCTGGCCGGCGTGCATTATTGGAGGTTCCTGTTTAAAACGAGTGAAGGGCTTTTGCTTTATGCGGCCAGGGACCTGCAATGGCACGGAATGATCTTCGGTTGTCATGTTGCCCACACTTTTCAGCCAGAACCGTTCAAATGTCATCACAGGAGCCGTGATTAGGTGCTATTAATCCAAATAAGCAGGTGCTCACAGAGATGGAGCAAGCTGTTCAGACGGAGATAATGACACCTATCTGACCAAAATATATAAAGAAATAAACACGTTTGCGGCGCTGTCTGATTGGGAATAATATGGCTTGATCCAGCCTTGTCCTAATGGTGCAGATGGGAAGCAGACTAAAGTGGAACTTACGAAAGGCTGTGTAGAACTCTTGTAGGTTGAGGATGCCGTCGTTGTTGTAGTCATCATAGCGAAACAGGTCCTGCATGGTGCATTCTGATAGGCTGTCCTCTAAATGTTCCTTCACAGAAATCTAGGAATGAACATAATAAAGCCCAGTGATGGACAAGCAGGACTGAATCAAGAGTAGAAGACCACATCAAGAGGTATTTTTATCAAGAACATTGATCCATCCTTAAAACCACTGAGGCCCAGTTACATTACTTCTGGTCTGAGATCTGTGCAGCATGCCATTTACAAGTAGTAGGAAACAGAGAAAAAAAAACAACTGAATAATAAAAAAACATAGACATTTTAATGCATATTAAAACTATTTTGTGTTTTAAAAATATGTGCTTATATCTTAAATGTAATGTAACACACACACATACATAAATGTAATGTAATATCTTAAATGTAATGTAACACACACACATACATAAATGTAATGTAATATCTTAAATGTAACACACACACATACATAAAGATTCTATTACAACTAACCTGTGCTAGTTCTTCACTGCTTAGATGCCCATCATTATTCATATCCAAATATTTGAACATGGTGTTAACTACTGCCTTCCTCTGGTCCATAGCATTTGTGGGAGGACTCTCTCCTTCTGCCAAACCTTCATGCTGCATGTCCAGCAACATGCCTTTGAGCTTGTTGTACTCAGCCATGGTGCATGTATCCACTGTGCAGACAAAACCAAACAGAAAAGATTAATTAGTCTTCTTTCAGCTGGCCCTTGCACAAAAGTAGCATGCTGCATGGGGCTGGGGGATGGTGAAGTCTCCATTAGCCAGCAATTTTATGTTAATGAAAGTGGAAGTGCTCACAATTTGCATTTTATGGACAGTCACTCCACTCCAGTAAAAATATATAAATAAATATATATATAACAATTAAAGGAGATGTCAGGGTGTAAATGCAGTGTACTGTATTAGAAAAATGTAGAGGAAGTCAAAATTACAGTGAAGTACACTAGGTTTCCAGAGAAACCAACATGTAGACATATAAAAACAATTCTCATGTTGGCACTTTGCCTCATTTAAGTATATGGGATTAGCATTAAAGTTCCAAGCACTTTGCTGTTTAGTCCTGTGCGGTTTGACAATGCTCGCGCTGATTAAGCCTGCAAAGAAAACGAGAGTGTCGTGATCAATCGAGTGTGCAGGCTGGGTGTTTATCCCTTATGTGCAATAAAATGATGCTGACACGCCCACCCGCTGAGCTGCTTTTTAGTAGCCAATGCCAGAGAGGAAGTGTGCTCTGTGTAGCTGCCACTGAGGTGAAGGCTGGGATGACAGACAATGGGAGGGAGTGTTCACTAGTCCCCTCTGAAGTGATGAGCAGCGGAAGCGTTAAAAGCTTCACAGACATGAATAAGTCATCAGGAAATGTCAGCGCAATGTTTGGAGGAGCCACACTCCCTGCTGAGGACTGGATCATAACTGCTGAGGACTGGATCATAACTGCTGAAGACTGGATCATAACTGCTGCAGATTAATATCAAAAAAAGGACAATGATGCATTTGGGTTCTGGCCCATGTAATCTCAAACCGGCAGTTTTAGTGTTACTGCATCATTCTGATAATCCATTTTGATTGCCTCTCAGGAGTAACGTGTCCACAGTACGAAAATGATGAGTGTGGTTAAACTGTTACAAACTATTGAGATAAATTTCTGAAAAAAACACAATTCTGACAAAATGCAGTGTTAGATGTCAAGTGTGAAGTCTTACATTAAATATCAAGCCTTACAAGCATTTGCAAATTCTGCTACTTATGAGTTACATTTTCTAGTGATAAATAAACCTACAATATGCTAACAATATCCAATATGCTATTTATATCTTAAAGAGTTTTGTTTATATGTGGTGATATATAGGTAATAATACTGCGCCTTTCCAGTTACATTTTCCTGTGTTCAGGCACAGTCCCCCATTAGCATGACATTGAGTTTGGGGTCAACTCAACAATACAATCCCACCCCCATTCCCTCATTTATCAATCACTGATGGACCTGGCAGGAAGACAGTAAGGAATTCCATTTTACACTTTTCAAAACTGGTAATGAAGTGCATTTATCAACTCTGTGTGTTATGAGAAAGGTCAACAGTGATATGGCACACGTTGTTATGACATGCCATTAATCCAAGTCTTCAATTATCTCCTTTTTTCCCCTGAAAGGTCTTATACTCTTTCTCTCTCTCTTTATCTGAAATATGTTCACACACATGCACACACAAAAAGACACACGCACATGCCCACAGACTCAATATGCATATGCTATATTTTAGCATCTAAATGCTATGTATTGTCTGTATGCTATAAGACAAAGCATGAATGGTCTCCTGAGAATTAAAATAACAGCTACATTTGATTACTTAACAGCATAAAAAATGGAGATATGGAGAAGTCATCTGACAAAGGAAAAGCTTCTTATAAAGGAAAATCAAGAAGCTACATTGATGCTAAATGTCATTAACCTAACAAAAGACGGGCCATTTGTTGCACAGAACCATCTAGAATGTGATAAGTATCAAAAGAACAAAAACACTAATTACTAATTCATGTAGCAAACAATAACAACATATGTGCTAGTCATGCAAAAATAATAGCAGTATACTTTTTATAAATATTCATTGAACTATCACTTGTTTCCAGGTTAACTGACATAGTCCACAAAATTATTTTTAAATAATTACATATCACCCAAACATAACTAAACAATAGTTGATCTGGCTTCACCTTACTTTAGCGAGATTTAAGACTTTTGACGGCTACGTTGAGACCATTGTGAAAGGCTGTTGTGATATCTAAAGACTAAAAGACTAGTCTAGGTTTTACTGCACCAATCTGTTCATCGAATGAATGAAAAACTACCCATAAAAACATTCAATGATCCAAGCTCCTTTACCCATATCAGCTATCAAGCTAGTAAAGTGTCTAAGGTGGAACAGTGTCATGGACTAAAGTATTACTACTACTCCCTCTACACTTCCTTCAGTAATGTGTGTCATGTAAGGCACAAGTGCCCTATTTTTCAACAGTTGATTGATGCTGTGTTCCAATAGCCTGGGTTGGATTCATTTCTGGTCTGAAAAAAATCTTTCACCCCTCTCTTGTTGCTTCCCTATTGGTTCTGAAATTGTCCACAGTTAAGAAACTAAAGGAGAACTCAGGTCAGGGTCTCAGAAGTGGATGTGTGAGGACTAGTTCTCTCAAGCCCTGAAGTAAATCCTTTACAAGGACTATCTATTTGTGCTCACATATTTCTGTTTGTTTTACATTCTCAAACTTCTTGAAGTCTCTCTGGTCACCAGGACACTTAAATCCCGCAAACCTTTCAATGTTATTATCTCATGAGAATTAAACAATTGAAAGACAAAGGTTGAATATTAAATCAAACAGCCAATTCTCACTTGGTGGTAAGGGAATCCCATACTGAGAATCACTGTCTCTCAGAGATTTTGATATGAATAGTGCTATACTGTGAAAAAAACTCTTTACAGCTGTGAAAGTGGCATCTGTTTTTAACATTGTCACATTATGTTTGCTGAGGAGACATATTCAAAATACGAATAAATACTGTAATCTAGACAAACAAGTTACTAAGCATTAGATTCAATATGATCAACTAATGGCAACAAAGTTTCACTCGTCGACAGTTGGCACATCAAACTATGTAAAATGTTCAACTGTTGCTACATTTGCATTTAAATTGCAATTTAACACTCCCACCCAAATTTGCCAGTATAGTTCATCATTAATCAAAGGACATAATTTGTCTTGATGTTTAGAAACTGTTTTTTTCACAGTGCACACTCCACAGCGATCATACACAGCACCATCACTCCTGGCGGTAAGACCATGTTATGGAAGTGCCACATGTGGTTCACTGTGAAAGTGGAAGAGCACTAATGCTTTTTTCCCTTGTTCTTCTGTGTCTTTTTACTTTGGATTATGATGAAAGTCAAAGAGAGATGCTGCGTGATGATGATGATGTTGATGATGACCCCATGTATGTCTGGACTGGGAAAAAAATGCCATACTGCAGAATCCATGTTTAGGAGGAGGCTGAGGAAGTCTGTGAGGTGAATGGGAATGAGCCCAAAACAGACGACTTGGCCCTGCTTTAGTGCGGCACAGCTCCCAGCGGAGGTAGTCAATGCTCCATTGAATCTGCTCAAACATATTTTTTCAATTTTTGTCAAGTCCATAACCAAATAATGCTAAGCATAAAAACAATGAATGAAACTGTGATTTAGCATGACCTTGTAATGGGCTGCTTTCAGGAAATGCTGACACAACAGGCTGCTTCATTTTCACAGGAAAGCATGGCTTCATATCATACCAAATATTCTCTTACAGGAATAGTAGGAGATAGAATACAAAATGCTGGAAATGTTCAGGATAAAGGTGAATGCAAAAACTGCTCTTATCAGTTAAACATGCTGGAATATGTAAGCAGTGAAATGTCATTAAAGTGTATGACATTTCTCAGTTGGCAGTCACATGCATGGCCTCCACAGGACATGCCAGAGGATCACCATACACCTGGACATTACAGCACAACTGCCAGGACCCTGAAGCTGCTAGCCAGCTAACTCCTAGCCAATTAGCTACTAGCATCATATACAAGGATTCTAGGTTTCGAGTAAGCGATAAGAAAGCTTAGAATCTCAAAAAGCAATGAATCTCCCCTGAAAAAACTAAAGAACAACTGTTTTGAAACATTTGAATCACACCGTGTGAGTAGATCTCAGAACAGTGTGTGTGTGTTTTAGACAGAATGTGTCTGGCTATATTAAACAAATAATTGTGATTACCTAGTAGAGAAGAAATTTAGTTTCACAAGGCACAACAACATGCAAACATGTAACATGTAAAATGGGTATATTTGTAGGCCAAATGCTGGTCTTTGCTCATCTACCTCCACTGCTATGCATACCTTTGATCTCTCACAGAGATAAAGGTGGTAAAGTCACAATGGTCACTTGGGGTGTGCCCTACCACAAATTGTATTGTAATCCTGTGGGATGCCAACAGTGGTTATTCTGATTGGTCAGTGGTAGCAAACATGGTTTCTTGGTCAAGATAAGACAGAGAGGAAGTCGGGCCCAAGGGGGAGCTACAGAGACTGGGGAGAGAGTGGTGGAGGTTTGGGGAGAGTGGAGCTGAAGAAGAGGGTTTGGAGCTGGTGCATTGAGGAGTCAGGTTTGGAGAAATCTCTCCCTGGGTCTTGCTCTCTCTCTCTCTCTCTCTCTCTCTCTCTCTCTCTCTCTCT
>JAOXYF010000003.1:12098391-12119512 GCA_028565775.1 Sternarchorhynchus goeldii | reverse complement strand
GACATTTGTAAAGCTGCTTTGAGACAACGTCTGTTGTTAAAAGTGCTATAAAAATAAATAAACTTGAACTTGAACTTAAATATTACACACTCAGGTGAATGATCAGAAAACAGCTTATTGCTAACACAGACTCTTCAAATTACAATTTAGCTCCTTACACATTAGTCTCTAAATAGTCTGTAGACTAACATCTAAATGAGGATTAACATTGTCTCCTCTTGCAGTTCTGGCATTCCATGATAAAAAAAGGTGGGAGGTAAAGTGAGAGATACACAGGTTTCATTTTCTTCTTGGATCCACTGACCATGACAAAGGTAGAGGCAATGAAATTTCTGACTTTCATGTTAGAACTTGCACTTTCATTGAGATTTTTCCTCTTTTTACTTGAAATATAAAGGGTATTGGTACCTTTAAGTTTCAAATGACATGTTGCCAGTCTGTACGCACTACTCCACGTTTCAGTCTTTAATTTGCAGCGTATTGAGTTTACCTTCATTCAGGAAGGGGCCATACTGCAGAATTTCCATTACTAAATTAGTTTTTAATACTCATTTGAAGCCAGTCATGCAGCTGGTATCACATTTTATCCACTTCTGAGAACATAACAATGTTAACTATTGTGTGTTGTTTGTGTTTGCCTCATACTTTTTTCTGTTTTACAAAATTATTAATTTCTGCTTTTAACACCTGAGACAATTATTCACATAAGATGCATTTAAAATGATCTGCCATTATAAAATAGATAAATAATAATAAAAAAAGCATATGATTTAAAACCATGGAAAGAACAGGAAAGAACACTTCGAACAAAAATAAGCTGCATTTTAATTTAAATTCAGACACATTTAAGCAGGATGCACCATTTCCCCTATCAATACATAAATTCCCATTTATCTGAACCAAACAGAAGTTACAGGAATAGCCGAGTTGGCTGCCAACACCGTTTCTCTGGAGGGGAGTCTCAACACTGAAAGTTTGATGTCAAAGCCATTAGTGATTAAAAGCACATCTCTTGCCTCCCACCCCAACCTTCTCCTTCAGCAAGAAGGTAAATAGAATGAACAGAAGTCATTAACCAGGGAACAGAACTAATGAAGGGGCAAATTAATAAATCAACAAACACACATATCAGGGGCTCACACCATCTGACTCTTACAATGCCTCCTTCATTATTTAATGTGGGTCACACATGTCCCTCAGTGGCTGAGTGTTAGAAAATCCTTGTAGATATATAAATATAAGCTTTTTTCCATAGTAGTAGGTTAATAAATATAGAATTCAATAAGAAAAAAAGTGGTGTACACGAGAGGCCATGTAGTACAGACTGCTTTCCAGACCAAGAAACAAGCAAACATGCTTTAGTAAATACACAATCTGAAACACAAAAATCAAATGGAATGACACTGTTTAACAGCCTTCTCCACCTCACATACCCCTCTTATATTCAACAGGGCTACTCAATATTCAACTGCTGGGGACATAATGCACCCTCATGATGCTGAGGGACCTCTCTATTTAGCAGCCTTGTCAAATGGAATGAAATGTTTCAAAGCTGAGGTCTAAAGCTATTAAAATACCCATTGGCCCTTGACCTCATTCGTATCAAGAACTCTGAGAGTTCCTTTCCTTCAATCTTGTCACTTACAAGCAGCATTTTGAAGATGTGTCTGTTTCCTACTGTCCTATGATTTGACTTTTCAAGCAGATGTGACATAAACATTTTAATTTCCTTCCTTTTTTGTCTTTCTTTTAAACATCCTTCCTCTCTTCCCATCTTTAACTGTGCAACAAAACTATTATAATTTATAAAAGAGGAATGTGGCACAAACTGGTGAAACGTTCTCTGGAACTAGCATGATCTTCTCCAGTCCTCTTGATCATTCAGGTGGCTAATTTGATGACAACTGGGAAAGCTGGAGCCTATTGACAAAGGGCCCTTAATTAAAAACCCTGACAAAGCCGTCTCATTCTCAGCAGGAAAGGGTGGAAACAGAGGCAGACACCCTTAGGAACTGACAGGGAAATGAAGGATATTATTAGGACTCCTTGTTACTCACAGCTAGAGGTAATAATTGAAGCCAAAGAGCAGGCTGGGACTACTGCTCTATAGTATCCTGGAGTGGTTTGAAAGGGAATAAGATTTTCAACAATACTTCTTGTCTGTTTTATGAATTATGTAGTTCAAGAAGGTGCAAATGAAGTGGTAAAATAAAAACAGACATCAAATTCAGGATACTTTTATTCATAAGTTACTATCATGTCATTTATGACAGAAAGTGTCATCTTCCTCACAGTCTGTCTCACAGGCATTTTGAAGTCTTCACATAATTAGTCAATGGGAAAACTAATACACTAAAAACACGCAGACTGACAGACGCGCACACACACACACACACACACACATATATATGCACACTCACGCACATCCAATTACCACGCCAAACAGAGGATTACAGGTCTCTTGAGCAATGGGAATCAGTACAAATTAATAATGGCCTTAATAATGGCTTTATTAATAATTCATTTAGGCAAATGAGAGTTGGTAAGATCAAAAACTACATGAGATACCGACGTGACAGTTATCTTCTGTTCAGTGGAAATTTGCTGTGTATGTGTATCTACCCAGCCAAACCAAACACCAGATAACAAGGAAGTCATCTTCAGTTTGCATTAAATATCTGTAGTACCATAAATGGCTTGCCACATCCAGCACATCCACATTTTCTGATAAAACAATTGATGTATTTAGAGGAAAGTAAGGACACCATGGATAAGATTTAATTGTGTTTAAAACCAGCAGCAAGACCAATTTTTCCATGAATATTTCTCTCAAATCAGCTGCATGAGTCTAATAGGGAAGAAGTATTCCAAAGTTCAAAGCAAATGAATGAAAGACTTCCTATTCATCTTTGTTGTATATTGAAATAGTGGTTTCCCAACTTGGAGATACAGAGGGATGGATTGCAATTGCAAACATTATGCTTTTTATGTCCCTGCCAAAGCTTACAGCGAAATGATGATGTTACATGTATTATGTTGAGGCATAAGACATAATTTTGGATGGTTTTTTTTGTCAGATTTTAATTAGCAGATATAATTTCTTTTTAAAATGCAAAATTTTAAAATAAGTTTTATTTAATGACATATATATTTCAATGGCTAGTATACAAAGGCAAAGAGGTTCAAAACACTTCCAGATAATCATACCTGGACCTCTAAATATAAACAGAAGAACAGGCTGGCAATGTCAAAAACCCCAAAACATAAAAACAAAGAACTCAGACAAACATGAGTACAGAACTACAAATGAGCATATATGTAGTATATATGTAATATTAGTCTTACTGAGTCCATAAATGAGGGCCAAGCCAGGTTACCACAAGCAACAGGTGCTTAAGGAAAGGACTGAGTTGCACTGGGCCAATCCCAGGCAAAGGAACTATGGATATAGTTTCCCTGGGTGGAGCTATCCTGACAAAAGGTCTCAGAGTGTATCCTTATTGTAAGCTGAAACAGATTTCATCAGCCAGTCAACACAACACTCAATGTCTACGGCGTCTGGAATGTCAGGTAAGAATGCCATGAAGGCAGGGCTCTGAACTATCTCTGCTGTTTCCCCTCTCCTCCATACCCTGAAATCCTGCCATATTTCCTTATGCTCCAGCAGCTGTAGCTTTCAAAGGCCATCACTTTACGAGCACTCAGGCTGCCAGGAGCCAGTCACCTTATGATTTAATAAGTCAGTGACACTTTAACTTTGGCATTGTTTTTTTTTTTAACCATGCCTGACACACACACACACACACACACACACACACACAAAGAATTCTACTGTGCCAAGTTGATGTGGTTGGCAGAGACCCATATCTCTTGCAGACCCACACGTGCACACACACACACACACACACACACACACACACACAGACACACACACACTCACACACACACACACCTTCCATCACTGAATAATGCAGATCTCGCTAAGTCTCATTCAGGACCCTGGGGGAATTTTCCCAGATGCCTCTGCACCTGGTAATACATTTTCAATGCAGCCAGTTGTCACGCTTGTTTGCTTTCGTTTACGATCGTAAGTAAACAGGTTTAAGATTGCACTTTGATGCAACACGCCAAATCAATCTTAATTTAATGCTTGCTTATTATTGCAGGTAGTTTTGCCAATCTTTGGTATCATTATTGACTGATTTATTGATCTGTCCTGGACATGTCTATACTCATTTGTACACACCCTTTCCTTCTAATACATTTGAATTTTATGCCTTATAAATAACAAGTTATTGTAATCCTAAATTTAATGCATTTGCAGATTTAATTCATCTATTACTAGTGCTTCCTTCATTACAGACCAGTAAGTATGTAAATGACATATCAGAATAAATTAAATGTGGCTTGCTTTTCTTCTGAATGCTTTGCTTAATGGAAAGATCTGCAAAGCTTTTCTTGGTCTAATTTCTATCTTGCTTACAGTGCTTATTTTTACTGAAATGATCATTAACTGCCTCTACGTACATTTCTTCCACTAAATTGTTGTTTGGTGTGTTGGAAAGGAGATATATGATGAAAGTGAGACAGTATTATAGCAGAGCCTGTATTCATAACAAATGTTAGGTCATAAGCTGATCTAGGATCAGTCCTGTCAGTCAGCAGGACACAGAGTCTCTATTGTACTGTATGTGTTACAAAGCTAATCTGACGTTGCGCACACTCATGTGCATCTTGCCTGTCTGCTTCAGAGAGAGGGGGAGGGAAAGCCAGAGAGAGATCTTTATCTATCAGATGCACATCCACACGCACACACACAAGCATGTACTCCCTTCTCCTATGACACAGAATAGAACATGTTTGATGGTGTAAGGCTTCTTGTGTCCATGTGTTTAATACTGTCAGGCTGCTCTAGAGGACAGAGGGCGATGTACAGATCCACGTTTGCCCCTCAACTGAGGAACATACACAGGCACTGACAGACAAGGGAAAGATGAAACTTTGGTAAGTGACTCTCAATCAACTAGATGCTAGAATCAACTAGATCAACTAGAATCAACTAGATGCTGGAAACATTCCTCTGAGATTGTTGTCCATATTGATATAACACCATCACGGAGTTGCAGCAGATTTGTAAGCTGCACATCCATGATGTGAGTCTCCCATTCCACTATATCTCAAATGTGCTCTGTTGGATTGAGATCTGGTGACTGTGGAAGTCATCTGAGTGCAATAAACTTACTGTCATGTTCAAGAGTGCAGTGAACTCACTGTCATGTTCGGGAGTGCAGTAAACTCACTGTCTTGTTTAATGATGCTCTGTTGGTATTAAGGGGCCCAAAGTTTGCCATTACACCACCAGCAGCCGCCAAAACCATTTACAAGACAGGGTTGATCCATGCTTTCATGTTGTTTACACCAAAATCTGACCCTACTGTCCCAGTATCGGAGCAAAAAACGAGACTCATCTGACCAAGTAACATTTCCCAATCTTCTATTGTTCAATTTTGGTGAGCCTGTGTAGCCTCAGCTAACTATTCTCAACTGACCAGAGTGGCACTCAGTGTGTTCTTCTGCTGCTGTATCCTATTTGCTTCAAGGTTCAAAGTGTTGTACATTCAGAAATGCTCTTCTTAAACTAACTCAGTTGTAACAAGTGGTTATTTGAGTTGCCGTTGCCTTTCTATAAGTTCAAACTATTTTGGCCATTCTCTTCTGACCTCTGGCATCAACCAGGCATTATCACCCAGATAACTGCCCCTCAACTGATATTTCCTCTTTGTTGGACTATTATCTGTAAAATCCTAGAGATGTTTGTGAGTGAAAATTCCAGCAGTTCTAGCACCAATAATCAAGCCATTTTCAAAGTGGCTTCCTCCATTCTGATGCTCGTTTTGAACTTCAGCAGATTGTCTTGACTGTGTTTGCATGGCTAAGTTCCCTGAGTTGCTGCCATGTGATTTTCTGATAAATAACAGCATAAACAAGCAGTTAAACAGGTGTACCTATGGCCAGTTAATCTATACCAGGTTATTAGTACACGTTTTAACAAATTGCTAGATATATATGAATGGATGTCACATAACTAGATAAACTAGGATAAAACTGGGATATTAACTATTGCAGAATTCTGCCTTAATTTGAATACTAATCTGAATAAGTCCATTTGAAACCATTGCTTATTGCAGGATAAGTAAAGAAGCAGCAGCAATCATGGCAGATACATTTCCTGCCTGTATTGTAATTCTCTTTTTAAACCCTGTACTGCAACACTTTTGCAGTGGAATTTTTTTGGCTTCTTTCCTTGTGCTTGTCATTTTCTTTAGAGAGATAGTACACATACCCAGTGCTATATTGTCCTCAGGCACCTTCATTGGAGCGGAATCCTATTCATCAGCACCATTAATGAGCTCTCCATTTTCTCCCTCACTTTCTCTCTCTCTCTAACACACACACACACACACACACACTTCCTCAACCATCCTCTTCACAGCCGGCTAATGGATTTAAAGATAATCCCTTAAATCCAGTGACAAGACACCATGTGATCCCAATTACCTACCTGGCAGAAGATGGTCTCGAAGTGAATAAAAAAAAAACTCTCATGTTGACTTTACTCAGCAGTCGGTTCTTGGTGAGATATGGCAATGGCTGTCTGTGCTTTCTGGCATGGGGCAGATAAGAGGACAATGGTGCATAAAAGAGAGTGAGACGCTACCTGAGGTGAAACAGTACATCTGAGGTTTGAGGCATAAAACTCCCAGAGAATTCAACAATATAATGTCATTTCCTTGTTTATCTTTTGGTGTAGACAACTAAGCTCGCAAAAAGTCAAGCTTCATTCTAAATGTAATCAGATTACTAAACACATTCATGATTATCACTCTTTTATTCTTA
This sequence comes from Sternarchorhynchus goeldii, assembly GCA_028565775.1. Lineage (NCBI taxonomy): Eukaryota > Metazoa > Chordata > Actinopteri > Gymnotiformes > Apteronotidae > Sternarchorhynchus > Sternarchorhynchus goeldii. The sequence goes on along the minus strand of JAOXYF010000003.1, from coordinate 12,112,615 downwards.
ACTCAGTATATTTGGTGGCATGATTTGTTGTAGAAAACAAGTTGTTTTTAAATTAATTTAAGATCATATAAGTGCATCAAGTCCTATTTGGGATAATTCTGTAATAACAAGTACTTTTTTTAATTGATAGATTATTTTGAAATAACTGAAGTTATTCTGTAATCTGTCCGCAAAAGTATTGTACATTTTATATCAGTTATATTTCAAAATCAAGCACAACACTAAAGAAGGGGTGATTTTTTGTATATGGGGTTACAGCAAAAAACAAAAAAAAACATATCAACCACAACAAAGTCAATAATCATGTAAAGAGTACTATCATTCTCTCAGGTTCCTTCAAAATCTAGCTCATTAGATCAGAACATTAGATCAGGTATTTTTTTCTCTTTGTTTTGGGAGCTGTGATAGAAATATTGAATGTACGATGCTAGTCTTCTTTCAGCAGCCCAGATGAGTCAGATGATGTGACAGCCTCCACCCTTCTTCACCTCCCTGTGGACAGGGTACTCCAACTACAGTCTCTTCTGCCTCTGTCCTCCCTGTGGACAGGGTCCTCCAACTACAATCTCTTCTGCCTCTGTCCTCCCTGTGGACAGGGTCCTCCAACTACAATCTCTTCTGTCACTGTCCTTCCTGTGGACAGGGTCCTCCAACTACAATCTCTTCTGTCACTGTCCTTCCTGTGGACAGGGTCCTCCAACTACAATCTCTTCTCCTCCTCCATTTCAAAGGCACGCAGAACAGCAGCCATCTTTCAGGAGGGCAAGGTGCTTCAGGCAATGACACTATGTGCCCTTTTTTCTGTCTTTTGTTTCCAGCAAACGGGGAGAAGAAAATGAGTCAGTGCCCCTTTGGTAGTGCCCAGTACAATGAATAATGCAGCCACATATTAAGTGAATCCTTGAACACCATGAAATAAATAAAATAAATGAAATAAATTATTGGTTTACAAGCAGGAGTATTTTGATGCTGTTTAACTGATGTGTTTACTAATTTAAACATCACAATCCATGTGTTTCTGACAAGTACATTTTTGCTTTTGCATAAGTAAATATAACTTGATTGATTTGCAATGACTCATTCCATGGGTTTCATCTTTTTAATGTGCATGCCTCTGTCCCTTTGATAGTCTTGACATTCAGCATTTTAAAATGTAGTGTTTCTTGGAATAATTTGCAGTTTCAGAGGGAAAATTAAAACTCATAATGTAATGACAATGTTGCTGTCTAACAATAATTGAGGCTTTGGGGAGGATAACATCAGTTTAAAGGGTCCCTACAGCCTTTTCAGAAATCAGTAAATCTGTTTGCAGGGAAAATCTTTTCCATACTCACACAGCTAGATAAGTCAATGGACATTTAAGTGCTGTTAGTGCTAGCGACAATTTATTTATTCATTAAGTTAGTTAGTTATTTTTTATTTAACCAATCATTGGTTTACATATATTCATTTATGCTTTGGTCTGTGCTTTGATCATTTATTCTGACTATTACCAAATAAATAAAAAATAAATAATTATATTTACTGTAATAACTTTGTAACGGAGCAATCAAAGAGACAGAAGCAGGAGGCGAGGGTGGCAGAGGCACGTCTTTACTTTCCATTTAGATGCAAGGATACAAAACAGTCAATATAAGCACAATAGCGCTAAATAAACACAATCAGTGCAGCGATACTAACAAGGTGAACAAACCAGCTCAGGGGGAGCTCAAAGCGTCTGTCAGAAGCACTGGGGAAGTGGCTCCATTGTGCAGCACTGGAGGACTGAACCTGTGGGGTTTATATGGGAGCAAAAACAAAAGAGGGACAAGTGTGCTGCATTAGAAACAGGGCGATTGGGACCATGGGAGTGTTTTGGTGCTGCGACGTTGAAGGAGTGGGGCGTGTCCTGTGTGCTGCGGGAACGGCCTCCCATGACAACTTCAACAGCTCAGGCATTAACCAGCAGATGAAGCTCAGAGCAGGGCCACCAAGTGGTTAAGCAAATATCATGTGAAAAAAGCAAAAAACACCTTCCTCCTGTTGCTCAATACAGAGCTCCAAACCATAGCACAACCATTTTGTGTCAAGAGCCTCATGACACGGATTTCTATAAACACACAACTGCACACAAAGGTGAGATAACCATGCCCAGTGCCAAGGGGTTTTAGAGTGAACCCCCACTGGACTCTGGAGCAGTGGAAACATTGGTAGTAAATCACACTTCTCTGTCTGGCAGACTAATGGAAGAATCTGGGTTTGGTAAATGCCAGGAGAACATACATACCAGAATACAGTAACAATAAAATTTGCTGGAGGAGGGACAATCGTCTGAGGCTATTTATTTGGGTTTGGGCTAGTCCCATTAGTTCCAGTAAAGAGTAATGTTAATGGTACAGCATACAAAGACATGTTAGACCATTATATACTTCTAGCTTAGTGGCAACAGTTTGAAGAAGGACCTTTACTGTTCTAGCATGACTCTGCCCCTGTGCACAACACATAAAGACATGGTTTGATGAGTTGTGGTCTGAAAAATCTCCAGTGGCATGCACAGAACTCTGACCTCAACACCACTAAACTCCTTTATTAGAACATCAATTAGAACATCAATTGTGAGTCTTGCCTTCTTACCCAACATCAAGAGTGGCAACTTCACATTAATGTTCATAGTTTTGGAATAAGACAAGCTTATACTGGTGTGATTTTCAGGTATCCAGTGTACCTTAACCATATGGTATCATTTTCAGTATGTGCAGGTCCCCTAACCATCCCCTTTTGTAAGTTCTAACTACCACCTGTCATAATTGTTTTTTATTATAGCGATTAGTGCCATTGCTGCAGGCCAGTGATATTAGCTTATGAAATATTGTGCTATCGCATCCGTTGGCTTTACCCCAGCACCTCATGTGGCCATTAGAGACCTGAGGAACAACAGTAACATGCCCTTAGACTGCAGGCTAATCACCCCATTAAGACTTTGTGCTGTAATCACAACATAGATACTCAATCCATCACCCTCAACATCCTACAGAGTGTCAGATGCGTTTATAATTGGACCATGGGCTGAGAATGCAAGTACAGCTATGAGGCTTGATTTTATGTGTCAACAGTCAGCAGTTCAAGGCTGGTTACCATTTGTTTCAAGTTAGCAGGGTGTAACTAACCCTGCACTTATGTTGTCAAAGTCTTACAACAACTAATGTTTGCCAACGCTCCCATTAAATCTATGAGTCAGGCTGTGAGATGTAAAAACCTAAAAGCAGACTAACATCATGACAAGATTCGTTGAACAAACTTACATAGCACTGATTTCAGTACAACTGAAAAGTGGATTCATATAATCAGGATTCATTTATAAGCAATGATGCTACATGAACCTATTAATCACTTGTGATTTCACTGTGCTGCAGTACGTCCTGCCTTAAAAACCTATATGCCAGTGCAATAGTTACACACTCCTGCTCTATTCTCTGCATCACACTGACTTATCTACTGATTCTTGTATGAGAGGATGCCCTTGAAATGCTGATAAGGTCCCTGAAACGGCTCCCACGACAGCATGTCTCAGGCTCAGGAGGAGAAAGGCTTCTTCTCAGCATTGCTGAGCTTCTTAGCAGCAGGAGGCAGAAACAGTGAGTTGGTCTCAGCAGGAAGAGCAGCAGGAGGTTCCGGGCATCTCTTCCACCCCAACCTGCTAATTACCACAGTGTAGCGTACCAGGCTAGCAGAGAGGCCACTCCACCTGATCTGTCAGGCTAGACGAAAACGTGACCACCTTGAGAATGTATGGCGTGCTGTGCTCTCCATGCTATATTACCTCGTGTTTGCCTCTGTGTAAAGAGTGGGGTATAGCATAGTGTACAGAGTGATTCTGATGCTGTTTAGGTGGGAACCTCAAATAACTGAACAAAAAGGGAAAAAAAGAAAGAAAACTAACGTAGACTGATGGACAGTTAAGATCTGCTCACACACATAGCCGTCAAATGTAGACCTGCCCAAGGACCTTGCATCGGATTTGGACAGTGGAACATACTGATGTCTAAAAAAGAAATGAAGGTTGTTTAAAGGTTACGGTCTTATCCCTGTCTGTATGTAATTGGCCTTTGAAAATGAGTTTGTCCAGATAGGGGGTTTAATTGGGTTGAAAGCCTAGCATAAGCTGGTATGGTATGTCAACCCTGCTGTTTGATTAAGTGCAACCATAAACATTGATGGCATCTCATCAAGTTCCTAGATGGCTGTGAAAAAAGAAAACCAAAGCTCGACTGCAACTGAGGATGGCATGTTGAATTATCTTCCTGAAATTGAAATGAAAGTTAAATGTGCAGACATTTTTTCAAGAGGGATGACTGAATTATAAACATCTGTAGAATACGACTGAGTACAAAACTGTGGTCATGCTAATTTAGTCTAAATGTGTGTGAGTAATCTTCTTTTTGACCCAGAGTTCTCTCGGCAGGCTCAGTGAGGACTACACTAAGCTGCTAATTATTTATACCTACACCACTAATGATATAATGTTTTAGCAAGTGACTTTGAATGAGTAATGTATTAAGCTTGCCAGCTGTTGACATTTATTTCTGATTCCTCTACCTGCTGTAAACCTGTAATTAACATTGTCGGTCTCTGATCGTTATTTAATTAAAATCACCAAAAGAGCCACCGGACGACATTGTGCTGTTATTGATAATAGCTCTCAATTCATTGTGGACTCTAGCAACATCAATCTTCAGTTGATGCAAAACACCTGGTACTGTGACTAGGCATTCAGTAACTGTGGCATCAGACACATTCAGTAACTGTGGCATCAGACACATTCAGTAACTGTGGCATCAGACACATTACTGTCTTACAGTGTGGATGAAGAGAGTCCAGGTCCAGTGAGTCTCTCTAATTAGAGACTGAGCATTACCGCAGGACCACTGTAATAGTCAGTTCACATGAACATTGTGACACCAACATGTTTTAGCTAGGTCCATCTGAAATGTGCAGTATAGATTTACTAAGACCCTGTCATCCTTATATTTTCAATGTGAAGATGAATGAAATGTCAAGACAAAAGCTGCAGATATAACCTTTCATACACACACACACATACACAGTTCTACCTCCAGCACAGTGACTCGCTCTAATAAGTCTAGGATATCAGTCAAAGAAGGGCTATGTTTTATACTAATTATTGCAGAAACACTGTAGGCTTTGTCCAGGGAAATCTAATAGGTCAGTACTGCAGTGTTGGAGTGTTTTCTCTGGGCTGATTTTACATGTATGTGTATGTGTGTGTGTGTGTGTGTGCGTGCATGTGCACATGTGCGTGAGTGTGTGTGTGTGCGTGAGTGTGTGTATGTGAGTGGGAGGGGACTTGGAGGTTACAAAAGAGAAGAACAAATTCAGGCTTTGGGGAGAGTGAGAGAAGTGGCTCAGAAAGTAGCTTGAGGGAGCCACGGTCCATTTCTTCCAGCAGGCTATAAAAATGGAGTCAGTCCTGTTCTCTTTAGGGGTCTAATAGGGATGGGGTGCGGCTTCCGTCACTGGCTCTGGTTTTTGAATTGCTAGAGCAGTGGTCTGTAACAGATGTTCTGGCAGCAGCAGATGAGCTTCCTCTCACCCCTCTCTTGAGGCCAAAGGCTTCTAAAGTTGCAGTGTGAATGATTCAAGATTCTTCTTTTACCAGTTCTGGTTGTTACAGATGCATTGTGTCAGGGAGTACTGTTTTTAACTCTGCTTGAACAGATTAGAGCAGCGGCCGTTCATCCACACTGCTGCTACATATTCACATAGATCAGCCAAGAAACATGCTGTGTCTTGTGTGCTTCAGCTATCAAGAGCTAGCAAAATGACATTATCTTTAGCAATTTTATCACTGCCCTTTACAGCCTCTTCCAAAAGTGGACTAATCTGATTACTATTCTGGATATATTCTCTTTCTGTTGAACTGACATTTAAATGAAAAAATATAAATATAATTACATTTTAAATATCAAATTAAAAATGTTCATCAATTACACGGTGATTTTCACTATAAACCCTACAGTATGTAAATGAAACTTAGAGTTACACTTATTTTAATAAATGTATTTAAAATAAATTTAATTTGGTTATTGAAAAAAGTGCACTGACTCTAAGCTTTTATCATTATATGCTCTGGTATAACAAATAGAGTGTGGCCCACAATTATATATAGTAAAAAGGGCTGAAAATATACTAACTTTTGCTGTTGATGAGGATGTTGATAATCATCTTTCTGTGATATCATCTTTCTATGCCAAAATTGAGGCTGTATCTAGTTCTGTATCTAGATCTGTATCTAGTTCTGTATCTAGATCTGTATCTGGTTCTGTATCTAGATGTCTCCTTTGCCTCACTAGAAGTGTAACGATCCTTTATCATCAACGACAAAAATATCCAAACATACAAAATTACTCAGTGAACAAATAAATGAACATTACATATGAAGAAATGATCAAACTCAGCATTAGCACTCTATAGTCAAGTGTACAGTACCAGAAGGGAAAGGGTCTCTTTTTTGATTCCCAAGATAAAGTGACTCAAATATTGACAACAGCGCACAATTACCAGCACATTCATTAAATTGACCATTCACATGTTTACTTATGTGTGGGTATATTTTTATTATTTCCCCTCCAAGGTCTTGCTTTATCTCAAGAGTATCACAGAAAAGATGCAGTTGCAAAACATGAAGCTTCATCATTTTAATATGCATCACGTATTTGTTCCCACCAGACGGTGTTGGGGCAACAGCTAGTGTAAGTTGTTGAGTGATTTATTATTTAAAGCATACATCATACTCAATTATACTGCGTTCGTGCTGTAACAGACACACACACGGACACGCACAGACACACTCTTGCACTGGAAGTACGGGGACGGGGAGGTGTCGCAGGGAGGAGGTGACACATGAGAAGGTCGCCTGTATTCCACGTTGTGTGTCCATCTCAGAGGACATCACAAAAGCCACGAAAAACAATAACATGCACTGTTAACTCCCCAAGGCAGCGCAGCTTACCTTGGGAGAGAGCAAGAGGAAGCACCAGAGAATGCTTTCGGTATTCGGGAACACACTCCGCCATGCTGCGAGGAGCCTCTCGCGTGACTGAGGTGTTAGCCCTCTCCTAATGAGAACAAAGGGCAGAGCGTCACCAGATATTAGCGCCGATTTTTCCTGCCAGGGCCCTAAGGACCCAAAAACAGAAACAGACAGGGAGCGACTACATCTCCCTGTGGAATAAACTCAACTGCAGTCCCTGCATGTCTACACAGGGTTTTTATCCCCCCCCCAGAACTCTGAGGCATGAATGGTACATCAAAGAGAAAAAAGCAGAAACCAAAAGAGCAAAGGCCTAAAATAAAAGCTAATTCTTTATTTTAGATGTATCACACGGAGCCTTTTAAACCGATCGGATTCAATTAAGAAAACCAGTACCCGCAACAATACAAAACAAGCAATTTGAGTTGACCTGATCCAAGGAGAGCAAACAGGGTGTGGAAAAGGAGGCAGTGAGCAGGGGGTGCAAAACTGGATGAAAATGTGTGGCTGGACCACTAATGACATTGTGCCCTGTGGGCAACGCATCTAAGCCTATGATCAGAGTTTGCATTTCACACCGTGAATGTGGTGTTTCTCACCAGAAGGTCAGACATGGAGAGAAGGACACATAGAAACACACACACACACACACACACACACACACACACACAGAGGCAAATTGACTCATATAACTTGTTCACTCAGTTTATACCTTTTTTTATTGGTTTTGGTCTTTATGTGATGATCTGACAATGTCTACTCGCCTATTAATGTTTTTGATTATCTGAATTTCTGGGAAAGAAGGAATGAGGTTTTCTCTGCTATATATTACATTTCAATTAAGAGGAAAAATTGTTGGAGTAAAGGCCGTTTTTGTCATTACAAATTTAACCAATTAAAATTTGGTTGTCAGTGGTATCTTGATGATACAGTGCTACAGTATGATGTGAAATTTGTGAAATTAAACTGAACATGACATTCTGCACTACAAACTTGTACCCACCATTTCAAATACAGTATCTCAAACAGTTGTATTTATTTCCTTACAGGTTATGTCTTTGATCAGCCAAATTTTGATTATGCATATAGTGGATTTTAATATTACTTTGCTGCAAGGAAGCCTTCTAAAATAAAAGAATTTTTACCTTTATCACTCTTTAGTTCATGCATTTATCTGACACTCAGCCTTCAGGTCCTAATTTCAGAGATTGGATGAATTCAGCAGAACTCTCTCATTCTCTCTCTCTCTCTATCTCTCTTTCTCTCACACACACACATATATATACACACAACCTCAGGTCTGTTTGCCTAGGTAGGTACTGCTATCTCAAACCCCCCCCCCCCTTTCCCCTTAAGCTTCTCATTCTACTTCATCTCCAAACCAATTTTACACAGGCCAGAAAATAGGAAGGAGGCTTGACAGCATAGGCAGGATCCCTTCGAGACCACAGGGGCTGGGAGGGGGTTGGGGGGGTAGATACCAAAAGAGTAATTCTACACAGCAAAAAAACCCTAGTGTTGAATTAACACCTACAATGTTCAATTAACTCTCGCAGTGTTCATTTGTGTCCATCTGTGCTTATATAAATTAATTCAACAATGGGTTTTTTGTTGTGTGAGTGCTGGCTTGCTCTAGATTAACAGATTGCATTCTGCAAAACAATGTTCTCAGATGTTTGTTCTCCCCATGTAATCGATAGGATTGTCCTGAAACTTTGTGGCCCTTCAGCCCTGTTTTTATTACTGAGTATATGCCAGTACAGAGGACAATCTCAAATTTCAATACTTAACACATCATCACAGTAGGGACAGACCTAAAAAAGGACAGGTCTAAAATGCAATAGCCAGTAGTGGGTGGGAACTAGCCCACTGATTCCAGAACACATACTGGCACCACAACAGCAAGACAGTGATTGCTGCCCTGGTGTTTGATTGTTTCCTTTTGTACAGTGCTCCTGCCCTTAATGGTGACTGGCTGCCAAAATGAGTGCAGCCATGAAGCACTCACACGGAGCAACGTGTCAGTCAGTGTGAAAACTCGGAAACAATCTTCAAACTGCGAATCACTAAAAGAAGAGAGCTCCAGTGACCAAGGATGGGCAGGACTTCAGTGGCTGCAGACATGAAATGTGTTCTGCCTTCCATCTAAAACACATTATAAAAGCTAATTTAAATTTATTTGTTTCATTAACATTATGCAATTTTGCAGATTTTTTTCTGTCATATGATAGTGATTGAAAAAAAAAGTTTTTAAATGTGTATTTATGTAAGTTGGATAATCATTTTAATAGCACTCCTCACCCACTACCAAAATAAAACAAAGAAAAAAAAAACAAACATAGAGAAAATACTGAACTAGGTTTGGGGAAAAAAATATTCCCTCAAGTTGATTTCCTTTAAAAATCACGCATGGGTAATTTTAACCTTAAGTCTTACATATTTAACCCTAAATCTGCATGATGTAGAATTCAAATGCAAACTTCACTGCACAGGATATTTCATATCTAATGTACACTCACCGGCCACTTTATTAGTTACACCTTGCTAGTACCAGGTTGGACCCCCTTTTGCCTTCAGAACTGCCTTAATCCTTCGTGGCACAGATTCAACAAGGTGCTCTTCTACATGCCTCGATTGTAACGACTGGTTATTTGATTTGCTGTTGCCGTTCTATCAGCTCGAACCAGTCTGGCCATTCTCCTCTGACCTCTGGCATCACAAGGCATTTGCGCCTACAGAACTGCCGCTCACTGGATACTTTCTCTTTTTCGGACCATTCTCTGTAACCCTAGAGATGGTTGTGCATGAAAATCCCAGTAGATCAGCAGTTTCTGAAATACTCAGACCAGCTCGTCTGGCACCAACAACCATGCAATGTTCAAAGTTGCTTAAATCACCTTTCTTCCCCATTCTGATGCTTGGTTTGAAATGCAGCAGATCGTCTTGGCCATGTCTACATGCCTAAATGCATTGAGTTGCTGCCATGTGATTGGCTGATTAGACATTTGCGTTAATGAGCAGTCAGACATGTGTACCTAATAAAGTGGCCGGTGAGTGTATAAAAAACCACAGATCACAAAATAAGTGTCAAATGAACCACATCCATTCTAAATTAATCTATCAAAAGTAAACACACTCAGTGACAAACCTATGGGCTTCACAGAGGTTCTGCATTTATCACTTATAACTATATCTTAACTAGGTTGTGTTAGCAGCCATTATTCATAATCCAGGATACTCCCATCCTGATTTGTTTTGGATAGCAGAAAAAGCCAAGTCTTGCATCTCCGTCTCTAGAGACTGCTTTGTTGTGCCATGTATAATCTGAGTGGGATGAGAGAAAGCAGGCTGAGCACAGAGGATGTGAGCAGTAGCGTATCTAGATTTGGTGGACGAGTTGTGTCGGGTGAATAACACAACATGAATAATGACAACATACATAATGTCATTTTTATACATTTACTTGCTTATTCTGGAGCTTTGGCAGTATAGTTACAGGTGGGGCTGTAGATCGGAGGGTGTGGACGCGAGGATGGGGCTGTAGATGGGGGTGTTGTAAGGGCAGAGATGGGGCTGTAGATGGGGGGGGGCATCTACACTCTAAACTACTAGACCTACCACTCTAAACTGTGCCTCATTGCTGCAAGTTGTGGGTAATGGGTGTTTATGTCACCTCTACAACAGCTAGCACAGACGGAGAGTAATGAGGTAAAATATCATAAACAAATAATTGGAATGGGCTAATTGTAGCCAATGTAAATGTACTCATTAAAATATGCTGATCAGTTTTTATATATTTTTTTAAATAGCATAATCAAAGAATTGGAATTACCTAACTGCAACCAATGTAAATGTACCCATTAAAATATGTCGATCAGTTTATATGTGTATTGTGTTTGTGTATCTGGCCATACTGATTTTTAATGCTTTACAGAACCCATAACTTCAAAAAAAGTGAATGTTTTGCACTTGTCTAGTTGCTAGGAGTTCATAAAGATTGTTTTATAAACTGCTGTAAAATCAGCCCATCCACACAATCCAGAAGAGAAAAACCTGTTAAATGTTCCTGTAAAGTGTTATGTGGCAACAACATTCCCTGGACTATTCTATCTAAACATGTCAATGAACCAATCACACAGTGATACACAGCTGGCTAAAAAAACATGGCCCTCTGAAATTTCTGGACCATGGATGTAAAGGCTTGTGGTTTCTGCATAATACGTAGAACAAAACAGATGTTAATACCCTCAAATTAAATCAGACATTTTTGCATTGTGGAAATGATAGTTTCATTTCACATTCAGCATCCTGGAGCAAAGAAGCCAAATATTGGTCACTGTCCAGTCCCTTATGGAATGTAGCCAAGTATTTTGGGAAATGAATGAACATCTGTACTGCAAATTCACAAACATGTTACTGAACTGAATCCCTAGTTTTCAACATAGAAAGCTATATAAATTGAGTTATTCAAAACTCCAATTTACCATTTCAAATCTAATAGCTTGAGGAAAGAATAAAGCTTAGCTGAGCAAAAGCCCTTCCACTGAAACCAAGACCCAGACAGAATTCTGTGCCAGGTTGTCGTCTCCAGTGAAAAAGCATGGAGAAAGATAATTGTATTATAAAATAAATGTCAGAGATTCTTAGGCAGCTCTAAAGATGTGCTTTGAAATGAGATTATTTTGTTTCTGAGGTGATTGGGCATGTGTTGAAAGTAGAAGCTTGTGTTATACTCATCTCCCAGTTCAATATTTTCTCCACCATGCCACAAAAGTGCACAATAGCAGACTGTTATAAGGACACTCCAGAGACTCAAAAATCCTAATCCTGCACTTGATTAAACTGCCTGAGAAAAGGAACTTTGTACACCATAACAACACCTAAATCTGCCCCTAACAGTCTTAAGTCTTCACAGGAAACTGCCCTGATTTGTCCCCAATGAGTTTGCCATTTCATGATCAAAGAGAACACAATCACACCATCAGGCAGCTCCAAAGTACATGATGATCAAAATATTAAGTGGTGGCAGGTCAGCACTGACACAATATCCTTTAGTATGCACCACACAGTGTCCAGAGGAACTTTATGCACTCTCTCGAGTGGCTCAGACTGATGTTTATGAGGCAAGGGACTAATGAAGAAACAAGGGACATTTATAACTGGGACACAGCATCCATTTCAAACAGCAAGTACTTTAATATAATGAATCTCTGGGGGCCAATCAAGTTAATGAGGTGACCATGTGACCAAGGGGACTCAGGGACCCTTCGTATTTGGTTTTGCTGAAAGAAGGATGAGGTTCCTTCCTAAGCTCATTAATAACTGAAACAACAAGAAAAATTGAGGACTGTTATGGAAGGCATGGTCACACCTGGCTCTGGACTTCAGATTGTGGCCCTGATACAAGCAAAGTTTTCTCCATGACTTTGGGAAATTGTGCACACCACTCAACAATGCAAAAAACGTCCTGGAAAATAGCCCCACTGAGACCCAAATATGATTATTAGAAGAACTGTCAACAGTGTGCATCTCCATGATCTGATCTTACCACAAGGGCAAAGAGCAGATTCTCACTGATCACTCTGAGGGTAAGTTATGGAGCTTGGAAGATCCCGCTTCAGAAACAAAATCACCTTTGATGGCCTACTCTTCCAACACACATCAAACTACAAGACTGTGGCACAAACAAATCAAACTCTGCTACCATCAGCCCCCAGCAAGGGTGAGCAATACTCTGCCCCCTGACAAATAAACTCACCATGGTCCAAGTCTGATCATTAGAAGACATGTCCACAAGACGTGCCCCCTACAAACTAAATTGTGAAACTCCTCCAAACTTCGCCTGCACTAGCGATGATTAATTTGTGTGGCCATCGTCAGGGCAGACGGCCGTCCTCAAGGGCAACCTCCATGCCTACAGAGGCATGAGGGAGGGGTGTGGGGGGGGGGGTCAAGCTGCTTCTGACTTCACACGCCTCCTGTAGAGAGCCAAACTCCACACCCAAACAACTCTGCACGTCCACTGCACCACTTCAGGGCTTGAGCTAAAGATGAAAGCTTGAAGAGATGCATATTGCCACAACCTTCTGTTTTAAGCATGAAAATTTTAATCAAAGCTGTGTCGCAGGGACACAAATCCTGTTTTTTTTAATTAGGTAAATACACAGAAAACAATCTCTTGTTTGTTCCAAACGGAGACCGAAAGAGAAATCAGCATGGCTGTATTGAGACACAGTGATGCAAGATGAGTAGGAGATGCATCTATAAGAGTTCACAAAGGTCCTGAAAGTGCAAAGTTCACAAATCATGCAAGATAATGGCTAATTTTAACCCCCTAAAAACACTGTAGATAGAAGACCTCATGGGATTTCATCAGTTTAATATTTCATAAATTAAATAAGTTTTTATTTCAGAAGTGTCCTACCCTGAACAGCTACCATGTTTCCATTAAAACAGCACTTGGATCAACCAATTATAGTGTTTTAATCACAGAACAGAAAAAGCTGAAAAAAGTGTCATTTTACTTGTGTATGCTTTGTTCGCACTATAATAATCATTGTTCTCCAAAATGTTTTCTTCATCAAACCAGACTAAGTAATTGTATGAACATTAAATTGTTGGTACAGCTGATATCAATACTGCTAAATATCATTATAGAAAGATCTTTCAGAACAGTGACTTTATTGACTATCAACTTCATAGAAGACAACAGAGTGAGTATAGGAGAAACCCTGTTTCAAACACAGTGCTTCTCCAAGAAATAATTGTATATTATAGAGGCCAGAATGAGTGACATAATGATTCTGCAGTTTTTTTGTATTTTTAGAAAAGCTCCTTTGCCCCTCATGACTGCTTGGTAACAGCCAAAAGCTTCCATCGATATTACTGAATAGCCAATAATATATCCTACCACTAGCATTAAAAATATGTGCTGAAAGTGTATTTCTGCTCAGAGGCAAACAGGCAAGTACCAGTCTGGAAATAAGAGAGAGTTGGGGATGAAGAACAGATCAATAGTCTTCAACTCCCTTCATCACCATTTTTGTCAATGGGTGTGAAAATAAGAGTAAGAGACTTAGAGAAAGAGAGAGAGGAAAAAAGCTTGAGAGAGAGAGAGAGAGGAAAAGAGAGAGATTGAGAGAGAGAGAGAGAGAGAGAGGAAGATAGAGAGAGAGAGAGAGAGAGAGAGAGAGA
>JAOXYF010000003.1:12061216-12098291 GCA_028565775.1 Sternarchorhynchus goeldii | reverse complement strand
GAGAGAGAGAGAGAGAGAGAGATGAAAAGAGAGAGCTTGAGAGAGAGAGAAAGAGAGAGAGAGGAAAAGAGAGAGCTTGAGAGAGAGAGAAAGAGAGAGAGAGGAAAAGAGAGAGCTTGAGAGAGAGAGAGAGAGAGAAAGAGCGAGAGGAAAAGAGAGAGCTTGAGAGAGAAAGAAAGAGCGAGAGAGGAAAAGAGAGAGACAGAGAGAGAGAGAGGAAAAGAGAGAGCTTGAGAGAGAGCTTGAGAGAGAGAGAGAGAGAAATAGTGAGAGAGAGAGGAAAAGAGAGAAAGAGAGAGACAGAGAGAGAGAGGAAAAGAGAGAGCTTGAGAGAGAGAAACATAAAGAGAGAGAGAGGAAAAGAGAGAGAAAGTGAGAGAGAGAGAGAGAGAGGGTGAGGTCATGAACAATGGTGGCTGTGCTAGCAACAGAAAAGTAGACCGTGGTCTCTGATGGAAACAGCCCCTGGCTTCTGTTTGGTCAACATCAGCTCCCCAAATTGAAACTGAAGACATGCAGACACAAAACCGATAAGTGTGTATTCACAATATATAGCCTACAACTGATAATAATAACACCAATAACAGGAAGAAACTCTTCATGTATAATATATGAGAAACTTTGGTGTCTGTGCTTTTGAAGTCGTATGGTCTTCCAGGAATTTTATGAGCAGACGAGCAGAAAGAAGAAGCCATACCCATAAGTGTATAGTCAGGACCACCTGGGAATTACTGTAATGTTGATGTAATGGGATCACCTTTCTTCCAAGTTCAGTGCCTTTAATCCCCAAAGGCTTGTAACTATTTTTAGCTGTAGCCTCAGCCATATGCAAAGCAAAATCTCGATTTCCAGGTTCGATCCAACCCTGAACACTATTAGAACAAAGAGCTTTATGGCCAGGGGTATTCACTCCTATGGTATCTCTGCTTTTAGCTAAAATACTACACAGATAATGAAACAGTAACAAGTCACTGAAGAGTTTGTCTAAACAACAAATACAACCTCTCTTTGCAATAGTGAAAAATTTTAGATTGATACAAAATATTACACAATTAAAAGTGATATAAAAATAAATGTTTAACAAATAAATCTTTAATTGTCTATAGTCACTCCTATACAGCATCTATTCCTCCCTATTCAGCTGATGAATTTGGAATAAATAAGCAATCTCTTAACAACATTTAAAATGATACCCAGGGCTCTGTGGAAAAGCAGCGATGCACAATACAGCAAGAAAAACACCTGCTGAATTCAGATTAAAGCATGCAGGGCATCTGATGGAAATTTGGATTTGTGTTGTAGTTTTTTTTCTTCCCTTCCTATTCCAATCTGTAGCCTGAAACCCAGAGACCTCTGTAGGCCTTATATATCCGTTTTGCACTGTGGCATTGCACTGTTATTTATGGGAAAGATTATTGTACTGTTTCCATCGGTTAAAGGCTAGTTAAAGGAAGGCTTCACCCAAAGCTAAATGAATCCCCACAGATATTATTCTTGCTGGAAGCAACGGCATACCACCAAACTGCATGTTACAGATACGCGGCAAATCGAACACTAAGCATTCAGAAACACTTTGCTGTGTTTGTAATATTTATAGTTAAAAAACAAAGGGTGGATGATGATGAGCAGCTTCCTTTTTTACACATCTGTGTTTAAGTGTACTGACAGTGCTTAAATTAACAGGAGTGTGTTCAAAGATTTAACTAAGATTATTATTCTTTTGCCATTTCCCAGAATTGGACACTGAAATGTCTGCTCGGCTCTCCTGAAAACACAGAAACTGCCATGAGTACTAGCAAGGCAGCAGTCAATAATACTGGACTTTAACTGCAGTGAAAATTGGTTTCATTGAAAAACGTTAATGGATTCACTTAAGTTACAAGCGCATGTATCAGACCAACAAAAGAACACTTTGGTGAAAGTGGGGGGCACTTGTTTTTGTTGCTGGTAAACACCAACAATAAGAAAAGGATACAATGAGCTGATCTAACACTACTAGCTTACCTTTGAAGAAGCAGTCTTTGCTGTGTACAACATAGATCCTCCTCTTCTGCAGGCAGGCTGCACGGTACACCTCACAGTGGTTCTCATAGAAATGCCCATCAGAGCCACAGACAGGCACAAACGAGCTGTGGCACTTCTCTTGGCATACACACTCAGTATGGCCCGTCTGTTGCCTGACCACACACTCTCGGCCCCTTCCACAGTAGGCTGTTCTGCACGGACCCCCATCTGGAACAGAGCAAATGGAGTTGAGTTAATATAATCTCAGTGCAGTGCTCAAATTATATTAAGTACACAAGAGTAATAGCGGCATTTACTTTAGCTATGACTATATATGGTCATTTAAATCTTCTTTTTCATTTAAACCTGTCAGTAATAGCCACAATCCAGCATCCTCCCCCACACGACCCCCCCCCCCCTCAACAGGGCGACCTCCATGCTCCCCACTGATTTCCTCCAATTGCACTTAAAGCAGCACAAAAGCTGGTGAGTCTCGCAGCCGCTGCACCTTGGATTGATCTCGCTGGGCCCTGGGTGCCCAAGAGGGGTGGCGCCTGCTGGAATCACAGGCTGAATTTATGGGCCAAGGAGCAGCCATGCCACACTGGCTTTAGCAACTTCACTGGGCTCTGCTGAAGAGCAAGAGGCTCTCGAGTCCTGGCTCTCTCAGGTGCACAGAAACCAGCGGCCCTCACATAGAAGATACATTATTTTTTTATTGTTTATTTTTTTCAGGATCCTCTTGTTTGGTGAGTCTCTTTACTGCCAGTGAAGTCTCACTACTCTGATCAAACTTGTGGAAAAAGTTATGGTTACGGCTTGGGATGTGGATTAATAGAAATAAAATAAAATAAATAAAACATACATAAAGTACATAAAAACAAAATCAATACTTGTTGTATTATGTATATATATATACACATAAAGCATATACATACACACACACACATTAATTTTATCTTTATGAGGTCAAGATGTTCCCACAGTCATAGTGCAGGAGTAGCGAAAAGATACAGAACAGACACACTATATTTAAACCTAAAAAAATATGCTTGTATAAATTCTTCAGAAAATAGAGTAGACCCAGGAGGTGAGTTGATTTTATTTTCCTGAAACCTCACAAAACATAAATTAAACGGGTCTCAGGAGCACTTCAATGTATTCAGCCTGCCAGCGTGCTGAATAATAGTCAGCCTTCCACGGAGTCTGGAGATAAAAGTGTTTTAATTACAGCGCAGAACCCGCTGTGTCACACACATACCCAGGCATGCCCAGACAGCTGACCCTGGATCAGCATAAAACAGTGCCCAACAAATGGCAAGGAAAGCAGGTAAAGCCCTTCTGGGAGGGATGGACAGGAACGAATGCACACCTAGTGCCTTCCAGTTTACTAATTAGTCACCATATCTCTGCCAATAATTTGCAGCCCTGCAAATACTTTAGCTCCCCAGTGACCTTGTTGCTCTATGTCAAGGTCAAAGATGATTAGTGGATCGTTATTATTCTCTGAGCATCAAAGATTAAGTGCTTAGCTCCTAATTCCTGCATTTGTCAGACCTCTCATTTTTTCACATTCCAATTGCTTTTTCCCAATGTCTCTTTTTCCCAAGATTCTTCTTCATGCTGTATATTCATGACAACACCCAAATTCCCTCTTTATGGCCACATTATTGCTCAGTTAAATAGGGATGAATTGAAAACAGTCTCGGTCCTCAAATGTCAACCATGTTTGTTAAGAACAACTTCAGTTGTTGATTTCCTAAGAAGCTAAAGAGTTATTTGGCAATCCAATAAGCTTGAATCCCTGAAAAATGGTGCTATGCGGCCAAAAGCCTGGTCTTGCCAAACATCTTTCATTCGCTGACTTCATTGTAGCTGTTGCTTTTTTACCCCAATTAATCCAATGATTCTACAGCTTCATTACCTCCAGAGTCTGGCCAACAGATATTCACAAGCACTTTAAAACAATCATTTTGGGAGTCATTTTGGGGTACTTTCACTAAGTACTGGATTGTTTTGGACCTCAACTAGTTGGAACTAAGTAAATATTATTCATTTATTAATTTCTGTAAAATCTCTCTGTAAGTAGAAATGAGACTGTAATCCGTAAAAGCGTGGATAATGTGTACATCTCCCTCTTTGATATTAAGAATAGGCCTTTCCTAAGGGAGATTACCCTACAAGTTACTGTAGCTGGGCAAAGTCTCCAAAATGTCAGAAGAAATGTCATTTCTCAATTATTCAGTTTGTGCCAATATCTGGTCAGAATATTTCCCTTTAGCTATTCATGGTACTGTAGGCCAAATTGGCCATGTCAACACCTCTGTAAGTTGAACACCTGCACTGCCCTTCACTGTAAAAATTTAACTGGTTTAACTTTAATAAGAAATAGATATTAGAAAGCTTATATTATTAAAAACCAAAAAGGCAATAGCAGCTAAGCAGCAGTTGAAACAAGATGATGCTCAACGGATGTCTTTGGTTTTGTATTCCCATAGCTCATCTGATACAGCAGATACAGCAAGGAGCAACATCAAGGTCAGGGGTCACAGGTCCCAGGAAGTACATGTACTGTCCTAATGACAAATGCATGTAAGGTGCTCTGGTTAACAGTGCGCCAAATGTATTGTAAATGTTTTCCTGAATGAAGAGGTACGAACCAGTTTCTAAGGTGAATGTGTATTTGTTTATTGCTTGTAGTATAACAAACTCAATATTGATGAATATCATGCTTCATAAACCTCATAGATATTTAAGTATGTAAGTTACTCTGTAAGTTGCTTTTTTAAATTTATCAGACCTGTGGGTATAACACATTTCCTAATCTCAACTCACTAATTTCTATCAGCAGTTAAGTAACAAAGTTAGTAACAATACATAATAGAAATTATACATCATAAAACAGTGTAATCGTGTATAATTATTAAACTATGATCTGAAATCCAAAATAGAAATGTATCATCCTCTGCTTTGTAAACAACCCACTTTCAGAGCAAAAGGACAAAATATGAATTAAATGTTCACTTACTCCTACTCTTACAATGTAGTTCAAATCTATTTTCAAGTCTTAGTGTCTTTATCTTAGGCTAGACTTAAAACAAGGAATTTAGAAATAGCAGTGGCCTGCTATACCAGTATTAACTAAGAAACCATTTCACTCTTCTTGTAACATGCATATTCTATAAAAGGGGTTATCACAGAACTTAGATGTACAGCACATATGGAATCTAACAAGAATCAAATAATTCATAGTTGGAATTGAACAGCTGAACAGTAAATGAATTTCAATTTCCCTTGCCAATAAAAAATGCCCACTGGCATACCTTACATGGACCACTGAAGAGGCACTCCTCTTTGTTTCCATAAGGAAAATGAAGCATACAAATGAATCAAGGGACAAAAACGGAAAAAAAATTGAAGTACAATAACATGGCAGCTCTGTGTGTGGCGTTCAGCTGAGGGAGAAGGACACTCCATTCCGCTTAGCGTCTAGGAAAGAACACTGCTTTGCAGGATGACTGTGGGGTTGAATGTTATGCAGATAAACAGAGGAAGGCAGAGAGTAAAGAATGGGAGACAGAGTGAATGAGATTTTGAGAGAGAGACAGAGAGAGAAATAGAGAGAAAGAAGGAGGGAAAGAAAGAGAGAAGCCCCACTACGCTTCTGGGTAGGCCTTGATAAACACTGAAAGACTAAGCTGAAGCTACCAAGCAAATAACATTCTCCGCTTGTCTCACAGGTTTGCCCGATAAGGCTTTATCGATCTTTGCACCTGCCTCCATCTGCTGGCTCCGAGGGGCTGAGACCAGTACTTAAGGGTAGGCTGACTCTTTACACCTGCCATATTTTTGGTGCCAAACTGTATCATGGATAAGAAAAGTAGTGTAATGAATCTCAAGGAAGCAATGGCATGAGGCAGGTAATGCTGGCAGTGTTACCACAGTAAAAGGAATTGGCTCTGTTACAGGGTCTTGTCAAAACACAGTCATTCTGATAAGTGTTATTTGTGAATCCTTACTTTTTCAAAAGTTGTTTTCTTACTGTTTTGGAAGCACTGTAAGGATCTGTGTCAGAAGTGCTTTTCCTGAAGATAAAATGAATCCAGTTTGCTACACTCGTTGTCTTGCCTGTACTACTCTGAAACTTATAGTCATACACAAGTGAGACATACACAACTTTTGCAATTAATACATGTGTTACAAATGAACAGAATATTTCAGTATATCTGCAACTAGAGATAACTGCAGTGGTGTGCACTTGCTACATTTATATATTTAATTATTTGAAAAAAAATCTGAATGGTTTTTCCATTCACCGACACTTTAGAAACACATTCCTTGTAGGCACACGTGGAAACCTACAGCCCATGTTTGGACATGCACAATTCTACAAAAGCCATCACCGAACTCTATACCAGTAGTGAGTGTCTGACCTCAGCTGGCTGTATATTTCTGGGCTGTGGACCATTGTGAACTTGAAGAATAAGACCTCCAGCAACATCACCGTGCCTGGTATACTTGCAGCAGCCCAACACCCACTGCTGTGCCACCAGCTTGTCAGTGTCACTGCTGCACTGAAAATGTGCTTCCAAAATATATTGTCAGCAGTGGTCCTGTGCTAGAAATGGACCCTTGATGAATAGGCCACAGGTGGCTCACAAAAGTTTGTCATCAGATGGGCTGTAATTGTACACACACCATGACTGCCTAACAAAGTGACAAGTGAGCGCAGGGACAAGAATAATAATAAACAGAAATACACACATACACTGGTCACTAGTTTGGATAGCAAATTTCAATTAGCAGAGATTTTTATTTATTTTTGCATGTGCCTGTGTCCGTGTGTGTGTACATCGTGGAGTATTCCTAGTGTGTGCACTTATGTGACTGTGTTAGCATGGTGCTCATCTTAACCCTATCGATCTGTATGCAAGGTCCACAGGACTCTGGAGCTCAGAGCAGTCATGCTGACACAGCAGCTCCACTTATCCCAGGCCTTTATCAAAGCTATTGCCTCCCTCAACGACACTATTCTATCTTCCATACAGGACTAGGGGTCAGCTCCAGCACCAAGGGCATTTCGTCTTTCCAATGGCCAACCATCACTCCTTTAACCTGTTGTGTAGATGCCTTCCTCTAGGGCCACATGGTATTAAAGAGACCTTCATTAAGCTACAACCAGCAAAGAGAGTTAATCAATATGTTGTCATTGGATAGAAAACCAATTCTCATTATATAAGCCATCTGGACATTATGGAATATTATAAACCAAGATTCAATACTTGTCATAAACAATTAATTGGAAAAGCAAATAGTTGATAGATTTGCAAGACTATCATAGAGAAATTATATCAATCTAGTTCATGCCATTATTATTTACATCTAGAACAACATCTAAAACCCACACGTGTATAATTTACATAGTGACATTCTGGAGCAAACAGTTCGATATACAGTTCGATATGCAGATCTGTTTGTTTCATGCTTAAACAAACAAGCAAAAGATAACAGCGACCCATTTCTTAAAGTCATTTTCATGACGTTCATGACACTCCTGTAGTCTGCACCACACTGTTTGTGACTGCTTTCACAAATACTTTTGTTTTTTGAAAGAGCAGTTTAGCTACAGTCATGCCAATCATGCCAGCCTTAAAACTGGATATAACTAAAGCACATGCCTGTTAGGGATGTACACAGCACAAAATGTGAATGTGATGTGAGCACAACCACTTCAAAATTTAGTTTGCTGTTAAAATGTATATGTGCCCATATAAAGGATAACTGTAGTTATTCCCATAAGAGCGATGAAACTTTAATTAAAGCCTTAGACTGGTAATAAATCACCTTACAATAGAAAGGCCATAGATTAACCTATCACCTTCAGAGACCAGCAATAATGCCAGGACACCAAAATAAGACTGGCTGCATATTAGACAAGTCGAATCGAGTAATAAGGGAATTAAGGTTTAAGGAAGTTTTATATTATTGCTCATATATGAGCGAGAGAGAGAGAGCGAGAGAGTGAGAGAAGGAGAAAGAGGTGTCTAGTTCCTTCCATTTTTGTCTCTGTGTTGGACCCAGATTATATCACTATACTCACTTAAAATATTTTTGTGTATTTATGTGTTGTATATTTTACAGTTGACTGAGAAATAAGAATTGATTTTAAGGATTGATTACAGCCCCATACTGTAACCTGTTATAGCTGATAAGAAGTGTTTTCCATTAGTCATTGACGTTATTTTTATGGTGTCTCATGAAAGATCACATTCAAAGAACCTGAAACACACTCTACATATAATGAGAAAATTCTGCAGAATTACTAAGCGGGAACTGTTTTGCATTGTATTTCCCAGGTATGTGACTTGGGAAGACAATTCATGGCAAAACTCCACACTGGGCTGGCTGCATTCCCAGAATGTTAATTAGATAATCAAATCACATCAATTTAGAGAATTAATTCACAACTATGTGTGTTAGTGTGTGTGTGGATGTGTTTTTTAAATACACATGAACAGCTATAGGATTTCATCTCCACATGGTAACTAGAAACGATCTGAAAAGTACTTAAGTCTTCTCAAAGTCAGATCAAAAGTCAGATCATGGACTGCAAGATAAGGGTTGTTCTCCAAGCAAGACCAGCACAGCCCTTCCAGTGACCACCCCTGCCAGAAGCAGCTGGAGCAGCTGGCATACTGCAATGCATTGTCTTGAGCCAAAGTTAACAGCACTGCACTTTCCAAATCCTTTTTGCTACACATCAGCAAATTACACTTATGCAAAAAAAAAAACCCAACATCTTAATCTCTGATGAGAGTAGAAGACCACAACAGTGTACTATTATATTTTGGTTTGATGGTGTTCTTTATAGAGCTATTCTGTTTTATACAACTTAGCTCAGGGGGGAAAATTCTGTAACTTGAAAGGTTTATGATGAACACACTTTAACAGTTTGTAAGTGAGTGATGCTTGTCTAAAATGTCTAAAGATTAACCTTCAGTAGTAGAATAACCCTTTTCTACTGCACCCCACAATGATGAGGTTTGGTTATTGCTGGTTGACTTCTAAATTCAGGGTTACATTCACGTTAGGAGATTATTACACCTTGTATTTGCCTTGTTCCAATGAGTATAACAGTAGCAGCCTTAATCCTTCCATTATGCATATTTCCTTGAAACAAAAGCTTCACCTGCAGCAGACAAAATGTAGAAATACTGAATAAAACATCAAGTTAAAACGGTTCAGTTCAGAAACAACTCTGGCACTGCTTATGCAGTTCCTTCCAGCGCTTGCAAAGCATACAGGTATTGTGTGTTTACTCAAACCACTTCCAATAATACTCCTGGAATTTAACCATAAGCAAAAAGCTGAAGTGAATAACCAAAGCTCACTCGCATTTATTCAGATGTGCTGCCCATTTTCTTTTTCTCTCTAGATGACTTTGGCGCAGGTGTTGCTCACGGATAAAAAAAAAACAAAACAGAAAACCATGGATAAAAGGATGAGCTGCAAAACTCACAAAACTTACAAACTCACTGTCAATGAGAAAAGCACCATATGCACTCAGGGAACACTGTGCCATAAGCACTGAGGGAGCAGTAATAAAGCATGGATGAAACGCTGGGAGAAATAAAGAACAATGTTCAACGACTATTGTAAGGCTCACAAATAACAGATATTTCATAATGACATTTGAAAGGCTAGTAAAAGTAAATATTATACTCCCCCCCCCCCACATCACTTATTCATTCATCCTTTGAAAGAGGATTCCAAACAAACAAAATACTTAAAAATGACACCTTAGATCTGTATACATACATAAGTTGAACACAAATGTAACATTTGCTTTTAGAAAAAAATACTTTGCTGTATTATAAATAAACTTATTATATTGTTTGTGAAGGCCTTGCTCATCATTTGAAAACTTCAGCCAGTATTTCCCTATCGCTAAGGATTAAGTGGAAGTAGTGATCATGTAGCTTGATACATAAATAAACCTTATTTAAAATAAACTAAATCAAAACCTAAAGAAAAATAGTGTTACACATGTAATACCCCCATACCCCCTGTGTAGTATCTGAAGAGCAGTGAGGTTGAGTATCTGTCATGTCCACTTAGGTCTGTTTGTCTGCTACTGGCCCAGGGTGGTGCTGAAAGCAACCTGTCAGTGTTTGGAGTGGGGGAGTATGAGCCTTGGGGCTAAGACAGAGAGGGTTGGCAGCCCAAAGTGGAGCATCACCCAGAGTTCACCCCTAGAAGAGAAGCAGCCTTTCTCCAGCCTGCTGCATGGAGAGGACGGGGGCGTGTACGGGAGGTGGAGGGGGGAGGATTGTCGTTGACACAGAGCTCCTTTGTTCCGGCCTGAAGCTGTATATGCCCTGTTGTAACCAGGCCACTACAACATATGCTGGCAGAAAACCCAGTGGCATAGGTTTGTACTAGCAAAATTAAACCCAGTGGCATAGGTTTGTACTAGCAAAATTAAAAGCAACACTGCACTAAAAGAAAACATTTCTTTATGCCTTTATTTCTTCAACATTTCTGTCTGCTTCTCTCTCTTTCCCCATTTTGATATTTTAGATGTGCTTTATACTGTGTTTAGAATCCATGCACAATAATAAAATAACACCTAAATACATTTTTAAATAGGCTGTAAAGTTGCACTGGAGCTCTCTCGATGATAAAGTAGCTCACTTAATTTTGGGGAAGGAAATAAACTGGAAAATAGTAGTTTGTATGTGAAGTTGTGGGATGCAACTGAAGTGCAAACAAGCACAATATATATATTTTTTTGATCGGCGTGAGTTAAGATATCAAATACTACACAGGACAACACAAATTTGAGCTCGTATAAATTTGGAAATGCTGCAAATTCCTCAGATGAAAGTAGACAACTTCGTACAAGTAGTATATCCATGAGATCACACTCTCAGAAGCTCTAGCTGCAATTTGTTCCCAATGGAAAGTTAGCACTCTCTGCTCCGTTATGCACACAATATGGGTTCAGGCTGAGGCCAGAGCAGTGCTGCTCTGCGTCTCCCAGTCCTCTCATAACACATACGGTGGGTGAATAAGTGATCAGAGATCACCACATTATGGCTGTGATGCAACATTAAAGTCACTGTCACCTCTGTTCCATGTCCCACGAGTGTATCGTGCAGTGCTGGCAAAAAACCCCCAAAAATCCATGTTTCCTTCCAGCCTGCCTCTCTCCTGTTACCAGCACCAGGCTTCACAGTGCAAAATCACGTTGCAGAAGCAAAATGCATTCTCCTGGAAAATAGCAACCATGTGAAGACAGGTTCAGAGGTCAAGTAAGATACCCGGGGAGGAACTCCTGATGCCTTTCACATACAGACTGAAACAGGACACACATTCTGTCTGTAAGGACTGAACTGAAATATTCTAGTGAGAGAAGCAAAAAGGCTGCTGACTGAAATATCTTGGAAAGGGACCCTGTATATCAAGTATGCAATGGTTAAACCTATCTATCACTCAGTTCCATAACCATGCTTAACAAGTCCCATCTAATTCATGCATGTTCATGCAGTAGAGATATCAAGAGTAATGTATCAGCTAGACAAGAACAACAACAATAATTAGGCTAATTGGCCACACTATCACATGCATACATGTAAATATGCACTCACACATGCAGACTTCTTCAAAACTGAACCACGTTCAGCAATTATTTCCCATTATTTTTGATTACCCAAAATGAATGATCACATGTATAAACACACACAAATTTGCTTTTATTTACACTGCCCAATAACTGAACTCGTGTGGTGTTCAACTCTGGTCCTTCAGAGTTTAGTTCCAATATTGATGAACTAGATTAGATATGTTAGATTAGAGTCAAAATGACATTTTACAGGGTACTAGATCTCTGGATCTCCAGAGCTGGAGCTGGGTACCTCTGTTATCTGCTGCTTATGAAAACAAACGCTGTATTTCCACCTGTTCTTAACTCTCCATGGCTCACATAATTTTGTTGAGCACTAAAAAAGGTTATTAAAAAAGCGCAGTAGTTTTGTCTGGCTATCATTCAAAAATGCATCTCTCTGCCAATTAGACAGCCTTAATTAAGCTCCTGCCTTTTAGCTGAGAAGTATTTCTTAATGAGTGTTCTGGCTTGTGTATGTGTGTACAGGTGTCCGTTTGTGTTAGCAGACGGGGACAGCTAATCCTGACTCACTATAAACTACATCAAAAAGCAAAAGAGGTACTTCGATAGAGGTGATTAGGTGAGATTCAGGGGAGGGACATCTGCCAATCCTAAGTGGAAAATCAGGCAACAACATAAAACAGACATGTTCAAAGCCAAATTCCTGACATCAACATTACCGCTTCAAGAGGCATGAAGACAAAATCCAATGATACAGCCTTCATGAAAAATACCTAATCCCCTTCCCCCACACCCACCACACCCTCCCTTACTCACATACATACTCAGAAGCATGCTGCTGTAGCATGTGACGACACAAATGCACTGGGTGGGAAGACGGTCTTTCCTGATGAGCCTGTTCTGCCTGAGCCATGATATTATGAGTGCACATACAGAGCTTTAGCTGAGGGGAGTCTGCCACCGGGAAGCACTAAAAGCAAATCCTGACCCTGCTGATCATCAATGATTCAATAGAAACCAGGGTTAAAAGAATCCCACTGCCCAGCAAACACATAATTCATATACAGGGAATTAGATGGTTGGGGGACTCTCTGCACCATCATAAAGTTTGAATATGGCATGAGGATTTGTCCATGTACCTGTACCTGTCCAAACACATTAACGGCATTGACTCTATTACAGTGCGATGCAGCATTTATGCACTGTAGGCCAAGCCAGTATATGGCTAGGGAAGGGTGGAACAGGAGCGTAGTGCAATCAACAGGGGGGGGCAAGCAAGCATGATCTAAATGGGCCTCAGTTGTTCTTTCACCCTCAGGACTTACCTCTGATTCTCCCTCCCTCAGACTGACCGTATTACATTAAATGGGTTGATGTCAAATCAGATTCACTCCACTGTGGAACCCATCCAGTCTGAACAAGGCACACACCTGCTATAATTCATACAGCATCTTGAGTAGCCCAACTAAACACCTAATGTTCAGATTTAGTTTTACTATTTCATGGTAATGTGAAAAATCACTGTACACAAAGCACAATAAATAAATAAATAAATAAATAAATAAATAAATAAATAAATAAATATACAAATAATAAATTGCCTTATTAGTGTAAAAACACTTTTAACACTAAAACCAGCAGAAATAACCTGTGTACCTCTGAGGGAAATTCTGAGTCACTTAAATCACTACTGCCCTGACAGTTTTAATAAATGGTTCACATTAATATTCATCACCTTACATTTGATGTTAACAGAGCTTTGAATGTGTAAGAACAAAAAGTTTTTCTTTCTTTTTCTCGATTTCTTTCGATGTCTCTCAGAATTAATTTCTTCCAAATGACTGGGGTTTTTTAGATCTCCATTAGATTTTCAGGTGACAGCATCAAAAGGAATGCCTGTCTATCCATGCAAATGACTCAAATGAGGAATGCCTCACTTGTCTGCGAGCCGCACGGTGCATTTGCATTTAGTAAGTGCTGTCAAATTTTAAGAAGCTTGCAGCTCCCCTTGAATCTCTTTAATATGTTTTTATACCCCCTGCAGTGCACAGAAATATGCTGAAAATGAACCAGTGACACTCTGTCTTCCTGTCTGCTCAGGAAGGTGTGTGTGTTTGGGGAGAGGGTATAACACATTGTTTTCGATTTGCCCAAAATGGATAGGGGGGTTATGCATAACAGTTAATACAGATGTGGATACATCAATACAGTCTTTAAAGGATGTGCGATCTAGAGAGTCTGTCACTGCACAAAAGAAAAGAGGAGAGCTTTTCTTCTTAAACAATCCCTCAGATCAAGCATTAGGCACTTTTCATGTGGCCCATGAAAGGGGCGAAAGGAAATGATTCAGTCAAGCACCACATAGACCCCCAGCGCACGATTCTACTGTGTTGTAATGCGTCCAAGAGCATGCTTGTTTTCTGGCAACCGTACCAAGTTATAAGCTGTCCGGACTGCTTGCACAAGAGACTTGGTGCACAAAGATGAGCAAAACAGAGGTTGCAGAGAAAAGAAGATTTCGAGAGGTTCAGCAAAGAATGAAGAAAAGAATGGAAAAATAAGGTGAGGAAGTGTTTTAGATGTAATGGGTTCGATAACTTCTTATGAATTGTACCCCTAAGAATTTAACCCCAAGTTGTTTCAGCTCAGTACAGTCAACTTGTGAAAGTTGCTACAGGCAAAGACATTGACTAAATAATGGTAATATCATGAAATTGGGTAATGGTAAAATCATGAAATTGGGTAATGGTAAAATCATGAAATTTAGTCAAAACATTGACTACATAATGGTAAAATCATGAAATTGGGTAAGTTGGTCCACCCAAAGTTATTTAATTAAAAACCTGCCTGTCTGATTTATCCTTTATTTGGGATCTATTACTGAGAGGAGAAAAATTCTGCCTCAATAAATTACATGAAGAGCACCTACTGTAGTAAGTGATGTTTGTGACACATCAACATAAAATGGTAACAGTCAGATTTGAAGATAAATAATCATACCACTGCAGAAGTCAAAAATCAAAAGTCACATTCCCTAAAAAGAGAGATGGCTCTATGGAAAGTGATGACAGAAAAATGATCAATCATATTAATATTCACCAAGCCATGATGTGATAATAGATTACTTTTTTCACCTCAAAAATACTGATTAAAAGATAAGACAGACAAAATTAATGGTTCTTAGAATAACCTTGAATCTATTCCAAGTCCTCTCCCTGTGGTAATGTGAGATTTATCAACAGGTATATAGACAGACATATTTTACATTATGACAGACCAGCTCATAACCAATAATGAATTCGCTCCCTCTTTTTTCCCCATGATGATTTTTTACAATGTCCAGCGTGGCCGCAACAATTAAGTGCTTCCTGACCCTTGTTCCCCCTAACAACAGCTCATTCAAGAACCATTAATGACAGCAAACATTCATGCTATTTCAAGTTGATGTGGCAGTATGATTTACACACAGGTGCCAATGTGCATGGGTCATGGGTTAATAGATGCATAACGATTTCTGTGACTGAGTGATCTCCATGGTGAATGAAATTGGTTTTGTGTGGTGGCTACATGTCATTGCCATATTAAAACTCAAGGTTATCTTCAAGGAGAAAAAAGACATTTTGTGTCCATGTGTTTTTTGTGCTTGAATCCAAGTTCCACATCAATGTACTGTGTACTAAAGTACAATGTACTAAAATAAATTGAAGAACTTAAGTAATTAATATTACTTTTTTAATTACTCAGAAAAATAAGCATATGTTACCAATTGTAGAAAGGCAAAAAAGTTTAGTAAGGAAAAAATATATAAAGTTTGCTTAAAGGTCCTCTTAAGATAAGGTCTCCTTCAAACCTTAATGATGACCCCCAAACAGCCTTTTTGTGCAAAAGGGCCCATTAAAATGAGTTTATACATTCAACATCATAGAGGCATTTTGCATTAATATCTATATAGGTGATCTATATCTTTCAGTATAGCGGGGAATGAAGAATGATGGGATTATATGACCTTGAACAATGAGTTGCAGTGGACCATGTGACACATCATAATAAAAGCAAATGTTATCATCATGGAGTCTGGCCCCATAGGAGTCCTACAACAAGCTCCACTCCTTGGTCTTTTCCCCCTTTATAATCCAATGCCTCTCTTCATGAGCTAGATAACCTCTCTGACATTCACTATGTAAAAGCAATGGCCTTAAACATACTACTGCTACCAGTATTTAGTGCTTCTGGTTTGAAAACATTATATGGTTCTGGGGACTGAGCAACTTTCTCAGACTCTCCCAAATTTTGTTATAATTCACTACCTAAACTGGATAGCTGTGCTGCTATATACACTCACCGGCCACTTTATTAGGTACACCTTGCTAGTATCGGGTTGGACCCCCTTTTGCCTTCAGAACTGCCTTAACCCTTCGTGGCATAGATTCAACAAGGTGCTCTTCTGCATGCCTCGGTTATAACGACTGGATATTTGAGTTCTATCAGCTCGAACCAGTCTGGCCATTCTCCTCTGACCTCTGGCATCACAAGGCATTTGCGCCCACAGAACTGCCGCTCACTGGATATTTTCTCTTTTTCGGACCATTCTCTGTAACCCTAGAGATGGTTGTGCGTGAAAATCCCAGTAGATGAGCAGTTTCTGAAATTCTCAGACCAGCCCGTCTGGCACCAACAACCATGGCACGTTCAAAGTTACTTAAATCACCTTTCTTCCCCATTCTCATGCTCGGTTTGAACTGCAGCAGATCGTCTTGGCCATGTCTACATGCCTAAATGCATTGAGTTGCTGCCATGTGATTGGCTGATTCGACATTTGCGTTAATGAACAGTTGGACAGGTGTACCTAATAAAGAGACCGGTGAGTGTACATGAGTCTATTCCTTCCTCACTGAGGCTGTTTTTTCAAGTATAAAGCAAGCCGATTAACTCTCGCAGTTAACTCTTCTAGCTGCTAGTTGTTCAAGGCAGCACTATGCAGATTTTTAAAGTTGAAAGAAGCGACATTACTGAGTCAGGAGGAAAAATATCTGATAAAATATGGGTGTCCTTCTGCTGCTGTAAGTCACCCTGTAAAGCATAAAATATTCATTCAAAAGTCAGAGCTCTAGGGTCGGATTTAGCAGGTGTTTTTTGAACCACGTCAGACATTCTTACGTATTAACGTCTCACGCAGAGACTGAAGAAGGTCTACCTGATGAGCTGTTTACCTGAGTAACGATAGTGGGGGCATGGCTCACAGTGTTGGTCTGTGAAGCTCTGAAAGTTAGTGAATGAAAGGAGAGAGCTATTGTTGAATATGGAGACATTAGAATGACAAACCCCATCTTCCTCTGCAGTTTTATCCGTGGTCAAAGCAAAGAAATGCAGAACTGAAGAGAGCAAGTAAACTAAAAAGGAGAGACCAGAACAGACATTTACTTGGCTTTGCAGAGGCGATAACAGCTCTGTGACCTGAAGGGGTTCAGGAGTGATACCGAATTGGCTTTTTTTTTTACTGTTAAACAGATAAGTTATGTTGGTGGTTTGTTAGGTAATTATGGAAAATAGCCAATTCATTAATATTACCCAATTACTTTGCTAACGATGTCTATTTTCTTCAGATTTTATTCATTTGTTTAACAAGCAATGCTAGCCATTATTTTCAGATAAATATCAGTGCTACAGTCTGTCATTGTGTAAACAATGCTATATGTTTACAATGCTATATGTAGTTTACAATAGGGTCCAAGCAGAAAGGCTTTGAACCCCAATAATAATTTGTTTCATATTCATATTACATTTTCTTAAAATTGTCTTCAGCCTGAATTGAAAAATCTTGAGAATACATGGTTAATGATGGCTGGCTTGCTGTATTAAGTTTTTTGAGTTGCACTAGGTTACTGGCTCATGTAAGGTTATGTTACATAACTTCAGGCAGATATCTAATATCATACAGTTTCAAAGCCATATTGGTTTGGCATAGCTTTTTACAGAACAATTCCTTAATCTAGCTAAACTGTTCACAAGATTGACAATATCAACCTAGATAAACAGATACACTGTCAGACTGACCAGCCATTTGTATAGCTAAAGTAGTTCTTGGTGAATGTATGCATTTAAAAGGTGTCAAATGCAAAGCCAATATCATCCTATCATTTTATGGTCTGGAGGTCATATGTTTACTGCCTGTGAGAGTTGAAAACCAGGTGTGGTTACTGCCCCAAGTCTTTGCTACATATTGATATGGATATTATTAAAACAGTAGATAATTCATTTACCTCTTGAGGGAACACTTCCCCTCACCGAATTCTCATTGAATATTCCTTCAACATGAACATACTCGGAATCATCAGGCAAATCCACTCAGAGAAATGGAATGCAGAACAGCCCACGTAACAAAATATCCTTCTGCACATTTCATGCAATTACATATTTCCATCAGAGAGGTTGCCAATTCCCCAAACTTACATAGTGCAGCTTTAATGCACAGAATTCTGTACTTGTTCCTTATATATAACAGTCATTGGAACCACCATCAGTCTAATCATGGTTTGAGCACCATGGGGTTAAGAGCTTTCAGTCGCTCAGCCTCCCATCTCTGGAACTCTCTTCCACCGGACATCCGAAATATTGATTCCTTGGACGTTTTTAAATCACGCCTCAAAACACACCTGTTTCGGACAGCATATAATCTCTAGTCTGCTCCCTTGATCTTTTGTTATTTTAAATTGCATCCCTGTTCTTATTGTTGTTTTATGTTGTTTGTATGTTGTTTATGTTTTTGCTTTGATTTTATTCTTTTATGTACGGTGACCTTGAGAGTCCTGAAAGGCGCCTATGAATAACATGTATTCTTATTATTAATCATTTGAGAACACATTTTGATTAAAGTACTAACATTACACTATCAGTGTCTTGATTACTAGTTCTGGTAGATTCTGGTGTCACACCATCATTTAGGGCTTCACTGTAACGCTTGCATGCTCTAACCATGAGCTAACATCAGCATGGCCACATCTGCGCATTGGACAGAGGGCAGCTCTTCTGCCTGTTCTGCTTGAGTAACGTGCCACTGACGGCTTGGTTATGAATAAATACATCATCTGCATACAGGGGTGAAATCAGAACAGGTTTTTCATATCTTTACCTAGTATCTATCCATTTTTATGTTGCTCGTCTGTATGCTCATAGGGACATGGTTTGCTAGCTGAATTTGCCCTTGCTCTCATATTGCAAATTACACATTTGACAGAAGTAATAATGCAAGCAAAAAAACAAAAACACAAAATCTGGTAATTACAGTTTATGAATAATGCCATTTGTGCATTGCCATGAAATGCAAAATGAACAAATGTAGCATAAGCTGTTGCTCATGCGAGTATTCAATCAAATCTTGCACATCATGCACCTTATATAGGCTAATATTCGACCTATGCACTAATGCTTCTCATGGTGGCTGAAGGTGTTTGAGTAAAGCAGAAATGCTGCAATATCTCTCTTTTCTCAGATATGCTTTTCACACTCAATAAAAAAGCCTTAAATAAAGGAGCTAGGTAAGCACCAGAAAGGAAAAAATCAAGCTTAATTTCATTTCAAAGGAAGAGAATGCACCCATTTCCACAAGCGGAGCCAAATTAGATTCTTATAAATACTTGTAAATGTAGATGCAGCAATGATTGATTGTACATGAATGCATATTTCTTCAATCAGAGAAAATTCTTTACATAGAGCAAGTCATCAACAGACATTTTCTCTACAAGTCCCCTGCTGGATTAATCAGGGTGAGTCTTTTTCTGTTCTTTGTGTTTGCAGATCTGTAGTTGATGAGTATCATTTTCAGTCAATTGTTGATTGTTATTGTTATTTCTAGGCAGTGCAAGTATTCACACAAACATAGCTGATTTTCCTAACTCTAGGACCTACACTCTCTTTAACTCTTGCGTTGTCTTTCTCTCTCGTTCTCTCTTTGTGCTCACTAAGACAGCATTCAGTCAGGAGTATTGCAATTAGCAATTATGGCAAACCTCAAAAAGCAAAACACACGGGACCTTTTCATTTTGCTCCCAGTGAGCATTAGTGTGGAGCCTCTGTAGCAATGTGCTCAAACGTTGGCTGATGCCATGGCTGTAACTACCACTTATCACGCTAATTGACTTTCTCTAGTAAAACGTAACACACTCTTGTGTTCAGGTACGAGAGTTTTTTTCCAGACAAATGGCCTCCATCAGCTGCATTGAGCTTTATATTCCCTGTACATCAGCTGCATTGAGCTTTATATTCCCTGTACATCTGACTGCCTTGCAATATGCCAAAGTCACTTTTTAATCTCCCCCAAATCTCACCCAAAACATCTCTTATTGGAAGGGTGGCGAACACATTTACAAATTTTCTGAATAATTATTCAATTCTGTTTCACATTTTCTATTGCACCGATAAATCAGACACAGTATCCAAAGTTTGTACGGCCATTCAAGGCAGACATGATAGAAAAAATCAACAATCCTGACCAGTTTTATCAAAACACAAATATTCGGAGAGACAGGAACTAATCCTCAATTACTCAGAATTGCTTGAAGAGCATGGAATCAGGCCTGATTCTATGTGGGTTTTCTGGTAGTGCTCAATAACAACAAAACAGTGAAGTGGAGTGGAGTAAATTTCAAATTGGTCATGCAAGGATCCTATACAAAATAATTTAGCCAAGTGCATTAATAATCTTATGTCTGACAATCATTAAATTATCTTGCTTATTTAATATAATGGCTATAGTCTATCATAATGACACATCAACAACTGCAGTACAGACCACTACTGTTATGTGATGTTTGAAGAGTATAATTGTCCATTTCCCTGTGTCTCCAAAAAATTGCTGATATATTTGTCATACATGTCAAGACAACTTGTGATGCCATTGCACTTTTGTTACTGAGTGTTTGGCGTTTTGCTGCTCACCTAAACAACAGCATGCAATTGTCCAGAAGGGTAAAGATCCTGAAATGTTTTATATATATATATATCTTCCATTGCATTTAGGAGGTGATCTTCTTTTCAGAAGAAACAGGAAGCTAGCTAGCTACGTTTAAACGGTAACGTTAACCCAGTACTCATTGATGAACTGGTTCACTGGCTATAACTCCAACAGCAGTAACACAGCTACGTTAACGACTGACTCGCATAAACACAAGAAAACATATGACTAAATTCTACAGGTATGAGCATCAAGGTTAAATATGAACGTTACCTCTGAGGAAAGCTGGCATAATTATCGATGCCTCGATGTGAAAGAAGAAACGCAGTAAGCTGGCGAAGTGACCTGCTTAAAAACAGCGATTCAATCTTTGGGTTATGTCTCATAAAACGGAGTTTACCTAGTACAACTTCAAGCTTTCCTGTCAAGACTTCCTGTCAAGGTAGCTAGTTAGTTACTTTATATTCCACAGTGTTTCACCCATATAGATATATTTCTCTTTCCATCACACGAGTTCACATTTTCCCGTACCATGTTCTGTGGCTCTAACAGTTTCTCTTGAACTTTCTGAAGTTGAAGTTGACAGTTTAGAGCGGTATCAGAGAAGCTCGCGCTTTAGAATCTTTTATTATATTCTAACTCCCACAATAGAAAGCCGTTAGACCACACAGCCGTTAGATCGGTCTAGACCTAGTAACTTCACAATTATGTCTGTAATACACCATGTATCTACCGACTTCAAACGACAAAACAAGGACAACAGACAACAAACATACTGCTGCATATTATATGTGTATATTGTATTCGCCGTCGCCCCCACCCCTTCTTGTAGCGCCCCTTAAGTGATGTCTGTATTGCTTGCTGCATTAGTGTGCCTCTGGGTACCCAGCAGGTTTATAAAGAATTCATACACGATCATTGACTGTAGATGGACTGGACTGTCTGCACTTTAAAGAACTAATGAAATCCACTTCCCGTTCATTAGCAGTGTTGATAACAACAACATCGCTGTCACAGTCATCTAAATCTATTATTTATCTATTACAATTTGCTTTGAAATAGATCTTTTACAATGTGCTCTAAAGTGTAAATACTTCTTCATCCAAAAAATAAAAATACACTTGTCATCTGTTTTGGCAAAATGTGTATATATACTTCCATTCATGATCAGGCTCTAATCTGATAAAAACCAATAGCACTGATCAGTTTAACCCACCTTTTGGGAGACAGTGATTTCAGCAGCAAGTGAACTTACATGATGCACATAACATTTATGTAGTCTTTATCTACCAGCTGCCTTTTCTAATTGTATCTGTAGTCTGAATAAAATATCCCTTCCTAAAATCACCTGGAAAAAAGACAAAATTATATTAGACAAACATTCTCCAGCTTGAGAATTCCATTATGTGAAAATCAAGGTACTGAATGCTGGTCTAATGTTGAACTGCTAATATATGCATAAGTCTACTGGTTCCGAGTTGTTAATGCACTTGCACACCATCTTCAGTACAAGGCCAGCCCCCTGAAGAATGTATATTCACTTCTCTTTCATCTCACTCTCCCTGTCAACTTTAATACAACACATAAATGCAATGCTCAAAACACACAAAGCATCATGATTCATACTGTGCCTTATATGTTGAGCTTTAAAACACAGTTGGTGAGCATAGTGCCAGAAGGGAATAGTCTTTCTACCTCACATGTGACCTGCAAACACTGCCTTGTCTATTCCTTTATGCCGATTTCCAACCAACCTTTCTACCTTGAGCTGCTAAAAAACCTGCAGTTGTACATTTTGCTGTATACCTAGGCTTGTTTATAGGGTATGCGTTTTTTTGCCGATGTTTTGCTTCCATCTCTCCCTCTTTTTCACACTGGCTGGATTGAGCTTTGCAACCCTAGGAGTAAAAGTAGCAACGGGCTGCAAATAACACAATCCAGAGTCATGTATATATAAAATAATACATTCATTTACACATAGTTATGAATTATTTAAACATGTAAAAGTCTGAGGAGATATTCTGCCATAACTACACTCAGTTTTTTTCATTTTTTCCAATATTTATATGCAGCGTAGAAGGGGGTAAACTAATCACTAGCTGTACATGTCTTTGGAGGGTGTGGGTTTGAAGGCTAAGATTTAGGGCATCAGATTGACAGGAGAGAAAGGACTCCTTTGGTAGGTATGTGTGGAGGAACCTCGATTTTGATTGATTGCAGCAGTTTCAAACATAAAGGGTTTTTTCCTTGCAATGCTGGCAAAATAGTAAGGGTATAACTACACAGAGGATACAAAACAAGTAAATAAGTAATGACTACAGAATAATCTATACAAACTATGTACTTAGCTAGCCAATAGGAATACATCTTACATTTTTTTCTTTCAAGCCTGATAATTAATAAAGTTTATGCAAGCTTAAAGCTAACACTTTTACATTATTCAGTCAGCAAAATACTAACCTTATTCATATCAAACACTTTGAGACTGTAACGACAAAGGCATGGAGACATCAAGCACACACAGTAATAAGAGTGAACGTTAAAGGACAAGGGACCAAAGTAGTAATGATTGGCTATAACTAGAGTATCTGGCTAGATCTACCTAGCTGGTTGTTAGCCAGCTGACACAGAGAATCTGCATGCATTGAAATTTTCAAGAGAAGACATGAGCACATGTTAATTAGTACAGCTAAGACACTAATATTATACATTTATTTAAAATTGCAGAATGTGGTTTCAAGATGTTTCACTTCATTAGGTAATTGATGATGGTTTATAAACAGTAACATTTTTAATACATTTGTTGCACTGATGGATTAGGGGATCTCACCTTGTTTTTCACTGCATGTGAAAACTACATTTTACATTTACTTCTGACTTCAGACATTTGTTTAATTGGTTCATTTAAACATGTCAAATGCCTATGTGATATTAGTTGGGTTTGGAAATGTTTGCTGGCTTCTATTATTTGTTTCTACCTGTTTATCATCATCCTAAAAGGGCAAAGTATAGAATGGGACAACTGCTTGGTGCTAACCAACTGACTAATAATACATCCGTTGTTCAGATATAGTCACTTAAAGCCTCAGTCATAAAATGGTGTAACTGGTAGGGCAGTTTTTGGGATGCAGCATCAGAATACTAAACCTGGCCTGCCAGTGAAAGCATCATGTACGCACTGAGATGCACTGTATATATGTTCACCACGCTTTCTTTTGGTAAAATGAACAACACTGCTGGGATGGCTGTGGTTTCAGTGAAAGAATAACGTTCAGTCTAATCCGAACTAACCACGGCAGCTCACATTTCAAGTGTTTTGCTAAAAATGGACAATGAAAGCAGGTGTGACAAAAATCAGTAAAAATATGTACAATTACTGAAGGTTCACAGTTATAAACAGCTCTTCCCTTCAACTTCTCCTTGTACACTCCCCAAGGCTCTCATGCAATACTGTTGCAGATGTTTTGTAATTCTTAAATTGAGAGTGTATCCTGTGCAGTACACCCACATCACTGCAGAAGCGAAGTGCCAAAGCTGCCTCAGTCAGAGCTGAGACGCCACAGCATGAATTTATGTAAACCCACTAGTAAATCAGCCCTTGTCCTTCTCTGCAGCAGGAGGTGGCGAATGAAAGTGTCTCCAGCTGCACAGTAGTCATTTTTGAACACCCACCCCACCCTGTGACAACACACACAAACACACACCTGCAGCATGTTGTTCACACCTGTGAGGCTCGCGGCTGTATCACCAATCCATAACAGAGAGAAATTAATATTTTAATTTCTGAATATGGTGAATGTATAGATTTGTCATTTGCAACTTGAGGTTTACTCAGAACTGAATGCAAATGAGTAGCCAAAAATGGCACTAAATGACATTTTCTTAATTCAGTAGATTGTGTTAATTTCTGTGAATATTCCCCCAACCAGTGATAAAATTAAATTTGGATATCATGCTAGCCCTTTTTTTGCCAGGAAATATGAAGAATGTCAAAGTATTATCTCACTCAGTCTGCAGTTGATCCCTTTGCTGGACAAATATTTAAAATATTTATACTCCCCTGAAAAATTATATGAATGAATTATGTGTGACAGTCGGTCCAGACAACTGGAAAATCTCTACGTGATTCTGTCCCAGACTAAATAATATTGAGACACGATATCAATTATAGATGGATATAATTATGCATTGTACATTGGCTCTTGTAATGAGCTGAAAGAAAACCAATTTAATGGACTACACATTGCGTTCATCTTATTCAGCTGAGTGCATTATGTGAGCTGGACTATAACAGTAGCGTTACAGATAACTCAGCAGATTAAGTATCACTTATTTATAATAAAGGCTAGTGCCTTTGCTAAGAGTCAGCTTTCTTGGGGAGGGACATAGGCAAATTTAATTAATTAAGACTACATGAGCCAGATTCTCATTGCGTTGGTTTGCACTGCTGTAAGGAATTAGATGGCAATGAATGTATCCAGTTTATACTGGGGGGAAAGTGTCATGACATTTATATGGTTATTTGTTTGGAACAAAACCATATTCACATTTTTGCTGTTTCAGAATTCCCAAGAGTCTTAAATCCAATGGTCAGTGTCTCTAAATAATAATACAGTGGTCAGTGTCTCTAAATAATAATCCAATGATCAGTGTCTCTGAATAATCCAATGGTCAATGTCTCTAAATAACCGAGGTTAAAAATGTAGGTGTACGTTCTGAGATCCACTTCTCCAGCAAATCCCATTCCAGCTACACACTCCCATCATCTAATTACACTCCTTTAGTCTGGCAAGTGTACTACAGGGATGTCAGATGGTTAAAGATGGTTAAGCTAATACATTTTTCATCGATTCAAGCCCACCCACATGTCACACTACACAAGAGAACAAATGTTTGCATGCATGTGTTGGTGTGTGTGTGTGTGTGTGTGTGTGTGCTTTGTCCCATTGTATATGTGTGTGTGAGTGTGGGTGTATGTGCTAGCACACTTTATCTACCATTAAAATATTCACAGACACTATGGTTAATATTTCATATCACACTAAATCAGCTTTATTGTTTCAAAGCTGGGCACCATGCAAGTCAGTCATGACACAGCTGGGTTCAACTCTGCACTGCGCTGTGCTGAATGCTGACTACGTCACCACAGTTGTATTCATAAATCGCCATTAGAGGGAGGCCCTCTCGCATATCCACACAGAATAATGATGCCTTCATCTGCAGGTTCTTTGATGCTGCTGCTGTAATTCCATGCCTTTGACAAGTATGTCTCATAATATATCCAAGACATTGGCTGTGTCTGAGATGGCCTCTA
Source organism: Sternarchorhynchus goeldii (assembly GCA_028565775.1). NCBI lineage: Eukaryota > Metazoa > Chordata > Actinopteri > Gymnotiformes > Apteronotidae > Sternarchorhynchus > Sternarchorhynchus goeldii. The sequence goes on along the minus strand of JAOXYF010000003.1, from coordinate 12,072,395 downwards.
CTACACACTGCATACTGCACTTAGTATATACTGGGTCTGCAGTAACATGCAGTGTAGTAACCAATATGTGACAAATGCAAACCATGCTACAGGGGCACATGAACGTATGAAAGTTTCGCCCACTTGTGAAATATTTTCCACCACAGATGCATGACGGGATGCAGTACACCATGAAGACAGCTCTGGTTGTGTACTGGAATATTTTGCCAGAGTAGTGCGTCATCCAGGTATCTTCCACGTACTGGAAAAAATTCATTCTGGTCACAAAGTGCATATAGCATACAAATTTCAAGCCCAATCAGTATGCAAGTAGTATGTAGTAGGTTATTTCAAACACAATCACTTACTACACCAGCATGGTCCTTCAGGCAATATGTAAGTCCACTATGTATGAATGTTGGACTACTTAATGGAACTTTTTCAGAGTGTACAAGCACTGGGAAATTAACTTAATTCAAAATATTCAGATGTAGTCAATGGCAGGTTATAGTAAAGTTTGTTAATTGAATGGTTTGAGTGGTCTGATGGCATGGTTCAAGCCATGTCTACACCTCATTCTATGTGATATGAGATTACAGTGAATGAATATCTTCAATTATGAAAGCATTTAAACCATCTATTTAAGTGGATCCATATAAATGCTCTATTTTAGCACATTTTTTTTTCAGTGTAAGTGCTTTATCATGCTGGGAAACAAATTAGTGAATTTTTTACCAAAGACAAAGCCATGACAAATGTGGTGGAAATCATTAGTGCATTCTCACGTTTATACTGAGTTCTCAACAACTTCATGAAGCAATTTATGCATTAACAGAGAATCACAACTGAAATTGACTACCAAGAAAAAATATGCCCAATAAAACATATTTAAAGTTTATTACTATACAAGAAGGTGTTGGTTGTGTTTCTTTTTGTAATTCAGCCATGCAATTGACAGGCATATTTATACTAAAGTATATATCAACAGCAAACTAAGTTGCCATACTTTCTTCCTGTTTTGGCTAATGCCTTTTCCCCATCTCCAGTGTCCTTATCCAATGACACTCCTAATTCATTCCTCTGACCCACTTCTGCAGCATTACGTGCTGTGGTGGAGGTGAGGAACCTCTCTCAGGACTGCACATGCACATGCACATCCGAGGTCCAAAGAGCCACCGTTACGCATGCTATTTGCACAAATTGCCCCATTTGTGATGGAATGTGCAGTACATTCTTCACCCCGTGAAGGTATTCCTCATGGGTATTGAATGACAGATGACTTTTTTACTTCGTATTTTTTCTTCCCTCAGAAGAAATCTCATCTCAGTGTTGCCAGTAATTCTCCTATCAAGCCCTTATTACAAGTAAAAGGATTTAATTTGTCACACTGATAAAGTTGTGAACAGGTACTTTCATATGAGGATTAAAGACTTCCAAAAGCCTGTAAATTCAAAATATAGTTGAGTGTAGTCATTTTATAGCATTACTATACTGTATATTGCCTGAGTCTCGCTTACAAAATAATGTGCACTTCTTATACCTTAAATCATATGCAAAAGTGACAAACAAAGGAAAACATTTTCAGACTGAAAATGTAAGGTTATTATCTGAAATAATCCACATAAGATTAAGCTTCTAATCAGCATTTTATGTTCTCTGTGAATCTATTCTGGACCTCTACTGCACTTTGGCTAACCGATAACATGGTATAACACATTTATGATGATAAACATTGATACACTGCACCTGTTCTTTTATATGGTAACTAGTGCACCTCATTAAACAGGCTGTAGTATACTGTTTTATTTAAACAGCCTACCATAAACTACACACTTTCAAGATAAACTCTCAGCATTTCTACATGAAACTAGCTCCATATGGGAGATGATGTGGTTGAGGGGAAAACAGGTGCAAACTTAAGGTAGGCATTTGAAGTCACTATGCCATGTCAAAATAAAGGGATTTCTTTATCGCAGGCAACAGTGAGATGCCTCGTCTGGCAGGCTGGGAAATATAGTTGACACCGAGAGGGTGAAAAAAGGAAAAACTTTAAAAACTACAGCTGCAACTTAATCACAGGGATGGGTGGAAGATCAAACAAATGTCTGCGTTCAAGAACAGAGGAAAAATGAGCGGCATTTTGTGACGCTTCTTGGCATTGTGTGGGTGTAAATCAGAAAGAGAGAGAGAGAGAGAGAGACAGAGAGAGAGAGATTGGTTACAAGATGAATATATAACATTTGCCCATGTTAGAATAGAGACTGACCAGTTTTTGTTTTTTTTTTTCCTGCAGAAGTCTTCTCCTATGCAGTTTGTTACATTCTAAGGACAGTAAAGCATTATGTGCTTCCTCCATAGATTAAGTCTTAAAGATCTGGAAGATTCTGAAGCTAATCATATGCCTGGCTTCTGGGGCATTCCAGTATATTCCAATTAGACTGAACTACACTACACTCAGAATGAGGAGAGAGAGTGAGTGTTGATGCTATGCTTACTCTGCCATCTGAGTCAGATTTACATTTGCCTGCTCATAAATAATTCAGTGTTTTAATTCCAGTGAGAGCCATAAAAGCCACCCACATACAGTGCTGCCTGTTGTTGTTGTTATTATTATTATTTTTTTTTTTTTTGTGTGTGTGTGGCATGATTTTGAACACAGAAAGCATCACACTCTCTATGAAGAACCTAATTTGCTAACTGCCCATCATTTGTTTGTCTCCGAGAGACTATTATTTAAGAGGCCTAGTGGAATTCTGCATAGTTCATTTACATTTTAATTTTATATTAATCATGCTACAAAATCTTTCCCAAAAAATTGCTGCCCAAAGGTGAAATGAAAGGTCACATAACTGCTGCCAAGACTGGTACTCATCTGAAGTGCTTGGAAAACATCATTTCCCATAACACCCCTGCATCCAGCAGGCATGCATGTAAAGCCACTTCCCCTGACAGGAAGAATACCTTATCGGAACGCTATTTGTTAATAACAGCTACAAAACGTAATGACACCTTGCAAAATTATTGTAATGAGTACCAAACTCAAGTCTCATGGCTCCAGTGCCTGGGACCACCTGGGATTCTATGACTGTGACTCTCAAGAGGTCAGAGCATAGATTGTATATACAGCTTATGGTTCAGAGACGGCTTTGTTGAGCATAGTGAATACTTCTGCATGACTACACAGGTACAACGTGTTGGATAAGACATGAAAAATTATGGTTTTGGAAATCTGTACTGCTTTTAATGATTACATGTACCAAAAAATCTCTGAAACCTGAAAAAAACATTGGGAAAAAGCATAACCAAAAATATAAGCATTTACTTTGCATATATGAATTTTATAAAGGTTACCCTCAAAACATCAAAAGCAAGGATATGTATGTTCAGGTATAGCTCATTATTTGTATTATTGAGTCAGATCCACCAAATGCAAAGAACTTTCCCCTCAAGGGAAGATAAAAAGAAGAAAAGTGCTATTTCTGAAGTGCTAAAAAAGCACCAATGTGTTCAGTTTCTGTGCAAAGGCTCCTCATTTTTCAAAAGGTATCTTTGTATCTTTGTTTTGCATTTACTTCTGTAAGAACATGCATGATTTTATACTGTAAAAATACCTCTAGACTACAGATTAATCTGTTCACCTTATATAAATCATAACATACGACAGCTTATAAAAGCTAAAAGTATTCAATTGATAACTTATTAGGTATATAATGAGAATATATGAGAATCAGGAGCTGAGATAAACCTTACGTGCCGTAGTTTCTAGAGCGACATAAGTTTTGTAGAATCACAGTTCACTTTAGAGTTTTCTAATTATTGCAGAAAACATGTGCAGTGGATTTGTACTTCCTTCAGCACCAGACTTTACACTTTTCAAAATAACTCGTGTCAATGGCTTATTAGAAATACTAACTGGTAATCATCAGATCAGCAGGGTGCGTATGGTGTCATTCACAGTGCCAAAGACGTGTAATAAGTCATATTAGCACCATAAAATTAGCATGTTATAAAGGTTATCATTGTATAAGCATGTACACATTACGTTTACTAGCACATACATACACACATAACATATTAAACCATATTTCAAGGGAACTATACTAGTAAAAACCTTGCTTTTAAAGATTGCTTCTAAAATCCTTTGGGAATGTGCAGTGCTTATTACAATGCAAACCTCAGGCGAAATGCCTAACGCGTATCAGAAGTACTGATAGGTGGTCAAATTTCATGCCTGTACATACTGATATTAATGCAGTCTGACTACCAATCTTAATACAGTCTGATTCACTAGCTTTTCTGATTCACTAGCTTCTCTGAGTTCACTAGCTTCTCTGAGTTCACTAGCTTCTCATCCAATACCTCACTTTGAACAATCACTGCATGTATTGTAGTGCTAATTATTAATGGCACTCTGGCCCCCTCTTCATGCAGTATTTGAGCCCTGCCTCCTCACTTCTGGGCTGGCTGCCAGTTGCAAAATCTCCATCAGGCAGTTGGGGCAGCTATTCCTTCCCCTGTAGGCTCCAACATCTTGACGTTATAGACTACAGCTCAACTCACCTCTTGAAAAGTACAGACCAGTACTAACAGTACATACCAGTACTAACAGTACCTTTGGACATTTTTCTGTTAATAATTGTTTTCAAGCATTCATATATAACTATCATAATGCAGTGGATTTGGGTCTTGTTTCTTTATTGGCAAACTTTTAATAATCCTTTATTCAGACCTGAGAACAGATTCACTGAGCACACCAATACCTCTGTTGCACTTCTGTTGGCCATCTCAGCCTCATCTGAGTGTCCTATTAACGTGGCCTTGGTAACCTATCAGGCATGTTGTCAACTGTTTACTGAGTCACGCATTCTGGCGCGACAGCAGCTGATTAATATTTCCACTTCCCCGGAGATATGCAAATACGTTTGTCCTCTGCTGAGTGACAAAGTGTTGCAGAGGACCTCACCCGATGAGGTTTCCCACATGACTTATTCTCAAAGTCTTTCTGAGAGAGAGAGAGACAGAGAGAGAGAGAGAGAGAGAGAGAGAGAGAGAGAGAGGGGGGTGGACAGATGAAAGGATGATATGATATAACTGTGCTGCGACTGCTTAGCTTGTTCATTTGTTTGTTGTTGTTTTTTTGTTTGTTTATTTATTTAATTTGGCTTTGTTTTTTGCTGTTGTTTTTGTTTTGTTTTGTTTTACCTCATAAAGCCACATCCTTGACAATGGGAAAGGTATGAAGTATGAGGTTCTGTTGCTTTAAAGTGAATGTGCAGATTGTCCATGCTCAGGAAGCTGGATGTCACCTCAGAGGCAAATGGAGTTCAGTGCAGGTCTGATCCCAGTTTGCTGTTCGTACCCTTCCTGTCTCTGCTTGTCTGACTTTTATTCTCTTAGCTCCAAATCTCAAAAACAATCTGTTGGGAATCATTTTCATTCAAAAACTGATTTCTAAAAATGTAATTTCACGTAGAAACAAAAGGACCTGTTGAATGTTTCTTTGGATTTGGACATTTTCTGAAATTTTAGCCCGAATAAGATCTTTTAAAACACTTTTATTAACTGATTTCAACTTAGTGAAGTTCTTACATAAAACAGCAGACTGCTTAAAACATACATTTTCTGTCCTTTGCTCTCAGCTTATACTCAAACAGCCTTCAGATGAACACACTCACCAAAGCAAGCTCAAACAGAAATCAATACAGGTTCAAAAGCATGCAGGTTCATGATTCATGCAAACTCCCTCACACTGCAGCTTTCTTAAATCTGCTTTTTTGTTCCTCGACAAACATTTACAGTGTGGATAAAAACCAATGCTTTGTCACATCTTAGGAATCTAAGGAAGGAAACGACTGTTCTTACAACTCCTGTGAAGTAGGTAGATGTTCCCCCTCAGCAGTCATAATTTAACATTTTGATTAACTTTCTGATGGCTCACTGATCTCAGATGATATATTTTATGGACTGTACACTGTGTGCACTTTATTAGGCTTCAATATAATGAAATTATACATCTCTAGGGATTTATGGTTGAATGAGATGACAGTGACTTATAAGTGACATTGCTCAGTAATATCTAACAATAGCCTCCAATAGTGGTTAGGGCTCTCTGTTCTAATAGGTAAAGTGCCTGGTTCAGAACAAGCCTGCTCCTAGTTTTATATTAATAGTACTGCAGGTACGAATAAACGTGTAGTTTTTCCCCTGTTTATCTCCTTACAACAAATATTTATAAAACATTTAGCTGCTCTTTCAGGTATTACTTGTATTTTGGTATTACAAAGATTCTTCAGTGTATGCACACTTGCTGTATAGGATGTTAAGGTTTGCATGACATTTTAGGGTTTATGGCTAAATTTGTATTGACTGTCCTTTAAAAAAATCAAGCAAGCTCTTATGTCCACACAAATATGCTTTGTTATATGGCTATAATTTGTCTGAGTGAAACTGAGTGAAAGGAATTTCAAAGTGGCAATTTATTTTCCATTTTTATTTTGATATCCACTCTCCCAGTTTTCACTCTCCAAAGTTTTTGATCTCTCACAATAGGCTTGTCTTCTCTAGGCTTTCTGCCCTCTCCTCTGCCCTCTGGCTAAGTCACTTAGAGCTTGTTACAAAACCCCACTGGCAGCTCATGCCCTATCTAATTCCATCCCAATTACCACCTAAATGAACCACAGGGCTGCTTAACCGGGTTTGCCTCTTGCTATTGTTTAATTTGCAATAGTAAGAAAGCCCGCATTAAGCTTCTATATGTACCCGAGGCCAAATGAATTAATGTGTTTCAGCAGATGAATGGTAAAGATTTAATTGTGTTTTGTATTGGACCACAAAGGGAAGCTTGTTCAAACTGTTTCTCCTGTTACTTGGCTGTTTCAAACAGTCTTTAAGGTGACATGGCGAGTCCCAGACACATAAAGCTATTAATTTATGACGGGTGGCTGAAGCCAATGGCAGTGACGGCTTGATGCGTTACTGTGTTGACATTTGCGTAGGCATGATGGTCATCTTCTCAGTGAAGAAAAGAATTGTGAATGAAATAGGGGGATGGGGATTTTGATTAATGCTGACGTCTGGAACGGAGAGGCACGGATATGACAATAAAAAGGGTGCGCTGTGCAGGAGAGAGAGATAACAACTCACTACAGAGTGACACACACACACACACACACACATTGTATGATTCCTCTCTGAGAGGGACAGGGTGTTTTGCTTATTTTTTATAGTTGTTGTGAAATTCGTCGACAGAGTGAACAATTTGTCCCTAGAGAAGAATTAGCAGTCTGAATATTCCAGTTAAATTAAGGAAAAAAACATAATTCTATGCCAACATTTTGGCGAAAGGCTGTCCCTTACCTATGAGTATTTAGCCTTTAGAGTTTCTATATAAGACTGGCTGTCCAAGCTGGACAGTTTCTTGTACTCTATACACAGCTCTGGGAATGAAGGAAACTGAATCAACAACCGAGTATTGCAGGTGCTGCAAAGAATTAGAGCCACAGTCACATACTGCTAGATATGTACCTCACAAAAGAGAGATAGTGGTACTGAATCCATTAAAAGCTTGATACAGCTTGTCCATAATATGCCTATGATATGAGTGGCCTTGTTGGCTTTCTGCCTGTCATTTCACACATGTGTAAAATTGGCAAAGTGACATTGAGAATATTTAATTCTGCAGTATTTTTAGGCTTTACCAAATAAAGCAAGCTGTGGTTGCAATTGCAAAATGTCATTCTTTCAGCTGCAAGGACATCTTAATGCACCAAAATACAGAGACTCAACCTGAACAGCCATATACTGGAACCTTTCTGTTTCATATGTAATAAACAGTGGAATTCTATTGGTTATAAAGCTTAGTATGAGAAACTTAATATGAAACCACTGCTTTATATTACTGCTTTCTATAAATTCAGTAGTGAATTGAGTATTTGAAATAGACAAACTAATAGAAAGTTCTAGTGTATAAAGCAGAAAGCACAATTCTGGTCTTATTGAAGGTTTAAGTTGTTATGATGTAAAAAAAAATAAAATAAAAAAATATATATATATATAATGCATGATTGCCACTTGATAGCATGATAGCAGTCAACCACGCATAAATGAAGACAGCAGCAAAGGGTTCTTAGTGAAGTTCTTAGTGAAGTTCTACTTACGTTGGTTGTGTTTCTTTTCAGCTGCTCCATATTGCTGCAATAAAAGATGCAAAAAGCTTGTTAAGATGTGTGAAAACTAAACAAAGGTCATGACCTTTCACATTAAAAGAACTGCCCAGTAGTGTTTACCTTAGACACACTGCCCCATTAAAGGCTAGAAATTACTGCATTAAAATTGCCACATTGTTTTGTGCTGAACTAATTCTGAACTGCTTTCAGAATTAACGTCTGAATATTGGCACTGGAAGCTTGTATATTTCAGTCAACAAATAAAATACCAAACACTCAGAAGGTCAATGTTAATGCTAATGCTGCATATCAGGATCACTGTTAAATTACCTTATCAAGAAAAACTACTTTGCTTTCTACAAAAATAATTGACAGATTGCATGCAAGGCCCACTCACACATGTAATAAAGCATGTAATAAGCATGTAATAAAGCCACAGTGCAACTGAACTAGTGGAAGTAGTAAATAAGTATTTCTAAAAACTCCATGATTCTACAGCTAACTTGCACTAAAAATCTGTGTTTGATTAAGTAAAACTGCTTTGAATCAAAAGTCTAAAGCAGCTCTGTCTTTACTCTGGCTCCAGAATCATTCCAGTCCCTCTAAAAAGACTGTTTTTGAGAAAGGCCAGACTGCTAAAGCATATGTCTGTTAGGTTTTCTGGGCTGCCAGTTCAGAAAGCCCGGTTGCCCTTAGGGGAGCTTCCATACATCAATATGCATCTTAGCAACATTGCTAAGAATCTCAGCAGTTGCCGAGATACAGGCTAAGTCGAACTTAAGTTCTTTTTCCATTTGTCTTAATGGCAGAATTGTGTTCCACTGGCTCCATGATGCAGATACGGAATGATGGTGGTATATGGCCTTTGTTTTATGGGAACGGGTCAGTCATTCTCTTTAAAGTAGCTCTAAAATGGAACAGTGTTGATGAACACATGATGACAAGACGATAAAGGTCACCCAAGGTGCTCAAAATGAAATAAGGCTTTACACCAAAGTTAGAGGGGACTCTGGCTTTTTTGTGCTTGTACATCTGTAAGTGAGACATTGTTTTTAAATGCTGGTCGTTATGCTTGGTTTTATACACAGGACATTACAGCAGGTCTTGTTGCCACTGATCTGCCTTCAATAATAAACAGACTGAAACATGTAGATTACTACATGTTCATTAACAGTAAATCAGGAGTATTCTAACAAATGCAAGTATAACACAAACAGGCAATTAGGTAGGCTTTATTCACAACAAGCTGATTTCATTGCGTGTGAATTTTATTTTCTTCATAATAAAAAAAGCTAAATTCTGATACAACAGGTGTTTACAGCCAAACTCAAAATCTACTTCTCGTAAGAAAGAAAGTCAATGTTCAGTTTCCTGCCCAGTTTGTGGTAAGATTGTGGTGAGATTGTGGTGAGCCCTACAGCACTCTAACTGCTTGCAGCCCTTCTCCAGCTGTGCCTGGTCATCTCTGAAGCTGCCGGACCTATTCACGTCATCCTGCACTTAGGCTTGACATGCGACCTAATGACAACCTGGACAAGGCCTGATTGACACTGCATTACCCTTAGCGATGCAGTCTTCACAGTTAAAAGCTATTACCACTAGAAAACTTAATAATCAGTCTTCATAATCATAATCAATCAGCTGACTATAATGAGGAAAAAGAGCAAATATTACTTATTTGACAAAAATCACATGCTGACTACATCCTACAAAACAAATGGAGCCAGACAGAGGTAGTCACTGGTGTATTTTGCCTGCAGACCTCACGATCAGCATTTACATGCAGTTTAATAATTCCTCCATAATCATTCTTCTAATAATCTGTTAGAAGAAGGAACGTAGCCATGTAATCCCATGTAATCCCATGAGTTCACCTACTTTCACAACTGGAACCAATCATTGTTTCTGCACATGTTTATTTGTTTCACACTAAGCCAAAAAAAAAAACAGTGAGAAAGTTCTGGGGCTGTTAAGCTAATTTTATGTTGCAAATGATAAGTTTCAAAAATGTTGATAGAGAGGCATCTAATATTCTGAAACATAATTTCATTACTATTGGGCTACACTAACTATGAGGAGTGAGGGCAGGATGAAGACATGGTTATTCGAGCAAAGAAACCAAAAGATTTAAACAATGCAGACCAGTCCTTGAAGAAGTTGTAGAGAGGCATTAATCTCAACAATTGGTGTATAATACCTGTTGGTATAAATAGGTTACATATAATGGAGAACAGATGTGAGGGATTAATCAATAAGTGGGTGACTGATAAAAGGGAAGTGATTGAGGGGTGTGATTGATAGTTGTGTGTATGTCTTCATGGCTGGGTTTTGAGCAGAGCGAGATAAACTCATTTTTTAATGTTCAGTAAATACGCTACATAAAGACGGCATTTGGCTGAGCCTGACGCATTTTATGGAATGTTAGAAACACAAGCACACAAGCATCACACATATAACGTGCTGACAGGACTTCCTGGAGCAGTTCATTGTTATGGCAGCTTAAATTAAATGAACATAATCACATGCAAAAAAAAAGGTCTTTTGTTTTTTAATTATATCTATTTCAGATGCAAATGGATACTTTCAGCAGATTACTGCATTTAGGGTAGCTATAAACAGTTTCAACTGAAAGAGGCCAGCTATTCATTGTTAACCGAATAAGACATTTATTGTCAGTTACCATTAACTGTAAGGAGATACTCATTGTAAAAGTCCAATTTGAAGCATGAAATATTAGGCTAGTTGATAACTCACCACTGAGACCAATCTAAATCACATTATGGTAATTGATTTCCTTCACTAAAGTTTCCAGTCTACCGTAACATGAGTGAATGAGATGTAATTCATTAATGTTGCATGGTTATATAAAGGTTGTCGCTTCTCTCAAACATGCCTTAAACTTTAAAAGAACAAGAGGATCCTAATGTGTTCTTATGGTTACTGTGAATGTGAGTGCACTGTTCTTATGGTTACTGTGAATGTGAGTGCACTGTTCTTATGGTTACTGTGAATGTGAGTGCACTGTTCTTATGGTT
>JAOXYF010000003.1:12042595-12061116 GCA_028565775.1 Sternarchorhynchus goeldii | reverse complement strand
ACTGTGAATGTGAGTGCACTATTGCGATGCTTGTGTGACCCAGAAATCAATTACCCAGATCTAATATGTCAAAACAGCACAATGCTACATGTCTTTGTTAAGCAAATGAGAAGGTAACACTTAAGGATCTGTTATGCTAAAAAAAAAAAGATGTTTCATAAAACTGGTACCCAGAGCAAGGAATTACAATGACGATTAAAGGCCAAAATGCACAGTGTAACACTTCTAAGGTTACCAGCTTTGGAATTTATTGCATGTCATTAGCTGGAGTGTTTGCCACATGCTACCCAGCTATTTACGGTCACAATTTATTCCCTAAGTAATTTTTGATTAACTGTAATTTTGGATGTTTCTGCATTGAAGATGAAGTGAGACAAAGATGTTGGACCACAGGGCTGAAGAAGCTTTAATGTACATAGATATTGGCCTACTGAATGTGCTAATCACCCCTGTGATGGAAGGGAGCAGAGAGTCAGGAGCTAAGCATGTCTTGCCCTGCTAATACCCCTACTTCCCACTTCCTTATGCTAACACTTCTTCTTCTCCCCTTCTTCTCTAGATAATGAGTACACTTCCAAGAGCCTAGCATTGTAGGTACAGCTCATAGATATTGCAGTTTAGGGCTATTGCAGTTAAATAAATTTAGGGCTCTATTTAAAAGAGTTAAGACCAGGTTCATAGACTGGATCAAAATTCTAGTGATGTACAAATGGTAATATAGTGAACCCAACTAGATACAGTGATTTCACTGTTCACTAATGTTACTGTTACATTTCAAAACATTATCTCATTAGCAATTTATTTACTAATTTATTTTCAGCTGAAAACACAAACCGAAGTGCACAGTATTAATTATTAATATAAAAATTCACACTGCTCTTGATTGTTACTTTGTCTGATTTTACTCTACAATTGAGACTAATGATAATAATATTGATAATACTTATTTGATAATAGGAGTATAAACACGAGTCACATACATTAGGCAAGTTGTAGTTTGTTTCGTCAGTTAGATAAAAGATTTAATTTACTACTGTTTTCTCTGACATTGGCAAGGCATATACAGCAAACAGAGTACTCTAACTACTCTGTTACATCACAGCATGCTCTCACCCCAGTGTTGACCCTTTTGGTTATAACTCTTGAAAAACTGAAAGCTCTTCTTGCTAGATGTATTGTTACAGTTACAATGATGCCTACTCAACAATATGTTTTCTTTAATGCGCCTCTGTACAATGGAAACTGTTCTCATATGCACCTAGACTGCTAGGTAGTCTAGGTAGGTAGTCTAGGTAGTCTGGGTAGTGCTAGGTACCTAGGTAGTCTAGGTAGTGCTAGGTAGTCTAGGTAGTCTGCTACCATGTATGTTCTTTACATCTTGCCCAGCAGTGCATACACTTGGAAATAGCCTTTAAGTCCTTCATATAAGAGACTTTACAGTACACTATCTTAGGACATACACCCTATAAGTCAGTTATGTACGAAATATGGATGAAATACAAATGTTGCACTATGGAAGGCTCATGTGAGTTTTTACTTGAGTTTGTACTTGATTTTACATGTTTTAAAAACATGCACTGAAAACAGCTAATTGCAATTTAAAATGAACCAGTTTCAGGGTTTTTAAACATGCTTAAAACTAATTTTGATCATGATATGTAAATCAGATTGTGACAGCTGGCAATTTGTGTGTGTGTGTGGTGAAAGCCATTTTTCTTATGAATGACTAACGCTAAATACTTCTTAAGCATACAATCCCAGTACATTTATAAACATACTCTAAGTGCATCTAAGTGGTTCTAGTTTTTTTTATGATAGCTTGTTCTATAGCTGTATACTGCAATGTAAAAGAAAAAAGAGTTTATCAATGATTTAAACAAGTTGTGACCAAAGCAAGTAGAATCTGTAAGATTATAAATTTAGGTTGAGTCAGATTTATAAGTATATGTGGGGTTGTCTGAACGTAATAATAATAATTTTCAGGAAAAAAGGGTTTCACTTTTCAAAGAGAGTCCCTTTGAAACCCAACTACAAACAGTTCTCCCACATACAGATAACACTGCCTGATTGTGCTGTTTGTTTTTTGTTATTTCTGTTTTGCAGTACTGGCAAAGGATATTTGTGTCTGCAAAGTATTCCACCTTCATTTGCTCCAATTCAAGGTATGAAGCCCCCACCCCATTACCCCACTGCCTTCTCTAGTGTTGGGCTGGTTGGTGGCGACGCCTGGGAGTCTGTCTGTGCAGTGGGATTAAGGTTGCAGAATTGGGAAAGCGATGCAGTGACATTCCCTCACAACCCTGCCAACTTGGCACCCCACGGGCAAGACAGAGAGAAAACAGGCCAGAGGGGTTCATGCTTAATTGCACAAAGAATTGGGTGGGGGGGCAACTATGTGGATGAAGGGGGGGAACAAGCCTCCATTTGCTTCACAGGTCTGTGGGACAATTGATTTAGAGAGAGAGGCTTGTGAGGACTGCCTGTGCGTAGCGTAAAATCAAATCCAAGTGTGGTATAAGAGAGACAAGAAAATCTCACTAAAGGTAAAAGTACTGAGTTAGACAGCAGGACATCCTGAGCAAGAAAACGACCATAAGGTTGTGTTATGCAAATAGGAGAAAATCTAATTTTAAAGGGGGTCATTTCAGAGCAAAAAAATGGTGTAGTGAGTGTGTCAGCTTGATAAATGTAATATTCTTTCTGAGCATTTCTAGCTTTTACCCACTGTGGTGGTGGGTGTGACTTAGCCATGGTTAATCATCACAAACAGAACATGAAATAAATAGAAAAGCAGTGTTAGGACATTTCAATTGTACTTTTACATTATTCTCTAACTGTTTCAGGACACTTTACAATCAAATAAAGAAAATAGTTACTTTTAAAATAAATAATTATCAGTTCACTCTTATATGATATGATGGAATTACATTGAATTTGTTATTGAATAATGTATCATAAAATTCAAGAAATTGAGAAAACCAAGCAAAGATAAGGAAAGAACAAGTAAGAGTATTTACCAGTTGGTGAAATCCCTCAGGGACGTCCTCTGCTCTGCTCGCCGCTTCAGTACCACCTCGTCCTTCGCAGGCCTGCCAGAACGAGGCTCCAAGCAGGATGGGGAGTGCCCAAATACCCAGCCCACCCATCAGTGTCAGCCTGTCGCAGGGAGAAAAACGTCACACAGTCATGCAGGCGGGATCCTGCCACTCAAAGCCACAAGCAAATACAGCCCAGACGGACAAGCACTGTCAAAACTTATCACCACTCAACTAATTAATCTAGCCACTAGACACTTCAGCAACACTATCGAGACAGTTCTCCTCAGGCGATAATTGCTATCGCAGCTGTCGTCCAAGTTTCTGAGAAAGTTCAAAAAGCATGATGTTATTTTATTACCTTTGCCAATTTTTGTTCATTGTTGAACTTTTAATACCTTTTACTTTCATATCTGAAGACAATTTAACCTTAAAAATGTAAGGTTTCTGACAATTAAGGGAAACACTGCACTTATTAATAGCACCATTACAGGATTCATCTCAGTGATTCAGGTCCTTGTTAGATCAACAATCCTGTTGAATGTATGGTGGATGCAATAAACTTGCTGATTTTCTTGACTGCACACATTGTAACTACATATCTGCTTATATGAATAAGAAGCAATGCTTGCTGGCATATGTGCAACCTGTCTATCCACCTCTGCCACTGACACAATATCAATAATGAATTGATTAGAATGGAAACCTACTGGACCTTCTTTACTGTTCGTTGTTAGTGTGCAAACAGAGATGAGACCATCGATTTCACTGCTTTCCTTTATATCTCACAGCAGTAATGGTGCAACCATTCCAGCTAGTGTCAGCTCTGTGCACTGTGTTCTCTATTAGCAGGCAGCAGGTCAAGGCTTTTCCTCTAAATGCACCTGTCATCACCTGTTGTCTCGGCTCCTGACTGTCATCACTGTGTCTCGGCTACTGACTGGAGCTGCTTGACTTACAAGCAGCAGAGGCCAGTCTCCAGTCAAGACAACAGAGTGCAGAATGCATATTTCAGCCATGCAGACCATCAAGACGACACGTGTAAGTGAGAGCTATCTAGCATCTAGAGACCTGTCTGTGAATCTAAAGGCCGGTTTGTCTCCTTCAAGCCATCCTCTCAGCAAATTATAGCAAATCAAATTTCTAGGTTGGTCAAAAACCACCAAGTGTACTTTTAAAAGAATTCATCATGATCCCACAGCATTATATTTATCCATTATTATTTTGGTATGTGCATATGATCATGGTTAGTTAAATACCGTATATGCCTAGTTAATACTTGAGGCTTTCAAGTTAATTCTGTGTGGTCTATCTTTTTTTTCAGTGAAATCTTCTTCAGCCCCCAAAAATCTGCTACACCGCAACCACTTTGGAAATACATTTTCAGTCATGCTTCTGAGTGCTGTCCTCCGGGATTTTTATATGAAATATAGACCTGAACATGAAGTGTTTCCACATTCCTAAAATCAATCAGCAGTCTGGGAGTGACACAAGCAAACCAATATCTCAGAACACATTGTCTAAAAATGTTTTCTCTTTACAAAAGTGTTGTTTTTTTTTTTTTGCTTGAATTGATGGCTTTATAAAGAATCAAAGTGTCACCATGGGGATAGCCTCACTGCATTGTTTTTGCAGCACATGGACCCTCCTCTTCACATGTAGTGCCTGCACGGGTGTAGCAAATACAGAGAGGCCGATCAAATCAAGTTGTTTGTGGGCTGTGTATGCTCTTGCATTTTCCTCATTGCTATCACTATGACCCTAGGTTAACAGCCGTACCAAGCAGAGGTTTTTATATGACAAAATGACATACAGACCTATCTGAAGTGGATTTATGCAGTATAGGCGCTGGAGAGATAAGGCTGTAAACTCCAGTTCTTTTGTTAATATTGGGTTTAAAAAAAGAAATGGAAGAAAAATGCTAAGGCAGAGGGGAGATAGCTGAAACAGACTGCTACAGGTACTAGATCTAGCTGAAACAGACTGCTACAGGTACTAGATCTAGCTGAAACCTCTGCTACAGGTACTAGATCTACCTGAAACAGACTGCTACAAGTACTAGATCTAGCTGAAACAGACTACTACATGTACTAGATCTACCTGAAACAGACTGCTACAAGTACTAGATCTAGCTGAAACAGACTACTACATGTACTAGATCTGCCTAAAACAGACTGCTACAGGTACTAGATCTGGTGCTCATGCATTTTATCTGGTTGTTTTGATATAGCTGTCAACATTTATTATCTTGTAAGTTTATGTGCATGTAAGATTTTTACATTTAAGTTTCATTAACTGATTAACTGATTTCATTAACTTTTATTAAATGTAATGTCCATGTCACTTTTTTCTTCAGAATTTCATTAACTGATCATTATTTAACCTTCATAAATTAAATGAGTGTCATTATCCAACATATGTCACAGGTTAATTTCTAAATGGTATTTCCAGAAGTCATAGCCTGCTCTCACGTTAACTTCAATCAAAATGCAATGAATGGTGTCACTGCACAAATGCGTAAAGGGTAAGTAGTTCATCACTAGTTTATCTTGCATTATTGACAGCTGTAGCACAACCTAACATGCAAAACCTGTATCACCTTGATATTTCTCATCTGTAAATTGTCTCATAGTTTAAGCCAAAGAGGTGTTACAGAAATAGAACTAATTGTACGTAAGTAATATTTGTTATAGGTCTGTGAGTATTCAAGTTATTTTTACAACTAATATTTATTTCTTCCCTTTACATGTTTGTTTTAACATGTTTGTTTAGACAATCACTAATTTTATGCTTCTGAGTATGTTCTCAAAATCTGAGCAACCGATAGTCTCATGATTTAAAATGCTTTGTATTATTATTTGGAAATGGTTCCTACTTTATGCCGAGAATAGTATTTCATGAACATGACATCAAGCTTTATTAGCGAAAAATGTGTGTATTTTATATATATATTTTACAGTGAGAGTGTACCTAATTCCAAAGTGTCAGACTCATAGCTTCTTATCTTGCCCTGGTCATTTTAATATCTTTTAGCAGAAATGCAAGAAGTGCAATTGCACCGCAAGTCACTGTTAATTCTGTGGATTGATGGGAAGAGGATCTAAATAGCAGGATGATCAGTGAACATTAGGCACTAGTCAGATCCTCAGCTTCCTCTTCTGTGTATCACGCCACACTTGTGTTCTTGAGAAGGCTCTATGCATATTTGTGATCACATATAAGCAATAGAAAACCTTCTGCAGAGGCAGCAACGCACCTCAACTCTATATATTACCTGAGTGGAAGGAAGGGATTTTATTCAATTACCATGTCTTTGAAAAGGGCTATAGCATTAAAGTCAGACAATGAATTGAACACATTTGACTGACATGAAACTAATATAAGACAATACAGAAATAAGGCTAACATGAGCGGAACAAACTACTTTAAATTCAATGCACTGGTTTTCATAAGAAAACCAAATAGATCCTCTCTAAGCAAATAGCAAAATCGCAGTCAATTCCAATTGAGACTCTGAATGCAGTTCGTCCACTTTATTACTTCTCTTTTAGCATTTATAATGGGAGTTACATCTCAATGATCAAAGCATAAATGAATTGAACATGGCTTCAGTCATGCTGAAGATGTATTTCTGTCTGCAAATGTGATTTTTAGCTTAGGAAAACGATATTGACTTTCTAAAAAAGTTTGTAGTCAAAGTAATTGATGAAATTTTCTAACTGATGTAGGCAGATTATGATCACTTTGAATAATGTAAACAGTAATTATATTTAGAAGGGCAGCAGATGCCAAGAAAAATGTACAATATGTGCTAAAGATCCAACATAATTTACATTTGCAACAATACAAGGTAGAGTGTACCAAATGATAATGATCAGATAGAGTGTACCAAATTTTGCATCAGAGTTATTAACTCTTTTTATTAATAAGTAACAGGAGTGTATGCCACAATTCAAACTTCATCTACAAATTTTGTATGAATAAGATTATTGCTGTGGTTTTCAAGACATAACAAGCTATTTTAATTACAGCCATCCAGATTGACCTAATAAGTTTCAAAGTTTTATTTGTCATATACATCGTCATACGCAGTACAACCTGCAGTGAAATGCTATTAGGGAATGTATTTATATTATAAAAAATATCAAAAGCAATTGCAGACTAGTAAATGCAAATGTTAAATAGGTGGAGAAAGGCAAGTGATCCAAAATGTAAAATAGGTGGAGAAAGGCAAATGATCCACAATGCAGCATAGCCTGTGCAGGTTGAGCTACTTGATGGGTTTTAGCCGCAACGCAAATAAATCTAACTGAATGCAGCAAAAGTGGTACTTACTCTCAGCCCTGTAAAGGTAAATTAAAGGTAAAAATTGTAAAACTTGGTTTAAAGTTTGCTTTATTCATTCAGCTACACAGAACACAACACCTCAATTATTGTTAGGATAAAAGTACAAAACATTTATGTGTTCAACACTTTCCTCTTAAATCTAGTAGTTACTGTAATACTACAAATGCTTTAGCGAGCCATTGGACATTTTCAGAACCATGGATAGCTCACCTAGCAATCGCATCACGATGGACCAAGGAAATTGTTTTGAACGTGTTCCTCCGTTCATTTTAAATACTATACAAAAACACATATGTCACAAAGTTATAACAGGCGCATCGTGGCATATCTCAGGTCTCAAATGCTCGATGTCAGCATCATGATGTGATGCGTCTTTTCATTACAGAGCGATATTTTGGACGCTTTACATTATTTTATACTGCATGCCTGTCAACTGTTTCTAATCAAGCCATTTAAACAAAGATGAAACAAATTAATATTTTAGCTACTCCTGCCTAAACACCGCGTATAATAGGAGTGCCTTGGTGTTTTTCTCTTCCTCCGTTCTAACAAACGTCAATACGTATAAATATGACAGAGCTATTTGCTGCACACCAGAAAGCGTAGGTTATCATTACACAAGTGGTCCTGGGCGCACAAAATGTACGTATGGCAGATTGAGAGATATGATGCATGAACTGCACGAGCAGTTTAATGAGGAGTAACATTCAACACAGGTCGGCAGGGCGGCACATGCCAACTGCCAAGTAAACTAAAACTGCTGTTAGTTGCGGAACATTAGTTTGACCAAACAACCTCCCGTCACATCTTCAAATGTCATCGCCTAGCAGGTATAACAAGTTTAGGTAACACAAATGATTGTCAGTGTTGTCAGTTTGTTGAACTAGAACACTGCATAATCCATGCGTCAGTCTACAATTTTTTTTTCGAATAATGGTTATGAATAATACCAGCTACTGCCCTCGTCACATGTATGAAATTATTTTACCCAGAGCGATGACTTTGTCGCACACCCACAGTATCATCATACAATAGGTAAGAAGACAATGAATAAGAAGTAGCGTTACATGCACATAGAAGCTCCCGTGTAAGCTGTGGCTTACCTACCTGTCGTATTCCACGGGAGACTGGTATGGTGAGTAAATAACCGCCAGGCGTTTGCAGTGTAGGTTCTCCAAAAACCGCGCTAACTTCAGCCCTCTACCCCTGTGCCGATTTCTCTCCGTGACAGTTGGCTTTATTGAATTAAGGTTACGAGCACGTACACATTCGGCGTTTACACTCTTAGTATGAGCGGTCCATCCTTCAGCTATGAGTGACTCGCGCCGTTAGAGCGTGCCCTATTTCAACGGCTTCAGACGACACTCCTCTTGACGTCACGCGCTACATATAAAATATCCGTACCTCACGCGCTAAAAACAGACACCTGTGCCCATGCTCTTGGTCTCTTTAAACCCTCTACCAAAATGTACAACAAATGGACATTTAATTCAGAAATTTCTTTTTAAAAAGAACAAAATGTAAAAAAAAAAAAAGTCATTCAGTGATTTACAGATACATTGAACTTGAACTGGAATTTCGAGGCTGGTTAACTGAGTTTATTAGTTAAATAAGAAACAATAGTTAAATGGTTTAGGTTGGTTAATTAACACAATTTGATTGATCAGCTGATAAACATTTTGACACAGATCAGAAAAGAAAATACTAGTATGCAGACTGTCTAACATACTCATTTCAGAAATCATTTTTAAAACAAAAGAAGACCCTGGCACACTTACCGACTCTTACAAGAGATACGAGACTGAGTTGGCATCAAAATTGCATGTGTCTCTAAAATATTCATAACAAATGTAACATTTATCATGTATGAGGAAAGAACTTTATTAACAGTGCAGCCTCTTTTGATTCCTCTTTTGACTGCTGCAGGGTGGTAAACTAAGGAGCTTGGTGCAGCACTAAATTAATAGCAAAGTAAAAGATAGGGTCTAATGGCAAAATCTAAGTGCATACTGTTGAAATAAAGTGTTTCAAAACTCCAGAACCTGAAGCATTAGAGCTGCCACACATTTTAACTCACTGGGCCCTTTTCTTACAAGTGCTTACAGACTCAAGGTATGGGGGAAAAGAGTTTGTAGGTCTTTCAGTTGTACTTATCACAAGACGTTTTGAGAGTAGTGAAACAAAACCTCAAACTAATGCCTTGCTAAGCACCCCCTCCTGAAGCATCTGGCAGACCCAAGGTGACTTTTTATACCCTGCTTTGAGCGACCAAGTTTGAATAAGTCTTTTCTGAGTTGTTATTTCTGTATATGTATTTTGTCAGTATTATGTGCAAATTTTGCCGAAGTCTGATAAGGTGTAGAATCAAGAATCAAAAAGTTTTTAAAATGTACATTTAGTGCTTATCTAATTGTAATTAATATTAGTATTACAAACTATTATTTAATATTAATATTATAATATTAATTGTGAAAATTATTAAAAGAAAAGCAAAATGTTCTTTGGAAATAAATTATGTAAAATAATGGCCCATGATTTATCCCCTGAAGTGCTAGAAATGTTCATAAATGTTGAGTACAAATCTAGCTAAATTCAATTCTTTATTCTTAATTTTTTTCCTTTTTATATCTGAATTAACTTATTTACATGTTTCCCACAATGGGCTTAACATAATTTTTTGTAACCCTAAAGGATTTTTTTATCTTTTTAATTACCTTTGGGTGACCCAGTCTAGAAAACAGCTTGAGTGGCAAAAGTTTAGAGTTTAGAGTGTATTGCCAAACTTGGTGAATATAAAAACTATAATCAATATTCACAGGAGCACATGCCTTTCTTATTACAAAATATGCAGAAATGTTTATTTTCCAAAATGTCAATTTTCTTGATGTAGTTGTTAAGACAAAAACCTTGTGATGTATTATACAACTTTTTTTTGTTTCAAGTGTTTTCTGGCTAAATCTCAAATTAAGCATTCTTGTGACAGACATATATGAATACACAAGGGAGCATTTTGTGAGAGAATAAATGTTATTCAGATGGACATGAAATCCTAATTATGTAAAATATCTCAAAGAGTCATGGCAGTTATGCTATTATAATCCTTTAATAAGGAGTCTTCCCCAGATCAAGCGTGTGTCTTTATTTGTCAGCTGTTCTGTGTTGAGTGCATACTAAAGCCTTTGATATGTCATTTGAGTCGAACACAATTTTTCAAAGCACAAGTGAAAACCTTTCATGTGAAATGCCTACCTGCACTGACAACCTGTACTGTAAATCCCTTGACAACAGGCTTTTTTCCCTCCAAAACCTGTACCTTCAGCCACCACTCCTGTGCTGTCAGCTCCAAAAAAAAATTGTTTAGAAGTTCATGGGATTTGAACTTTATTATCTGTATTTTATTAGTCCTGGATTTGATAGTAAATTTGTCATCTTAGGGTTTGTGAAGGTGTGAGGAGGACCACAGGAGAATTTCCACTGAGGTGATGGCAAGTTCATGGCTGTAATCTGCTATCAACAGTATAAGTCAGGCAGAAAGCAAAGACATTGTATTGCAGGACAGTACTATTCATATTCAGATGTTGTTAATCACTTATAGATAAACAAGAAAATATCATGTAAGCAGTTAATAATTCTTCAAGCTTGATAACTTTGTAAAAATACCTTTTACTAAATATTGAGCGACATGCACTGTTACTGTCACAATCTTTTTGTCCTGTTTAATTAATAATAAAAAGCTCTGGTTTGAAATACCTTTTTATAGTAATGCCGTCATTTTAACAAATTATTACATGCCAATAGCATTTGGCAGTTTAAACACAATAAAAACTACATTCAAGTCCTCTTCAAAATAAGACATAAGATGTATATATCAGGAGCATGTCAAAATTACAAATATAATCACTGGCTACTTTGTACAATGCACTTTTAGATATCAGATATGTTAGTGAAAGAGGTGTTTTTGCTTCCACAAAGGCCTAAATTCCATACAGAGAATCTGAACTTGAAAAAGAGACAGACTCCATATCAGTGAAGTGAGAAAAGATGTACATCGTGTGATTTTGCACAATGGACTCTACAAAGTGCAGTACACATACCTTAAGGTTTCTGGCCCATGCTGTTATATGTAGGTCATGCAGATAGGGGCCTCTCTTCATCGCAAAGATGCTTTGTTTAAGTGTTTGCCTCAACAAAAACTACACAACTACTCCCCTTGACCATATCAGCATTCTGTATTTGGTATTTTCTGTGTATTGTATTAGTGCATTATTTTCTTGCCTTCTTTTAGAAACTTCAAACAAAGAGAAATACTCAGTTTGTCTTGATACGTAAATCTGGGATATGGTGAAGACCCAAATCATATGCCAGAATCACATCTATTAAATCCATTTATTTCCACCTAAACAGCACAGCTTTCTGTGCAGTTTTTGGTTTTATTCTGACTGCTGTGGTTAATATCAAACAATATTCGTAACCTGCAAGTTTCTCTAATGTACATTATTCATATAACCCTTTTCCTCTAGGATTTTATCATTACACTATTCTCTTTTTTGCTGCCTTACATTTTTAAAGCTCCAGTGATTCAAAGGATACAGTATAATGAGATGAAGTAAAGCCCATTGTGTTGATTCTGAAGCAATTCCACGGGACTGTGTTATCTCTGAAGTTGTGTGGTAGGCACTTGTAGTAATTTCCATGCATCGATGTACCAAGACGTACTATAATTACATCAGCCGGTATAGATATTCAGCATGGCTTTTATCACCCTCTTTATCTGAGTTGTATCAGGGAAGGACACATAGATCATGTTAAATATAACAAATGTGTTTGCAGCTTAGCTAGCTAGCTAGCTAGCTAGCTAGATAGATAGATAGATAGATAGAACTCTGAAGCAAGTATGAGATGTTCAAGCTGAGACAGAGTCATAATATTCAGGTTACACAGCATCTGCAGTATATTCTCCAATCGCAAAGACTTTCCTTGGTCTTATACATGGTCCTGCTCATTGTAATCTATCCTTGGTTTTATACATGGTCCTGCTCATTGTAATCTATCCTTGGTTTTATACATGGTCCTGCTCATTGTAATCTTTTTCTCCACAGCTGCAGACAAACCTGTGGCCACTTTTATGTGTCCAGGCAACATGTCAGGGAAGGGAAAAGCTGGGTGGCAGTGGAGGCAAATAAGAGGTTAATCAATCACATCTAAGACCCAAATATACCTATTGATCTCTTGGGCTTGTGAATAACTCCCCTCATGAGCAACATTCTCCAGCCAAATCAAAAACAAAAGATCATGCAGTTATCATGTCAGTTCTTTGGTTGTGTGCTACTTATCTTTTATCCTTTCAACTGTGCTATTGATGACATGATGTTCTGCAAAATAAACACTGTGTTATTTTATGTTCTCTTTTAAATGTTACCATGAAGTCTGTAGTGCATTTGGTACCAAAGAACGAAAGAAGATTTTATTAATCTTTCAAATATATGTCATCAGGCTAATTATGAAAGTTAATACATTATTTCGACACATCCATCACTACTACACCTACACAAGCCTCAATTAAGTAAAAATAAACCTGTCCACAAATTAAAAAACTTGATCTGAAGACTAGAACTATATAGAGATTATACATACACTTTTTATATACTATGTATCCAGTCTGTATCATGCTGTTCATCAATTAAATTTTTTTGTCAGTTTCAAAATCTGTCTGTCCTTTCTCACTCCCTCACACATACAG
Organism: Sternarchorhynchus goeldii; assembly: GCA_028565775.1. Lineage (NCBI taxonomy): Eukaryota > Metazoa > Chordata > Actinopteri > Gymnotiformes > Apteronotidae > Sternarchorhynchus > Sternarchorhynchus goeldii. The sequence continues at coordinate 12,047,994 of JAOXYF010000003.1, read as the reverse complement.
AGAGTCTGTTCTTTCTCATTCCCTCACACACAGATAGAGAATCTGTGCTTTCTCACTGCCTCACAAACACAGAAAGAATCTGTCCTTTCTCACTCCCTCACACAGACAGAGTCTGTCTTTTCTCACTCCCTGACACAGAGAGAGAATCTGTCCTTTCTCACTCCCTCACACAGAGAGAGAAAGTGTCTGTCCTTTCTCACTCGCTCACACACACACAAAGAGAGAATCTGTCCTTTCTCACTCCCTCACACAGAGAGAGAGAGAGTCTGTCCTTTCTCACTCCCTCACACAGAGAGAGTCTATCCTTTCTCACTCCCTCACACAGAGAGACAATCTGTCCTATCTCACTCCCTTACACAGAGAGAGAGAGTCGGTCCTTTCTCACTCCCTCACACAGAGAGAGTCGGTCCTTTCTCACTCCCTCACACAGAGAGAGTCTGTACCCTGTGTCCTCAGCTGTGCCTGTTCTGATTACTATTGCAAAGGGAACCATGCAGAAAATTCCATTTCCAGTAAACTGCCCACCACCACCACCTCACACTGGCCCTTTGCAAGAAGGGCAGGTGTGTAGTGCAGCAAGCCCTCTGCCCCCCCCCCAACCCCCCCTTCTGCATCATGACCCTCACGCACGGCACTGATTTGTTTCCCTTCTGTACTTTTCCGTTGCTGTCCCCCTCGCCTTTTCCAACTTGATGCCGCTCCCACTCCGGATGACAATGAGTCGGAGAAGACGGATGAAAGCACAGACTTGGCAAACACAATCCAGCTCCTGCGGCTCACTGTCGTGCACCATACGTCTCTCTTATGGAGGAACTGTCCTTCTCCCGGGCCCGACCTGAACATATAAACACCTTGGAAGTGCACTGTCATTTAATCTCCACAGCTATGTTTGGTTATATCTCTGCACTCTGTGTCGCCCCACAGCATCTGTCACCCTCGGTGCTTTACACTCTCTCCTGCCATTGCTCCCCGCACAGCTGCCATTAACCCAGCAAAGGCCTGCAAGCTCCCTGAAAATGGTCTGCTTTTGTTATGCTTTGTCTCTAAAGCCAAAACAAATATTTTTTAGTGGGACGTCCATTTTGAGTTGGGCTATGTGACAGGAGATCCTCAGGTTAATAACAAAGAGAGAGAGAGAGAGAGAGAGAGAGAGAGAGAGAGAGAGAGAGAGAAAGCAGCCAAGTCACCAGTGGCTGTATAAGTTGATTTAGCTGTGTGTGGATATATGCCAGGTCAGCTCAAAGTGTGTGAGAGGCATTTACACCACATTTCAGCTGGCAGTGCAAATACAGTATCAATGACAGAATGAGAGAAAGAGAGAGAGAAGAATATGTTTCCAAAAAGACACCAGTCTGCAAGGATTCATCATGATCATGAACACTGTGATGGATAGCATAAAGTAAAAGTGCAGTCATTTGATAGCATGAAGTAAAAGTGTAGTCATTTGATTTGATGTGCAGAGAGAACATGGCGTCAAGAAGGAGGCCAGCAACAGTCTCATGCTAATTGGGGGATTTATTTATTATTATTTTCAACATCACATTCCTGCTGAAGGGCACTGACAGGTTCCACATGGCAGCTTCATGAGAAGTCCAGTTTGCTTCAGTTTACTGTCTTTTTTTCATGAGAGAGACATCAATTAATGAGGTGCTGGTTCTGCATGATGACTTGTGGAATTAAGATACAAAGCAGTACATGACATGCTTTCTGAATTTAAAGCAATGCAAAGTTAGAAACACCTCTCGGAATTTTCATATATCATTTTAATTAATAAATGACCACTTTAAATAAAGTTAACACTTTATTTAAAGTGGTCCTTTATTAATTAAAAAACTCTCAACAAAGTATCATTAACATTATAATGAACCAGTACAAAAGCTAAAGTAGTACTCAAGCAGTACTCATAAGTGGATCACTTCAGAGTCAGACACCAGTGATCAGACCTCAAACCAACCCAAATAACCTTAACCCCAAACCATACCCTAACCTTAACCCCAGCCTTAACCTCAAGACAAAACCTAATCCCTAATCCCCATTTTTAGGGCTACTGTCAGTCACAGGCCCTTAGAATCACAACTTTTCACTGTGATACAGCTGTACACAGACTCCACGAATGTGATGTTACTTGATGAATTAGAGAGGGAGGGTGGGAACAGTTTAAGAACATGAATATTTATGAACCCGCCAGAACTGAAAAGAATATGCATTTTATTGCTACTATATTTTATTTGTTTGTGTTTAGCTAGAAAAAAACTATGATCACAGTTTGTTTTAGTTCCATAGATGTAGAAAATGACTAACCAACACAGCAAAACTAAATCAAGTAACTATTTGGTTATGTTGAAAAAAGATCTTTGCTATAATGAGAGAATTCAGTCTTTAACTGTGTACAACAACAGCTTTCTGCTCCTCAATAAACCATGACATTGTCCAAAGTGCCAGCTGTATCTATTTATCAGCACTACTTTAGCACAGAATATGGGGCCAAGAAGTGAGATATCTGCAGAGTAGTCAAAAGCCCAGTGTGGAAATGTGTTTCTGAGAGGCAGTGTACCATGGAATGGCCTTGGAATGACTCATAGCGCTTCATTTGCCTGTCCTGGCCCAGCCATGCTGGGTTCCACCCTGCCCTCCCACCACCAGTCCTAATGCATTCCACACTTGTCCCGAGCTGGAATCAGCCATCCGCTACGGTGCCCTCACAGCTTTACGGAAATGCAATTCCACATGAAACCTGCTACCGTTATACAAGGTACTTTTTTTTTTTTTTTTTTACAACAGTTACAAGAGATATTCCCCTTAATTAATTATAACAATTACAGTGAAAAAAACAGCAGCAAAACAATTCAAGCATGTAAAATAAAAAAAGTAATTATAATAAAAAAGTATAATTAAAAATAATTATGTGAAAATGTAATAAGTAGATGATATATGTGATAATGAAATAATTGGTAGCTCTGTAAATAAGAAGTATATTTGTCCTTTTTTGAGCTTTGGAGAGCATTAACACTGAATAGACAATTCTGTCTATAGATATATTATAAACAGATATATTATTATATATGCATTTAGATGCATAATCCATTTAGAAAAGGATTTTGAAAGGGAAATAAGATCTGAAACTAAGAGGGTAAATAACAGTCATGTTTGTAACAAAGAGGGTCAATAGCAGTCATGTTTGTAACTAAGAGGGTAAATAACAGTCAAGTTTGTAACTAAGAGGGTAAATAACAGTCATGTTTGCAGTGTTCAGGGAGTAAAGACAATGGCATTTACCCTACTGAGTCTGCAAAGCTTCTATTCAACTACTTACAACTACTATCATTACACTTACAAACTTATCTAATTACAGCACCCCAGTGGAGAAACACTCATTTTAAAAGGTTAATTACTTCATCTCTCCACCATATGTACACCCGTTTTCATAATCCAACTTTTAATGAACACATACAGTATACTAAACAAAAGCAGTGAACATTATGTCCTTTTACACAGTGTCTCATTTTTACAGTAAAAATAAAATATAGAATTAAAGAAAATGGAATACAACGTTTCAGCTAAAACAGACTGTATGTTGTCAATGGAAGGACTTTGCAAAGAGGTCAACCATGTTTGTCTGGGTACTTCATGCCAAATAGCCTCCTGCAGAAGGAAGAGAGGTGCATCCGTGAGGGAAAGGACAGACATTACACGGATCATTACTCCTTGATATAAGAGAGGGGCCACGGATGGCTTAATGATGCTTTGATAAGCTGTTCTCAGGAGGTAAACATAATCTGTTAGCTTTGGACTCTTCTGTTGTACAAACACAGTACTGCGTACTACAGAATGAAAACATCATTGGCCTGTTAACAATATAGAAACTGGAGACAGATTCTTATTATGTGTCCAGGAGTTAGCAATCATAGCTCTCTGTAGTTTGTGCTACTGTAACTGAGTTGTAGAAAAGATGGAGTAAAATAGCAGTTTATTTTACTGTCAATCAATCATGAGATGTAGTAATTGCTGTTATTCAGCTGAGTGAACTGAGCTGAACATGTGGCCATCACATTCATCAACAAATTTAGAACAAGTAGGTCTCACAGGTTGTTTACTGCACAGTACTCTTTCAAGAAACCGGAAATGTTTGTGTTCTGAGCCAATTGCTCTGAACCTTGTATTAAGGAAGTGGCAGGCTTCTCTGAACTGCCTGTATATGTGATATCTCAAGACCAAGCAGACACATGCAGATCGAACGAGGTGGTTTTATTTCTCAGAGCCGTTAGTGAAAGGGAGAAGAGGATACATACCAGAGTGTACAGGCATCCAAACAATATCCAAAATGTGGTCATAAATACAGTTCGAGGTCAAAATGTAAAAGATCAGAGAGAGGCAAACAGAACCAGGGGTTGAGTCAAACAGAACCAGGGGTTGAGGCAAACAGAACCAGGGGTTGAGGCAAACAGAACCAGGGGTTGAGTCAAAGAGGCAGAAGACAAATAAAAAGGCAGAGTCAGTAACAGGAGAGACAATAAAGAAGAGATATGGTATACAAAACACAAGGTAATAGCAATACTTCACAATAACAGTGTGTAACAGGTAAAGTGTCATGATCACCCCTCTCCCAGCACCCTGCCTGACAGCTCCCCTTCTGTTCCAGTCCTGGTTTTCTATTCTGTTCTAATCCCTAATCCTTTAGTTATTGTCTTTTCCTCCTCATGTCTGCTGCTGCTATCACCCCCCCCCCCACCTTGAGTTTCCTTGTTCTTAATCTGGTTTGTGTCAGTGTTTAACTTTATTTATTATATTTACCTGTTCTTCTCTGCTCCCTCCCTCTCTCTCTCTCTCTGCTTTCCTTGTTGTTCCTTTTGTATTCTGTGTTGTCTTACCACCCCATCCAGTATGTTCTAGCATGTTGTTTGCTATTAGAATCCTTAAATAAATCTTCTTATCTGTGTATTTCAGTCTGTTCAGTGTTACTCCCTGCCATCTTCTCTGTAGGTTTTGTCTTTGCTACCTGTGGTCTGATGTCATTATCCTATGTATCCAGTGAAGCTATGTGTCTCATGTGATTCTCTTATGTTTTGTTTTATGTACTCTGGTTGCTATCGACATTGTACGTTTCTTGTGTGTCAAACTCGTCCTGAAGCCAAATTTCTAACAACTGCCAGTTGTATCGTGGTGTTCTCTTATTCTGGTTTCATATATATCTATCTCTGCCTATGACCTTCTCTGCCTCACTTGCACTTGCATACTACCTGAGCCCCTGTACATTACATTAAGAGTGCAATGGGTTGCAGGTGTTAATAATCAGGGGTGGCTGATCTTGTGAACCGTGCTGCTTGGAAGTTGTAGTTTTCTGTGCTTCCTAGTTATCATTTCACTTCATGGGCCTGAGAAATATAAATCAAGGCCCCCAT
>JAOXYF010000003.1:11983738-11993858 GCA_028565775.1 Sternarchorhynchus goeldii | reverse complement strand
TAAGTCATTGTGTATTTCTGTTGTCGTTGTAAGTCATTGTGTATTTCTGTTGTCGTTGTAAGTCATTGTGTATTTCTGTTGTTGTTGTAAGTCATTGTGTATTTCTGTTGTCGTTGTAAGTCATTGTGTATTTCTGTTGTCGTTGTAAGTCATTGTGTATTTCTCTGTTCTTTGTGTCCTCCCTCTTATTTGAAGGTCATATTTGTAAAATATGTTACTGATAAGAAAGCAATTCAAGTCCTCAGAAGAGGGGCAGGTAGTGGTGGGACAAAGAAAAAAATTAATTGATTGCTTGAAACATGCTTTCAGCACATTCAAATACATGTCTAAGGCCATTTTGAAAAGTGAACCTTCACTTTTGAAAATCTTCAGCTTGGACTGAAGACACCCAGTAAAGAATCAGTCTACATTAATGTTTCTTGTATTTAACCTTTATTGTTTATGCCAGACAAATTGTATTGTGAATGTTTTCTAAAATATTAGGTATTTTTGTATATTTGGATACTGCAAAAGGACAAACAAAAGCAGGCTTTTTATAACCTTAAAACAACCTCTGACTTTCTGTATCTATATTTTGTCTAAATTATCTAGACTTCACTGGAGGAAGGCTATGTTAAATAACATTTAAATAACAGAATGTTAAATAACATTTAGAAATGACAACAAATAGAACCTTTAGAATTGACAACACATCTGCTTACAGTTAGTTAAAATACTGAGACTTTTGTATCCTGGTACATGTGCTTGTATTTGTCTCAATACTGAGACCTTTGTATCCTGGTACATGTGCTTGTGTTTGTCTCAATACTGAGACCTTTGTATCCTGGTACATGTGCTTGTGTTTGTCTCAGTACTGAGACCTTTGTATCCTGGTACATGTGCTTGTGTTTGTCTCACTTCTGTGCCTGTTGACAGAAACTGATTTCTGAATGCTCCATTCCAGCTTCTGTCTTCTCCTCCATTAAAGGTAAAGTGCAACCTCGTGGCTTCCAGGATATTCCTGAGGGCTAAGCCTACAGCATATGAAAAATGCCTTTGACTCCAGATTCTCTGTAGTAAACAATTGCCTATCATTGTTCCATTTTCTTAGTTCAATACATTTAAGTACCACAGTACTGTCAGGTGGGAGATTTCTCTGCTATCCCTTTCAGGAAGCGGTATTAACTCAACAGCTTTTCAAAAAGCTATTCCGAAGTAACTCAGTGTAATGATTGCATGCACAAAATGCCTGCAGATTTCAGAAACAAAGTGGTGACCCTACCAAACATCTACCAAAATGGAAAGAAAGGTGTAAATAAACATCAGACTAATCACAATACCTCATGGTGGAACATGGTGGAAGTAGAATTATAGAATTGCATGTCAGGTTTGTCATTACAGACATAAATAAAGGTAGTCACAGTCCAAAAAACTCTAAACACTCTTACTACTTATAAAGGTATAATAAATTCTGAATGGTATTATTACTCTATTAGTATAGTGTCACGTATGCACCACTAACAGAAAGAGGAATTTCCTGTTTGCAATGAGAACCAGTTTGCAAGCACTGGATTGTCAGAACTAGTGCTACAGGGAAATGCACTCTGTGGTATGTAACTGTGATGAAATTATTTGTCTTGGAAGTGTGACTGTAGGACCCATCTTTGAGTCAACACTCCAATATCCATTCGCTGCAAGGCTGCTGCCTCCCCACTGCCATCCCGTGGTAACACAGAGGTTGCCACCTCCCCAGGGCCCATCTGCACCGACACTGAGGTCACTGCCACTCCTATTACAGCGCACAGGTTGTCGTTCCAATGCCCATTCCGTCTCTGTTCCTGTTCCAGTGCAGAGGTCACTGCCCATGATCCTGTTCCCTGGCTCCTGTTCACAGTAATGTTGTGGTTGTCATTGCTGCAGCCAGTGCTAGAATTTAAGTTACTCAGCATTAGTGTAGCGTTCAATAAGTGAAGGATCAATTGACATTTACATAATTTATGAATAGATGTGTCTTCAGTCTGCATTTGAAGAATGCAAGAGATTCCACTGTCCAGACAGCCACTGGAAAATTGGAGTTTTCTTGGAATTAATTTTCTTGGAGTTCATCTTGGAGTTTTGGTGTTTCAACCCGAGCTATACTTCGAAGTACTCAAGGTATGGACTGGACTTTGATCGTTCTCATCATGTATAAGGATGTATAGAAGCTCAGTTTTACTGGGATTGAGCTTCAAGTGGTGGGATGTCATCCATGAAGCAATGTCTGTCAAGCACAGTGAAATGTGTCCTGAAACATGATCAGCAGGAGGCAAGAAAATTATTAATCTCACAAAAGATGAAAATCTAGTTTTATATCTGATCAAAATAAATTAGACAATCTGTATAAAATAAAGGTTGTAGGATCTTATGTAAGATCAAGGAGTAAATGTTTGGAGGAAGGGGAACAACACTTGAAAGGTCTCATATTAATTCCAAAACATTACAAAGATTAATCAAAAATGGGAATATTGCTAATAACCCAAAAATAGTTGTATGGTGTCCCCATTAAGCAATCATTGGCAGGACATATTCACATAGATGAGCAATGGTTATTGTGGACAAATATATTCTCTCTTCAAAAAGCCAGAATACATGTTAAAAGGGCACAGACAAAATTATATAAGTATATTCACTCTAATGTGCTTCTGGAAAAATCTGTTTATGATATAGGTATTAACTGCCATTTGGTGAATCACCCCTTGATGGCATCATTTATTTTTGGAGCAACTCTTACTCCCACTGTTTCTGGACAGATAGGTACAACTTTGAGCAGCTTTAAAAACTTCTCCTTTAACAAGGCAGATCAATATTATATTATTTATTTAATTACATTCTTAGAAAACTTCTATAATCATAAGTGTAAACATCTGAATCAGAGACTGCTACTTACTGTGTTCATAAACAAAGTAACACCATATTTGAAAACAATTACGTTGTCAAATTGTTGACAAGAAAAAACAGGTTTCCCAGACAAGCAGTCTAGGATCAAATCATGTTCTTCCCAGTCCTGTGAACTGTATTGGCTTGGTAACATATAAGCCTTGCCCACCAGGGCAAAATACATATTGTTGTACAGCTCATACCTTCTGCAGGAAGCTATGTTATCAAAACTTGAAGATCAGCTCCAAGAGACTGAAATTTCTATCCCACAGGTAGAACCTACACTCTACTACAAACACAATTGCCAGTACTTCTGTTTCAACTGTACTGTATTATTCTTAGCAAGTGAGAGCATACAGGAAGCAAATGCAGCAATTTGCTTTGTGCCATCCTAACCCATTATGAGAGTCATCCCTTGACACATACGTAACATCAGGAGGATTTAGTTAAATAGGGCAAGGGCTGGACTATGCGTGAGTAATGATTTCAATTTGGGAGAGCATTTCGCCGCCTCCTCTCTCCAATTGATTCTGGTCTGGGACATTGTTCTCAGAAAGCATTATATGGGCTCAACTACAGTTGCATAATTTGGAATTATTTCAAGAAGCCACAATGCACGACCCAGATATGAAGTGCAGTAGTATCTCTGGGCATGGGTGCATTCATGGTGCTAGCAGTTTGTTCAGGATTGGAACACAGACACTCCTTGGATATAACACAGGTAAGAAACACTCGTGATTGAAGAATTTCTTCATCCAAAAACAACTGATATCCCAGCATGTCTCCCCACAGAGAATGTATAATTTTTGGAATGCAGATGGTCTAGAAACATGCCTTATATGAATCTGAACCTTTAAGCTTTTGAGTGTTGAAAATCAGTGAGATTGCATTCTCTTCAGTCAGTGGTAACTGCACCTTTAAGATCTGCAAACACGTCTTTCTTGTTAGTTGGGCATTGTGAATCAACCACGACACTTTATTAGGTTCCTGTATATCTATGAATTCCCAAATTCCTCCTTGCTTTTTTTTGTGACTGCTAAATGTGAAACCCATGGGCCAGAATCTATTGGCTGAATAATACCCTGTTTTATTAAACACTAAATTTCTTCAGTGTCTCTTACCACACACAGTGGTAGTCAATGCAATTCTGGAACTTTGTCATTGACCTGTCCTTTATAGAAAAAAAAAAATTAATAAATAAAAAAAAACATACTACATTGATAGATCTTTAGCAGGAAATGCTTGAACCAGTATCTGCTGGTAGGTCAGTGCATGGTGTCCTGTCTCTGGGGGTATTTATGTTCTCTTGGTAGCACTTTGGATTTCATTCGTTTTCATTTCATTTGTTCAGGTAAAATCCTTAGTTTGAAACTTGTGTTGTGTTTGCTTTCCCTCTTTTTACATGTTGTTCACCTGTGACAGTATTAATCTTAGGTTTCATAGGGGGTTAGCTTCAGGTGTGCCAAAACCCAAGAATTTCACAAATCATAGCCATGGTAAGATAGAGCCATGTCATTATTCAGTCCCAGTAGCAGTATACAGTAAAGTATCCAGTCTGTGATAAATGTGAACATACGAAGATGAACATACTACGTCACATGAACATATGAGGTTTCTGGCCATTTGTAAAAGATTTTCCACCACAATTGCATGATGGGATGCAGTACACAAAGAAGACAGTAATACTGGAAAATTCGAGGACAGTGGAATCAACACTAAACGGATTTACACATTGAGACGGTTCACTCAGTCATCACTTTCACATGACATTAGTTGTTGACTTGATGCATAGCTGTATCACATGTCAAAGGGCTTTCACGGATTTGCCGATACGAAAAGGCGTTATTTTAATCACACACACCCCACGGATCTGAATCATCGCGAAACACATGCTGCAGTGATACGTGCATGCGAAAAGAGATGCTTAATCTGGGCTTTCACAAATACGAACAATGTTCGTGAAAACCTGGATGATATCATTAAGAAATTAAAACACAAAATAAAGATGCAAATAAAATATCGCTTTCTAACTGAGCTGGATGAGCGTCAAGGTAAAGATCTTGAACTGTGGGCATGCAATAAGAAAGCCTACTCGCACTGAGAGTCTACTCTGTACTCAATCCCTTGGAGAGCATTTATAGAACCGATCCTTAAAGAAGGGGTGCATCTCATATCTTTATTTTGCTGCCTTCTGGATTTTGCCTCCTCTGTCCAACGTCACCAAACCATAACCCGAAAATCTATTGCATTCTCTGGTGGAGTTTATTGCAACAGACAACCACACTTAGGAAACAAAGGCCTCTATTGGTTACAGAACTAAAGCATAAAACCACAGTGTAAAAGTGTGGGGGTGGCAGAAATGCTATTTTCATCAATGGTGCTAGCGCACTAATCCAGAGCAAAGCGGCGCAATTACATAAAGAGGTTGGGTTAAACTGAATACATGATTAACATGTTTGGTTAGGCGTGCTGCCGCAGTATCCAATCGGATTAACTCTCTTCGCTTTTAAAAGCAAGCGTGATCCGGCGCCGCAGCACATTGACAGTTTTGTCATGGTAGCAACGTGAAGGAATGGCAGAACAAACAAAAAACAGAGAAATCCAGAGTCACCACACCAAAATGCATAACACTAGGGCCATTATTATTATTATATATTTCTATAATTGTGATAAGATTAATAATTTCAATTATATAACTTTCCATACATAGTAATATGACTGCTTGATGTGAGGAATATACCATGTTGTACTACCAAGGTGGCAGCACTGTTTTAATCTTTTTTAATGGGTTCTGTTACATCCTGTTTCACCATTGCACTCACCTTGACGCAGGTGCATTTATTTCTGCCCACAAACAAACAAATGTCAATAAATGCATGTGTGCTGTATGAAATTAGTATATGCAATAATAAAATTAAAGCCCCCAGTATCAACGGTATATAATAAAGTGGTGTGACCATATATTTCCAGTATTGATTTACACATAACTAGTATAGTTCCAAAAAAACACTTCAGTGTCAAATCAGACACTCACTGACATTTTGAAGAAAAAGAGCAGGGGCTATACGTTAGTCACACATCTGTAACATTATTATTTTCACCTCAGACCTGCTGAAGTAACAATCACTATGATATTCACTAAGATATTCAATAAGATATTCACTTAGATATTCAATAAGGAAGCCTGCAGTACTTAGTCACCTTTTACTGAACATGTTGGCATATAGACATTTTGTCCTATAACTTGAGTCTTTTTACAGGTCTAATCTTGGGAGCCTAAAGTCCTGAGAGAAATCTCACACTCGCCACCCTAATCACTCTAGGATTTAATCACTACCCGTACTTTAATACACTACATGAACCCGTTAGCCATGTATTTGATTCTGTCCTGTTTTGTGCCTATTTGTACATGTGTCTGTTTATTTGATTCTGTCTCCTGAGGATGATAATCAGCTTTTTTTTGTTATTTGTTTGATATACTGAAGAATGAATGTACAGTATGTATACATTCAGAGTCTGCTTTAGCTGTTGTTTGTCAGTTCTAATATGGAGGTCCAGTAATAATCTAGTACCACTCTGCTATTTAATTACTGCAATTCTTGTCGCATTTTTACATATATAGAATGCACTGTGTGAGATCAGCAAAGTACATTTGCATTGCTTATAAAAGACCTTCAATTCAATTAAAATGTATTTATGTAATGCATTTTACAATAGCCATTGTCGCAAAGCAGCTTTACAGATGTCCAAGTCTGATCCCCCAGTGAGCAAACCTTGAGAGGAGCCAAGACTCGAAGGCCCCTGCCTCCTCTGGCCAACACCAGGCACCACAATAACAACATTACAAACAGCAAAGTACATAATTATCACTGAGAATCCATTCTGGGATTCACAATTCTAGTCCTTGACTAGATTTGAGGTCACAGACAAGACTAGATTAGTAGGTAAGTCCAGAACCATCTGGAACAGGACTGTCTGTTCAGGGTGATGGAGAAGTGGATGGCTAGGCTGAAGCAGGGGGCATCAGAGGGATGGTGGGAGGAGTCACAGTCTGAGACGGGTTGAGACTCAGCAACCACACCTTGGCAGAAAGTGAAAATTGATTATTAATCATGGTCATATACTAAGACATGTATGTCAGGGATCTATAGTGTGCAGGGATGGAATACAGGAAACTATGGCAGCACAGCTAAAAGAACAGAACCAGAAGGAAACAAGCATAAGGGCTCCCTAGAACATCAGCACTCCATTCTAGTCCACAACATCAGTGACAAAAAGAAGTGAAGTGATGGTGTCATGTCGCGCCGGGCACGCAGACCTAGCACCACGCCCACCTCCACTTCACTTCGCTCATTGCCTCGGTCCCAATCACCCGTTTATCACCTGCAGCTGACTTCAATCCCCACTAATTGCCATACCTCTGTATATAAGCCCACATGTGTCATTAATCCATTGCTGCACATTCGCTTGCCTGAGGACTACTGAGCCTGCAGACTGCTTTGAAGCCCAGCCTTCGTGAATGCCTTTGCAAGTTTGCAAGGTTTTTAGCCACTCTTAAATTTTGAGAATGTGTCTGAGTCTTGTACATCGGCAGGAAAGGTTATTCCATAGTGTGGGTGCCTTATAGAAAAGGTTCTGCCCCGTGTGGTAGATTTCCTTGTTTGAGGTACTAATAAAGAGCTGCACCTTATGATCTAAGCAGACATGGCAGATCATAGTCAACCAGTTCACTACGGTACTATGGGGCAAGACCATTCAGTGCTTTGTAGGTCAATAGGAGTATTTTGTAATCAATACAAAATTTAACTGAAATCCATTGCAGTGTAGCTAAGATAGGAATAATATCTTAGCTACACTTAGTCCATGGATACGATATCCATGATAACGTTTAATCTTAGCTATTAAACCTTCTAGTTCTAGTAAGAACCCTGGTTGTTGCGTTTTGCACTAACTGGAGCTTGTTAATGCACTTAGTGGTACAAACCAAATAGTAAGACATTACAGTAGTTTAGTCTGGAAGTGATGAATGCATGGACTAACATTACAGTAGTCCAATCTGGAAGTGATAAATGCATGGACAAACTTTTCTGCATCATGTAGAAAGTAAGTATTAAATCTCAAACCTTTGCAATGCTCATGAGGTAGAAGAAGGCTGCACTAGAAATGTATATGTTCATGGGCTTTGAACAAGAGACTGGGATTCAAAATTACACCAAGATCTTTAACTGTTAAAGATGATGTGACTGGGAGACCATCACATGGTCAAGTTTTATTACATAATCCTAGCTATCAGTGGGCCTAATAGAATAGTTTGTTTTGTCAGGATTAAGTGAGAGAAAGTTTCTCAACATCCAATGTCTGATGTCCTTTATACATTCCTCAGTAATACTGAGTTGATGACTGGTTTGGCCGAGACATATAACTGGGTATCATCAGCATAGCAGTGGAAATAAACACTGTGTTTATGAATAATTTCAACTAGAGGGAGCATATATAAAGGAAAAAGCAAAGACCCTAGAACAGAACCTTGTGGGACACTAACCTTGGTGTGTACCAAAAAAATCTCTGTTTAAGTTCACAAAAGATAAGTAAGATTTAAACCAAGAAAGGGCTAGTCCCCTAATCCCAACTGGATTTTCAAGACTATCTAGTAAAATGTTGTGATCTATCATGTCAAATGCTGAACTAAGATCAAGCAAAATAAGCAAAGAATCACAACCCTGGTCAGAAGCCATTAACAGGTCATAATCAGTGCTGTCTCTGTACTATGATGAGACCTAAAACCTGAGTGAAAAATGTACCTTCATGTACCTTGAGCTATTCAGCAAATGTCTTTGAATGTTCTTGTCTCTGTAAATTCCAGCACTGGGATAATTATAAATGTTAAATAACTGTACCGCCTAAGATATCCATGATATCCTAACTAAGCCATAATTATAAACAGCTTTTAAAACATGCACACCCTTCCTTGAAATGGTTTACACTGTCAAGCAGTCAGTTGGTCCAATTCAGTTGGGGGTGATGTGCAATTTTAAGTCATTTTAAGGTTGGGTGTAGGCAGACCAGCAGCACAGTGAGTACAAAAGGTTAATTGGTTTTGTTGACCATCTGTTTTTAGGCAATGGTCTAGGTTGCATATTAGACACACGAAGGCAGTCCTGCATAATGAATCACAGCAGAAAGGATTAAGGAAATCAATTGGTAGAGAAAGTGGTAACGTGCCAATTATTTTTTAATGGAGCAGAAGGCTGTTTCATAAAGTCCAGCACCAGCACAAACAAATGCTCACATGCACACACACACACCAAACCTGACCTTATGCAGGTGTGGTATATTCCTTTAGTAAACCTTTTGTATGAACAGAGTAGCAAAGCTTACACTCAGAGGCCAAATCAATAAAGGTAACAAAAATGTGGCTGCCAGCAGGATAAGAGGAAGTTCTTAATCTGCTCACTGCTCAAGGCTATGGAATGTGGGTGCTTCCACTGCACTGATTAAAGGTAAAAAAAAAAAAGGTCTGGCAAACACAATAAACTGTGAGCTGGATAACAAAAGGAGACTAAAGCAGACAATTTTTGTACTATTTAACAAGCACCTTGTTAAATTCATTCTCAAAATATATGTTGCTCCATCTTCTATCCAGAGACATGGAAAGACAGGTTGATTGCTAATGCCCCACGTTTTCAAAAGGAAGGCTTGATTTGAACAAACACTTCCAAATCAAATAGACTTGTGCAGTCAGCCACTGATTGTTTCATTTCAGAACCACAAAGTAGGTCTTGGAACATATTTTGTGATACATAGAGTGTTTTATCTAATCAAATCAGTGGCAATTAGATGAAATATAAAAAGATTACTTTTAAATGAAATTTCACTTTTGCAGTTTCAGTGAATGCCTGTGCAGGACCAGTCACTTTGGATAGGTTTCCTATATATATATATATAGAAAAAGCCTAAGTTGTTTAAGATGCTTTTTCTGTCCAACAAAATTTTTAATATCAGATTTGTGCCACAGTTGAGTTCAGTAAATCCAGGAGATCATAATTTAGGGGGTGCTCACTAGGAATGGATGTACAGTACTGTGCAAAAGTCTTAGGCAACCATTAGATTGTTGTTTTAGTAATGGTATAATGACTATAGTGCAGATTCAGGGGTTGGACAATGAAACTGAAACACCTGGTTTTAGACCACAATAATTTATTAGTATGGTGTAGGGCCTCCTTTT
>JAOXYF010000003.1:11962345-11975273 GCA_028565775.1 Sternarchorhynchus goeldii | reverse complement strand
AGATAGATAGATAGATAGATAGATAGATAGATAGATAGATAGATAGATAGATAGATAGATAGATAGATAGATAACTATAGTTTATAGATAACTATAAAATTCAACATTTAAAACAGTTGTTATTGGAGACAACTGTCACAGACACCACCTTTTTGACTAATTATGAATAACTGTTTAATTAACTCTTTCAGAATCTAACTTTCATCAGTGTTTCAAAGAGCATATGAGGTAACTAAGAATGACTGATCACGCTCATCTTCAACACATGTGCTGGCAAAATCTCAAAGCTTTTCAAAAAGAGTCATAAAGTCACTAATAATATTGCTTTTCTAAATATCTTTGTATGTCTTGGAAGATAAGAGGAAAAAAAATCACCTATATACATATTTTCATAAACTTGTTTATGAGACATCAGACGTAGAAACTAATGGAAGTGTAGCATGAACAGAGCTAACACTTTGTGGCAAGTGTAAAATGGTTGTTAGCTTCCTCTGGGAGGATAAATCAATTGTTTAATTAAAGGTGTTTGTCAAAGATTCTTGTTAAAAAGGATGCTAAGATGTGTAGTTAGGTCACATTCATGAACTGAAATAATCATGTAGTTTTGAGGTATGCAGTAAAAATAGAGAATTCAAACTTCCAGTGTGTATAGAACTGCATCCAAAAAGGGTGTACTAGCAACTGTTTAACATTTGGTGCTGAGTACACTTCCATTTAAAACATTGTTTTGCTAGCACAAATATTCAAGAAAAAATAGTGAAGTTAAAAATCTGAAATGTCCTTACCATCGAGGTTGAATATACAGCTAAGCACTGCACACAAATATGTAATCCTCCTGCTAGAATCATATTCGTGGTTTTACCTCACTGTCTCACCTGACTCAACTCAAGATGGTAATTAACTGACGAGACAAATCAAAATCTTTTACAGTGACTAATAAATAAATAAATTATAAGCATGAACAAACATACATGAGACGCAGGATTGAGGAACACTGCTCTATAGACTCCCAAGAAACAGTGCCACACTGAAACAGTGCTTCATTGTAGAAGGACCTTTGAATAGATTCTCTTTTCAGTGCTCTTATGTTGTAGACCAGTCCACTTACCCCACACTAATTAATTGAGCTACAGTATATGATTCGGCTCCATTTAGCTAACTGACACTCACTACATCATGGCTCTCATAGTCACTGAAGCACCTCTACCTGGTTCCAGTATTCAGCGCAATGCTTGAGTATTCCAAGTGAAAATTGTGAATGCAACATGATCAGGAAGTTTTCTGTATGCAGGTTAGGATCGTGCATTGAATTTATTTTGGTCTTGCTCTTTTCCTATTCATTTTATTCATTTAATCAAGCAATATTTTGTTTTGGTTAAAAAGTTCCTGACCTTTGAGTGTCTACCCTGCCTGCCTGTTTAAGAAATTATAAAACGATTTTGTAAACAATTTTATTTAATGGTGCAAGTAAATCTCAAGTCGAGAGAAAAAGATATAAAGATTAAAAATTGTAGTGAATTAGGGAGTTTCCAAAGAAACAGGTATTTTTTGACAAAAATTATTCATCAGCTCCTACAGATTCATTCTGAATTTGTAGGAGGAACCAGTTTGTAATTTTTCAATATAATCTCTTTCACATCTCTTAATACAGTACACTGCATTTACTCACCTATATATAATGTGTGTGTAAAACATCCTGTTTCTTCACAAATATTGCTTTCTACACTGCAATTGCAATCTTTGTGTCTTTGACTACAGTACATGCGAGTTACTCCTTGTAATATCTTCTTTTTATATATATACATACGACCCCCAAACTGGGGTATTGGTTCTAGCAGATCCCACAAACAACAACTGAGATTTCCATCTAGAAGAATACAGTCCTGGGAACAGTTAAGATACATCACAGGACTCTCAAGCTCCCAGACCTCTGATAAACTCATTGGGATATATTAGTAACATATTGGGTTCCCAAAAGATCATATATATATATAACTTTGTAGTACCTATAATTTCTGAAAACAGAAATGATAACTTACAGGTATAACACTGCCTGTTAATTGTTTTTCAGACAAAGTTTCCTCTCAACCATCTCCATCCTCCATCTGACGAGTGTGAGCTGACAGTGCTGCCAGCCGAGACATGCCTTCCTATCCCCAATTTCACTTTATTTGTTTTGTCATGGATGCAAATCCCTGAAAATTGACACTTACCGTAACGAGCATCTGCTTCCGCCATCTGCAAACTACCCCCCAAACCTCAACAATGAATATTCAGCCCAGGACTGGGATCAGAAGTGCTCTTCCTCAAGTCTGAGTACACTCCAGCAAGCCAAATTCACATCAGGAGAAAATACTGGGAGAAATAAATTCCTATTTACATTTAGCAGACATATGTCGAGTAAATGCTCAACCATGATCAACAATCCGGAACAAGCGATAGGCCGGCAGTTGACAGTGGTTTTACTCCATAGTGCACCCTGGTGAAATTGGTCTCCTCTTTTGTGTTGAAATATGATGGACATAGATGAATAATTCACAAGGACACAATGATGGCAGATTAAGAGTCGATGGTGGCTGTTTAATCTCAGTCAGGCAGAACCGAGCCTCTTTATTTATGAGAAGTTATGTCAATAAATGACAGGACTTGTTTGAAGAAGCACAAGTGAGATGTATGACAGGAACATGAGAAAGCAAGCTGGAAATGGCCCAGCAGTTAGGAAGATGCTGCTCAGGCTATAACAATCAGTCAGATTCACTTTGACGAGAGCAAAGGAGAAAGCCAAGCAGCTATGGAACTGACAGGAATATTCTTTGTGTCAAATGTATTTCAGATGGTGGATTTCCATCTATGTCAATCCTCAAAACATTGTAAAACCTTTTTTGAGAACAATTAGACTGATGGCTTCCTTAGCGTACATGCACTGTTATTAAACCAATTATGACAACCAAATATTCTCTGCATTTTATAATTAATTTAGTTTAGGCATGATACAGCTTGCTTTCCCCAACAGGACCCAGTGTTATTAAAGTGATTTTGCACACCTTCAGACTTCAGAGAGCGAATACACCAGGATTTGCGAGAGCTTTAAGTCTGTGTACCATGTGCTGTTGTCAGAGTCTCATGGTCCTTCAGGGCTTCATTTAGCAAACGATGTGAGCTGCTCTAATCCTCCCTGGAGGACAAGAACATGAGCATCAGCAGCTGTCAGGGCTGCCTGTGCTTCCTGGCTCCAGGGATGGGCCACCACACTCCTCACCAAGTACCATGTTGACCATCAACTGGAAAGTCACCAGTGCCCATTCCAATGTGACGTACCATGAATCTAAGCAAGTGTAGCATTGATGATTCCCTGAATGTCAAGAAACAAATTATGATTTGATTGCTTGGTCTCTTCAGACAAAATTGTCAACTGGAAATCAGGGTACATTTTAGCGCTCTAAGTCAATTCACTTGAATGTGGAATTTTATCAATTCAAAAAAGTGAGATTTGAAATAGTTCACAGTTCTATATCTATCAATGGTGAGTAACCAGATATAACTTCCTAAAACGGGTCCTAAATGGTTAGAACCATTTTTTATTTGTAATTTCCACAGCGCATCGAACATCCAGTTTACAAAACAAAATCTTGCAACAGTACAAGCACAAAAACAGTTCAGTAACATATCTTTTATTATAGTTTATGTGTGAATAATGGAGAGAGAAGCTAGTTAGGGGTCATTTAAAATTTGAGAGCAAACTATGCATATGCAGAATTTCATAACCTACACTCACCGCAACTTTATTAGAAATGCCAATCATCTTACATCTATACTCACTAGCCACTTTAATATAGCTACCTATATTATAGATGTACATTATACTCACTATATTATAGATGTACATTAATATAGCTACCTATATTATAGATGTACATTATACTCACTATATTATAGATGTACATTAATATAGCTACCTATATTATAGATGTACATTAGGAATATTAATGTATTGTAGGTGTACATCTACAGTTACACTTTAATATAGCTACCTATATTACCATTAGGAAACTATTAAAGAGACCTGTTCCAGGTAAAGGACTACATTACCTTCATCAACACCTCAGAACACAATGGACCACAGTGAACTCTTGGCCAGCATAGAATGTGCAGGTGTAACGTATGGAGGGCTTGTGAAGAATGCATGCACAGGTGAGATACAGAAAACCACCAGAACAGAGAAGATATGAAAACTCAGGTTTAATGAACAGAAAAATACAGAGAAGAGAGATTAAAATTAGATAAAGTAAAGATAACAACACA
This sequence comes from Sternarchorhynchus goeldii, assembly GCA_028565775.1. Taxonomy (NCBI): domain Eukaryota; kingdom Metazoa; phylum Chordata; class Actinopteri; order Gymnotiformes; family Apteronotidae; genus Sternarchorhynchus; species Sternarchorhynchus goeldii. Next base: position 11,970,971 of record JAOXYF010000003.1, on the reverse strand, counting down.
TAGGACAATACACTGGAAAACCACAGACATACTATGACTACTAAACTGAACATGATAGGAAGTACTAAGAGACTGAGAAAGGAACAGGGTACTCGCAAAAACAGAACACGAACAACTAACCTAGAATAGAGACAGCATAACTCAAAGAAAGATTAAGCGTGGAAAAGCAAAAGAGAGGAAGCTAGGGAGTAAATAAACTTCAAGAGGATATGATAATAAAGAACAACATAAAAGAGGCATGAAAAGGAAGAGCCAGACAAAGCAAGATGAGGGAAAGGTGAGGGAAGGAAAGAGAACAAACCAACAGGAGAGGAAAAGCCACCAGAACCTGAAACAGAAGGACTCAGAAGAAAAACCAACAATGAGAAGGAGAAAAACACAGAGCTTAAATAACTGGATAATTAACAAGGGGATTATAAACACTTGAGCTAAATAATACAGGCAAAACCCAAAACCAGGAAAGAACAAAACCCAAAACTAGGACAGGACAAGGAATGGAATGCAAAGGTCAAAACACAAGACATGTGAACAGGAGCAGCAACAGGGGACATAAGGGGACATAAGTGGTAGCAGAAGGACATGGTCTTACAGAAGAGCTAAAACACTCAAAATCATCCCCACAAGATTACACTGACACAAATAATTACTTAAATGCTTTTTTTTTTTTTTTTTTGCTGTCTTAGAAAAAGCAATATTCACAGAACCATTACATTATGACTGAATGATCATGGGCTGAGTGGAGACTGGGTGACTAACTCAGGGACTCACTGAGGACTAAAATGAACAAAATAAGTCATCTGCAACCTTCAATGTCACACACAATTGTTTTTCTTATTAAAAGAATAAAACTCACCATTTATAAATTAACAAGTAAGATGTGTTTGCTAAATATTGAAATAATTTTTCCTCTCTATTCCTTGTAGTAGCGCAATTGGCTAACAGTTTATTTTTGGTTTAGTGTTGGGTCCTCTCACTGCGGTTCCACCACATTTATCCTTGACTGAGAGTGCATGAGGATTAGTCCCCTTTGCTCGTCAACAAACAGTGACAATCACCATTAAAGAGCAGAACAGAGCACTTAACACCCTCCTCCAAGAGGATTTAGCTGCAACACAATGTTGTGTGAGTACTAACTCAAATAATGCAGTGACTAGCTTTGTGTATCACATAGAAAACACATTAGCCTTCAGCTACCTTGATAGTTGTTGTGTGATAGGGGCGCTGGGTTAAGGAATTACATTAATTTAAAACCTCTTCACTATTACTTTTTCAATTTAGTACCTAAAATTCCATTTATTCCAATTATTAATTGGAAATAATTAATTAATTAATTCCAAAATTCCAATTATTAATGCTTAATAATTGCTTGTTGGCTATCTGCCAATTGCAGGCTAGCTTTATACTGACTTTCTATTTTGACAAAGGGATGAATTTAATTCATAGAATTTAAAAATGGCTTATTTTAAATATAACAATGTTAGTTAAGCCAATGTTTCAATAGTGAATTCAACATGTCCTTCCCCAGATGAATAATTCCTTTGGATTGATGTACATAAGATTGAAATACACGTGGGTCTCCAAAAACGCTTTCTTAAGGGTGTTCATTATATCTATTCTTTCTTACCAGTCATCTTGAAGCAAATGCTTTTGTAAGGGCCTTTGAGGCATCTATTGTAAAAAGCCTTTTGAAACTTATTTCTGTCAGACTCCCTTTGCTGATCGGTCCTAGTGAAGGACCTCCATGCTTGAATGATTTGTGTTTCTGTCAAAATCACATAAGAATTTGACACCATGTTCATGCTTCCTGTTAGGTGACACTGGAGCCATGTGATCAACATGATAAGTGAAACTTGTCATGGATTTTTAAGATGTCCCCAGATCAGAACTGCCATACTGGCAGGTGTTTCCTAACAGTAACACCACATCAGAGCTATAGTAGAGTTCCCAGTTATCACTGGCCATGTCATAACAGGAGGGAGATGAGTTTAAAATGTCACTGATATGTGTTTAAAATTGGAACCATAGGCCTTTTGCCCTAATGAAGCTCCACCTGTTGTTCTTCTGAACACGCAGTCTATGTTTGGCCAAATCACCGGAGTAGTGCTTGAGAGCCCAAGTCTGCTTGCCTGTTCCCTCTTCTACATGACATGAACAGCACAGAACATCACACTTTTCATTTCAGCGTAGAAATAGTCTTAACAGGTTACTACATTCAGGAACTAAGGGACACTGACTGAGTAGGTATAAAACCACCACATAGGAGTTACACTTTGGTCCTTTACTTCAAATACTTTTGTACAAAGATTTCTTTCCACTAAAGCCAGCAGCTATCATTCAGTAACAGGGGTTATATGTTGCTCCTTTTTACATTCATGCATTCTTACAAATGCACCAGACAAACTGGCGTGATAGAAAACACAAATAAGCTGGTGCACATATTAATAAATGCTGCACTACTAGCTACACAGCCAGCAGAAAGAATTATGGTCAGGCAATCTTTCTCTCCCTTGTGTAAATTACACAAAGTAAACTTGCTTACACATATTTGAAGCTGTGTAATGTATTTTATATTAGTTCATTGTTTAAAAGGTAAAAAATTTACTGAGAGTGTATTTATTTTTATTTGAACATTTTGTGCAGTTTCTCAGTCTGTTAACAAACCGTGTAGTGAAGTCGATACTTAGGACAAAATTAACATCTGCCTACTAATAGGTCGCTTATTAGTCTGGTAGTAAATAAAAGTGTGATAGGAGTGGCACAGAAGCAACGTGAGGTAAAGTATAAAAATGAGAGTCTTTATTCTCCATAAAAACGTCTAGCAGAAAATGCAAAGAAAACTGCGAAAAAGCAGGTGAATCATAAGAAAGTTATAGAATGCTGCTGTGAGCGTAAACCTGAGAAGTAAGCAGGTCTCTTAGCTGGGAGCCCATGCAAAGTGTAGTGTTGACGGCTTGGACCTGTGGGCTTAAACAGGGTGAGGAATAACAAGGTACACGTGAAAGTGATGAACTAATAAGTGGGTCATTGGGACAGAAACAAGAAATGCGAATGAGGGGGTGTGGTTGATGGTGTGCAACTGTATGTTACTGTACAGAACAGTATATTAATTTGACGTGATGTATTTATATATTTTCCCTTGTGTTTCTTTATTCACACAAGCACATGATTATATTTATCACTATACCACCCAGTTATATAAAAGTGTGGACTTGCTTGTTTTCCTTGAACCAGTCCTCTACACTTACCTTATCAGTCAAATAACTGAGACACATGTTCAAAACTGAACGGCTAAAATGTCAATAATTGACAAATATACTTTATAAATGTAAAAGCAAACTGAAATTACTACATTTGAAATACACCTGGCCATTGGTTATTTTAGTAAACATCAAACTGTTAGCATAGTTATTAAAGTATTATTTAATTATTATATATTTTACTATGCAAGCAGGTATTATGTGTTAATTATGTGTACACGTACATCTCTCTCTTTCTCTCTCTTCCTCACATTTTCACCTCACATCTTCTCCACCTCCTCCTCCTATCCTCTTTTATGCAACACTGGAGATGTAAAAAGGAAGTCTTACTTTATTAAATGCTAAACATCATTAACACTTAAGAATGATTAGGCAGGATGGGATTCAGCATTGCCTCTGTAAGGGGTTACTTCAGTGCATCTCTGGCCTAAGGCAAGTGGCATCCTGTCGCCCCACCGCTTCCTGCTGCCACACAGCAAGACTCAAGGCTCTCACATTTATGGATGATAGCTTCTCCACTTGCAGTAGAGGTCACACCACAGAGTGAGAGAATTTTATGCAATTAAAATGAAAACTCCACCCAACTACATCTTGCTTCTGTTCTCTTGTGGTGATGGAGGAACTGGTGAAATATGTATGCTTATTTCAATATTTCAGGGAGAGGGAGGGCTCTCTCACCCTCATTCTTGAGGAAAGATGAAAAAGCTTCCAATGCTTTTTCAAGTTGATCAGAGATTTGATCCTGCTTGAATGCTGTCATGGTGCCATGTGTGTCGGTGAGTCTCGGCACAGCTTTAAAAGAGCAAGAGTTCAAACACTAGGGTTAAATTTTCCTCTCATCTCCAAATAGGAACTCAAGAGCTGGCAGAGAGCGCTGCCTGATTATAGGGATTATAGGTGACCCATACTCTTTACAGTGTGAAGGGCAAAGCTATAATCCAGATTATAGGTGACCCATAATCGTTACAGTGTGAAGGGCAAATCTATAATCCAAATTTATCATTATCACATTTTAATATCCCCAAAAAGGATATTGAGATGCCATTTGGCCTGACAATTTGGTAAACATTTTACTTCAGTCACAAATGCTGCATGAGCACCACACCTGCTGTTGAATTCAGAGATTTGGAAATGTGTTTGCCTATTACTTGCCTATTACAAAAATGGCGGAATAGGTGCAGAAACTATTGGTGTTGTTTAAAATGTATTTGTATTTTAACGTATATGCATATGCATGTATCAGTTTACTGTGCCTCAGAGCTATCTTGTCAGAGCTAACACAGTGACTCAGGAGCAGTACCTCTGTGTGTGTGTGTGTGTGTGTGTGTGTGTGTGTGTGTGTGTGAACACTCAGTGTGTTGTTTCTCATGTGTGTGTTTGTGAATGTCTGTGTTTGTCAGAGAGGGAGAGAGAAAGAGAGAGAGAAAGGGATGCACTGTGATCTAAAACAGCCCAAGGAGATGTAGCAGGTATAGCGTCTGTTGCTTGGGGAAGAACCAAAGCCTAGAACTTTGTGATTCCCTTTAACAAACAGATGGCCAAGCCTGTCAGCCTTTTCCTGTAGGATTCAAAGTAGTCTCTTTACCTCAATTCCTTTATTTCAAGAATTGACCATGGTGTAAAAAAAATTTGGCCTCTGGACTCATTGTGATGTTGGTGATCATGTTTGTGCATACGCATATCTGTGTAAACACCCACACTAAGAGTCCACCATTTTATAACTCAAACAATTTATAGCCATATATCAGTGGCAGGAAGAGATGAATCAAAATACTTTATATCAGAATACTTAATATCACAAAATATGTAAAATCACATAATACTTAATATAAGAATACTTAATATCAGAATTATAGTGAAAATTATCACTGGTACTAGCATCACCATGATAAAAGTTCCTGAAATTGTTCAAAATGTCTGACAGTGTTGTTATTATAACAAATACAAATCTTAAATATTTGCAATATACACAGTTCTCCTGCTGCAACAATTTTACATGCAATTCAATGACTACTGGATTTTAAATGAAGAAAATATTTTATTTTGCTGACTAAACTACGTAATGTGTTATGTGCAATAGGTAAATAGATGCATAGAAGATGCGGAAGTCAAAGCACCATGTTCATGCACAGAGGTCAAAGCCAATATTATTATTGTTGTTGTTGTTGTTATGCCTATTACTGTTGTTGCTAAATATCTGAATTTAATGAAGGCAGTAGGCCAGCCTATATCTATCCTCCAATTAGCAATAGTCTGTTAGGTTTTTTATAGATTATATTGCTCTTCAGTGAAGTGCAGATATGTGTTTTTAAATGCAAAAATGTACAATACCTGTTTTTTTTTTTTTACCTGACTATTACTTGACAAGCTATGATCAAGTCAGACAGTCCAGCCATAACATTTTCCCCATTACCAAGTCTCACAACCACACGTCAGACTTTGTCCTTGTCTCTGGAGTGCCATTACTGCTTTTCGCCAGGGTTTCACTGCCACAAACCTGTGATGCATGTTGCACCTGTGGCTGGGAGACTGGGCCTAACTGCAGTTGATGCTGGACTGTATTTCAAATTACTGTAATCAACCATGGTTTAAATGATAATTAACTAACTAATACTAACTAATCCCCTTAGTGGCACGTTAATCATGAGTTCCTATCACCCACAGTACCAGCATCTGTGGTTTTGATCCACCAAGGCCATAGCGAGGGCTCAGCATGCTGTAGATCCAGTTCCCTGGCCATCCCTGACCAAACCATGGATTTAAAAATATTCTGGCCTCTTATTTTTATCTGAAATTCTTTCTCTGTCTTTTATCTTACATCTTCTTAACATGCACATTCTCTACCTTTGAATCGCCATGGCCGCAATGCTGACTTGACGTAAATATTATCATCTTTGGTGTGGTAATTAAAAACACTCTGTGTACCTTGAATTTATAGAGATGGATAAAATACAATTCCACAGCTGTGAGCTATCATTTGACTATTCTGTGCTGCTCTTCTGCTAGGTAGTACTAAATCCTAAATAACTGGCTTGGCCGCCAAAAAAAGCACTTTAAATAGCACCTGAAAGCTTCTCAATTGACAGGAACCAGAATCAACAAAGACCAATCCATCAGACATTATAGAGTACACACAAGGTTGATCCCCAAGGCTGCCATAAATCCCCTTGGGACTGTTGATGTTAATACCAAAGGAGGTAATATTTGATAGTCAAGCAGATGTCTCATACAATAGATCAAATGTTTTCATTGTGTCTCCGTCCCTCCTCTGCTTTTTAGCTGTGTGAAAACCATCAAAGGAAACCCTTTTGCCAAGCATGCCAGGACCAGTCCCTACATCTGGACGATAAGAAACATGACGGATGATCCAGCGAAGGACCGAATTCCTCAAGAATGCATCAGCTGACTTGGTGAAGCCCTCTTCAAAATACCCTGGGGCAAAACTGCAATGACTTCATTGGATGAAGGTGCCAGGATTCTAAGGGTAAACTCCTTATTTAGTTACTGTGAAGGAGGGCTTGTCATTACAATCAAAACAACATATGGAGGAGGGAAAAGACAATTACATGTCAGCCACTTCGGAGGTACTGATGACTTGATCAGTTTGATAGTGACGCATGCAGAGAAGTGAAAGAGAGAGAGAGCGAGGGAGCGTATGGAACACTGTGTATGTGGCAGCAGCCGCTATTTACAAAAGAGTATCTTCCAGTCTTTTCCTTTCATTTACTAAGGGTGCTAAGCAAAGGACACATACAACCCCCGAACACTTAGCACCTAGTACCTAACCCCCAACACCTAAACCCTGAAGATTTAGCACCTAGCATCTAACCCCCCCAATACCTAACACCTAATCCCTTATCACATAGTACCTAGCATTGAGCTACTCCCTGAAAGAGGGTCCTTGGAGCACATATTGAGCTTGTCCCTGAAAGCCTGGGCAGAGAGGAGATACCAGCAGCACCATGACCAGGTGGTAAAGACACAGGATGCCAGCAGAGCAAGAATCAGTGCCTTGCAAGGCCAAGCATCACCTTAGTCAGTGCAGGAGAAAAATCCCAGCCAAAGCTCAGTATACACACTCATGACTGCCCACTGAGTTGGTGCTGTTGGAAATCACTGTTCCTGGGGAATAATGGATAGAGGAGAGCAGGGAGCCCACGGTGAGCACACTGAGGTGGGCTTGCAGAGGCTTCTTAGACCAGTCCTACCATCAGACAGTCAGGAACCTGGGCAACACAGGGTCGCAATAGAGAAGAGCTGTCAAACCCATAACTGACATTGCAAAAAAAGTACTTAGGAAGCTGTGGATTATAAAGGGCAATCCATGGAGCAGCACACTACTGGCACTGAAACATCCTAGGACACTGGAGTCATCATTGATGTACCCTAGCTGCACCACTCGGTGTTTCATGAAATAGATCGATTGATGTCAACCATAGATAAAGTGCAAGAAGCAGGTGTGCAATGAACAGTGCAAATATATACATAGTGGACAGTAATGTGTACACTGGAGATCAAAATTAGAGAACAATGTATGAACACTTGATTTTTTTCAGAAATAATGTAATCTACATTGATGAACATTTGAAGGAGATTTTGTAAGGGGTCCACCATACTTTACAAAATAACCAAAGTATATCAACATGAAACCTTTATTTTGCAAAAAAATGTGATCATAATTAGAGAACAGCAATGACTGTAGTACAGCAATGACAGAGATTACAACTACATTTTCTGAAGGTTACAACAGTCAGTAATCAGTAAGAAGTGTACAGGCCTTTGCTTTGGATGACTTCAGCACAGCTGCGACCACAGGACATGACTGCTCTGTTCTGGTGTTATTTTAGTCCACTCTTCTTCCAGTTTCTTCCACAGTTCTGTGACTGCTGTGGGTTTCTTGGCCATAATTTTGTCACCAAGGATTTCCCAGAGGCTTTCTATTGGTTTTAGAGCAGGACTCTGGGCTCGCCATTTCATTGTTTCAGTTTCAAGGAACTGCTTTACCCATTTTGCTGTGTGACAGGGGGCATTGTCCTGCCTGAAAATTGCTAGCTGATTGAGTGATGAACGCAAGGAAGGAATCACATGTTGTTGAAGGTTCTGATACATACTTGCATTCACTCTTCCATGTGGCTGTATGAGAGGTCCAACTCCTGCTGCCAAAAACATTCCCCAATCCTTGACACCTTTTACTGACTTCTTTACACATTCAGTCTTTCCCCAGTTTGTCAACGAACATAATGTTTCACATCAGATCCAAATAAATTAAACTTTCATCACTGAAATAAACTTGACCACTTCTCCTCTGTCCACACAACATGCTCCTCAGCAAAGGTGAGTCTAGCTTTTTGATTCTTTCTGCTAATGAG
>JAOXYF010000003.1:11935260-11962245 GCA_028565775.1 Sternarchorhynchus goeldii | reverse complement strand
GGCTGCCAGTTAAATAGGGTTTGTCAGATAATTAAGGAAATTAGCACCAGGTGCCAGATTAACACCAGTAACTTGCAAGTATCTGAAAGTGTTCTCTAATTTTGATCAGTGTTCTTTTTTCAATTATATCATTTAAGATTTTTATGCTGTGCTTTAGAATATATACAATTTATGAAATAAGCTTAAATACTTCTATTTCACTCCTATTAGGATAATTTCACATAGGACTACACAATGACCTTGACATTTAAGAATTTGTTTGTTATTCTCTAATTTTGATCTCCAGTGTGTGTATATATACATATATGTTACATTACTGTGTTGTAATACCATCCACATTATACAGGGGACATATAAATTCAAGTGTCTGGAGTGTAGCAGATGTCACATTTTATTTTTTACTGCGATGGGTGGTGTTGAACAGTCTGATGGCCTGAGGGACAAAAGACTTCCTGAAGCTGTCCTTGGAGCAGGGCAGGGACAGCAGTCTGTCACTGAATGTACTCCTCTGCCTGATGATGACACTGTGCAGAGGGTAGTGAGCATTGTCCATGATGGTCAGCAGGTTACTGAGGGCCTTTCTCTCTGCCACGGATGTGAGTGATTCCAGCTCTGTCGAGTCGCTCAGCATCCCTCTTGTTGATGCTACTTCGCCAACACACTGCATCATAAAAAAGATGCTTCAGCCTATCTCTCAGCAGAAGTGGCTGAATGGTGTTGAAGGCACTGGAAAAGTCGAAGAACATGACACTTACAGCACCGCTCCCCTTGTCAAGGTGAGAGTGAGCCCTGTGTAGCATGGTGTCCTCCACCCCCACCTTTTCCTGGTACGCAAACTGCAGTGGGTCTTCAGCATGGTGAACATGAGGTCTGAGGAGATTCAGAAACTGCCGCTCCAAGGTCTTCATCACGTGTTATGTCAAGGCAATTGGCCTGAAGTCGTTCAGTTCCACTGGGTGTGCCTTCTTGGGAACAGGCAGGATGTCTTCCATAAGACAGGAACCCTCCCAAGACGCAGGCTCAGGTTGAAGACATGTTGGAGAGGCTCCCACAGTTGGGCAGCACCTGCCTTGAGCATCCTGGGGCACATGTATTTGCAGATAATATATTATTAATAATGATTTTACCATGATATTTTGCAGATAATGTAGTAATGTAGCGATATCTACCAACAGATGCCTTACCAATAACTAATGGGATATCAACTGCATACCTCACTCATATACAGGGAAACTGCTTATGGATAGGCACCCAGGACCCAGGAAATGAACCAACTTAATGCATAAATGAAGTTTACTGAATAACAATAAATAATGAGATTAATGGTTAACAGAAATAAAAAGTAAGAAAATGGGAGTTTAACTACATGCAGGAAAATAACAGGCTACTGTAACGTTGTAGCACTGTGTGCTACAGAAAAAGAGGGCAGGATGCCGAGAACGGAGGTTTCACTTTCACAAATGACAAACACGACGGGCTCGTAACACGACGGGCACGTAACACGACGGGCTCGTAACACGACGGGCACGTAACACGACGGGCTCGTAACACGACGGGCTTGTAACACAACGGGCACATAACACCCAGCAAACCCAAACCCTGACCCAGCAAACCACACAGACATGAGATGGATTAAGACTTACTATAACGTTGACAGGGGTTGGGACCCAAATTGTTGTCCATGCATGCATGTGATATCGCATTGGTCCTTTGGACCCAAAGTCGTTTCAGATTGTTGCGGCATAGCCACCGGCCCAAAGGGTCACGATGCCAACCAATGCCACAATGCCTGCTGTAACGCTGTCATGAGCCGGCCCTGACCGGAACTGCTCCCGTACAGAACCATAGTTCAATGTCTTTGATAAAGGTCATTTCTGAAGATGACTTGCTGGAGTCAGCCTAGGTCGAATTAGATGGTGTGTCACTTTCTCTGATGTAGACTTAAGAATTGGCTGCCAAATGGCCAAAACAGAACTAATTTCAACTCAATCCATGGCTAAAATATGGCAGTGAGACTAAAACATGAGACTGAATACACACAAGTACAGGTATATAAGCTTCTAAAACAAAACAGACTAATGAAAAATACTGAACAAATAAAGAAAAATAGAGCTTAATTGTAGTGTAGAAAGCCCAGCACAAACTTATTTTCTTGGTACTTCGAGCAACGTCAGAACCAAGATGTCTTCCCTTCTTTTCCCTTATTCTGAGAATTTCATACTAAATTTTGGAGGTGGAGCCTCACCCTTTCCTGTTAGCCAGTTCATCTACAACTAATGAATAAATTTCCGGTGAAATTTCTAAATCTCCTTGTGCGTTTCAGGCAGGAAAGCTAAAGGATGTGGGAGCACTTACATCACAAATTATCCACACAAACATACACACACATGGACCAGACTGACACTGAGTAGCCCCCCACTATTAACAGTTAAAACTTTGCTCTTCAACACTATAATGACAACCTATAGAGAAAATTCCATCACAATAGGACACAACCTCAATCCTGCATGATAAAACAAAAAAAAATCTGAAACAATACACAAAACCATATTGCTTGCATTCTAAACTACTTCTAGGTCTAATAACTAGACTAATTTCACACAATATTTATATTTCTCACAATATTTATTCATAAACAAAATGTCTCCACAGTAACTTAATGGTAATGTAATTTGTCCAGTTCCTATCCAAAAGCATAAAGATGGTGATATTCCTGGTTCTTTCTACTCCATTTGATGGCACCATGGCTCCATGGTTCAGAACAGATCATGGAGCTAATATGAGGATATATGGGTTCTGATAGACTTTAATCAAGTAAAATTATATCTCTGAAATCCTCTCAATGAGAGGAATCCGATGGTCACTTTCCCTATACAATAGCGTTATGGGAAAGTGGAGTTTTCAGTACTTCAGTGGTTGAATAGAAGCATTAAAGAATATGGTGTCAGTTCCTTCCCCTGCATTCCTCTTAGATCTCTCAGGGGTACTTTGAGGTCATAAAAGTAGCTCTGGAGAGTGTAAGCAGCCATAAACCTCTCACTCTGAGATCCTGAGTGAGGGTGAGGTGCTGATAAACTGGGCCCATGTAGCAGTTGTACCCCCTTTGCTTGGGACCAGGTCAAAGGTTGAGAGAATAGTCATATTTGAGTGAATTATCTGCTACTTTAATGAAAACAATTTAATAGGCAGTGGTAGTTCATTGGTTAAGGCATTCAAGTAGTAACCAGAAGGTTGCTGGTTCAAGCCCCATCTCTACTGTTGGGCCCCTCACCAAGGCCTCAACTGCTCAAGATGTATTCGGTCCCAATTATAAGTCACTTTGGATAAAAGGTAAATGCAATAAATTAAATGCATCAGACAGGATGCCCCTGAGTGTGATACTAAAAAGAAAAAAATGAATGAAACAGTGAGTGACCTGGATCCTACAGAAAGAATCTGAAACCACTAGGGAACTGAGGAACGGATTTGATAGTCACTGCATCAGCATTTACCTGGTGCATATCCAGTTGCTGCTTTGCATCAGGTTCTTGGAAGGTCATAAGAAAAGCCACCACCTCTCTGCAGCTCTGAATAAAGCAAGGCTGTTCTTTTAATAAATGTAAAAGGATTAACGACAATTTCACCATTTACAGCCTATTCTTTAATTCTGATTTACTCTCTCTACAGAAATTTGCTGCAATTCCTTATTCCACTATTCCGATTTGTTTTATGATATTTTGTTTCATTTCATTTTGGGGCATTTTGATTTACTGTTTTGTTATTTATTTTCTCATTAGCTTCTGTCTGCCAGACTGCTGTTGTGCCTGTGCTCTGACACACAGCAAGTTCAGCTGGTGGAGTGTGTCGGCATGTAGGTGGCACCTTCTATGCCTCTGAAAAATCAATTAAACTGGTTTGACAAGTAATAAGTATTTTGTCACAGAAGATAATATAATGTGCTGTTGGGATATGCATAGCACAAAAGAGAAGTAAATAAAGTAAATAACATTTAGGTCTTAGGAACTGTGCTGCATTATTGTAGTCCATCCTAGCCAACTGGAGACATATCTCAGTAACAACCTCTGAGTTGATGTGCCGTCATTTTTTACAGTCACAGTAGCAAGTGTAAACAAGACTTGATGATATGGTTTATAAGGATGCCCAGAAATGTTGTTCTCAAATGAAAACATTTGAGCCCTTATTTTTAGGGGAGAAAAGATAAAATGCTACACACATTAATAAGTAAAAAATGCTGTCCCACATGATAATTTAGTTATTTGACTACAGTGGTATCATTTTTGTGCACCAGTGCATTTATTACAGTTATTTATTACTTTGTGCAAGCCATGTATTGTGGATAAGCTAACATATATATTGATTAAAGCTGCTCTCTTTGAATTAAGTCAAATATGGTTCAAATTGCAAGTAGATTTAAGAATTTTCCCCTACTAATATCACATTAGATGCCATTCCACTCTCTGTTGTATTGAAGGTAAATTGCAACCTAGTTAAATCACATCCTAAACATTGACCTAGTGCTTCTCAGAAGAAATCAACTGAGACTTTATCAGACTGTCTACAAATCCTATTTATGAATTTTCAGGTCTTTCAGGTGTTCATGTCTTATCTTTAGTGACCTTAAATTATGATTTTACCTGGAACTGGTTAGCACTGTAGTGGCTCAAGTATGTTAAATTGCTATGCTAACTATGATGCTACACTCAGTAACAACAATATCATATAGTCACTCTTATAGTAGAAGGATTTAGCTGAACTATCCTTATAAAATTTGCTTTTAATAAAGATTCAGGAGTCAAGGGAAAGAATTGGAGTAAAAATACATCAAGATGTGACAAATTCTTTGCTAGCTACTAACAATCCTAATGAATATTTCAAGCATCTCTCTGACAAGGTTACAGATAACACTGATTCAGATAGTACAGTTTTCTCTGGAAGGCAAGAGTAGTGTTTCAGTTTTAAAAGAGAAATAAAGCCTAAATCATCTATGTTCTACTCTGTTTAACTCCTGCTCATCCTAGGACTATTAAACCACTTGTTAAAAGTCTGCTAAAACCACATCACTCAAATGCAGAATATTTGAAAGTTTTCATTAGGCTAAATAACTAATTTGTTACTAAACATAACATTAATTATTAAAAAATGTATCCAACTATTTAAAGTAAAGGAAACTGACAGAGCAGAAATCAATTTGGAAACCAATTTAGGCAAAGCCCTGGACAGATATTGACTTATCAGATTTGCCACTGTAATCTCAGGAACTACAGGAGGGTGTGGAGAAAAAAAAAACAAAACAAAACAATATTCGACCTCTGCAGAAACGGCAGAGGGTTTGTTTTATCGCAGTGGGGTGTGCGTGGGTGTGTGATGGTGTGTTTTATCACAGTGGGGTGTGCGTGGGTGTGTGAGGGTGTGTTTCAAATCAAAATTGCTTTCAACGTTACTTGTGTTGTTTCAAATCCTTCTAATGTCATGTTTTTTTTCTTATTTTCCCTCTTGTGTTTTTCATCTTTTTTCAACTGACCACAATCAGGAGCCCCATCAGTAGTCACTGACATTGCAAGAAAGCAATTTCCTCCATTCCCTGCAGCTCTATTGTGGAACATGAATGAGCTCATTTAGGACCATGCAAAAGGCCTGGGGCAGCCCTTGCTGTTCTCTCGAGATGAGGAAAGGACGCCCCCGTGTGCTCCCTGCAAAGGTCTGTCAGAAACAGAATGTGAAAGACAAGATGCACTTCAGTGCTTGGTAAATAGCAAAGCAAACCTTGTCTTGTTTTTTTAGGTGTTCCTTTTTCTCATCTACACTTAGGAGGAATTTGGATATAATTGCTAGCATGTTCACATATATTGGTGAACCAGTTTAATTTATTTTGTTCTGAATTAGTTTAATTTCTTTTTTCTGAAAATTAAACTCGGAATTAAAGTTGGTTTAAACGACAATCAGTTATTTCATAAATATATAGAAAATACTGTTGTAGCAGTAAGCAATCATTTGAATTTCAAGTTGTCTTTATACCATTTCAATGGTAGAAAATAACAGAAGTGAAACAATGCTATTTAATTGATAATCTATTAGTGAACCTGTGACTAATATGGAAATGTCATTTGTAAAGGACACTAAAATACAGAAACAAAATAGAGGTATTAGAGAGTAGGACCACTGATGTAGTTTTTTAAGAAGCATTATGTGACCACGACTCTCAAGTCCACTGGTTTGTGTTGTATCAGAGGCATTTTAATGCAACTGGCACAGATGTATAGTGGGCAATGTACCTTATAAGTATAGATGGCTATAAAGTCTGTGTTGGTGTACAATGACAGTAACAAAGTCCTTTCAGTCTTACAGAAGTTCTGCCATTGTCTTTTCAGATAGGCAGGGTTGTAATGAATACACTTCTTGAGGTGAGACAGGAGGTGTTTCATGGGGGGAAAATCTGCTAAGATAGAAAGAAAAGTAACACTGAGGTGTAAATTTTCATTTACACATTTTACATAATTTCAGTTGTTATGTATACTCTAACTGCAGTTTAGAAGTAAGACATTAAACAATCTCAGATAATTTCATATTTTTTACTCAGTACATAAATAAATTTGAAAAAGATTATGATTCAACCAAAGATATTCTGATGATAACCTTCAATGCAGTGCAACAGAATTAGTAGAAAAAGCCCTTCAGACCACAGCAGTGAGGAATGACATTGTGCTCAGGACTCAAATGGCTGGTGCCCAGGGGGGCGTGGGGGAGGTTAAGAGGTTTTGCAGTCTGTCTTCTCACATGCAGTGGGAGATTAGCCGAAATTGAACAGGTCTCATGGAGTCGACAGCCAGACACTGTCTGGCAAAAGAAAGTGAAGGGGGAAAAAAACCTTACGATGGCAGCTGATACATTATCCATAGAGTGATGGCCAGTGAGAACCGACCGGGAAGATCCTTACGAGCAGACGCCAGTAAAAAGGCCAATCTAACAACACAGTGGGACAAACGCTTCTGGAGATGGTAATGAAGGAAGCAAATAAGATAAAGATAAAGCATGATGAGGGAAGAGGCTCTTGTGTTTTAAATGGGACAAAAGGTACAATGGATATGAAAGTGGAATATTTTTTGTGCAGCATACACAGAAAATAAAGGTGCTGCTCTCTTCTACTTCCTGTATCACAGAGTGGAGATGAGAGGCAATGCATATGGTAGTGTCTTTGAACAGGGCGTCTGTGTTCAAGCTGCGCTTGAATTTCAGAAGTGCATTATTCCTCCTCCACTAAACTTTAGTGACAGCATTATCCATCAGACCATGAGTCCAGGTAGTCCAGGTAGTCTAGTGAGTGAAGCATGATGGATCAGTGTGTTTTATACCATTCCAGCACTGTGCCTGGTGATCTCTTTAACCCCTCTCTAATCCAAAGGGGTACACAGAACTAAGGAGAATTCCCTGCACTTTTCAAAATGTGACCATATAACTCACTTTTGAATATAACTCACCACATATTAGCAACTAGACACTGTGAACCCAGGATATATTGAGACTAAAGAAACTGCAGACATGCAACAACAAACATTACAACAATACAGTACACATATATACAGTCACTTGTGTCAAAGAAACCACTAAGCACTCTCTTTAAGACATACCTTTAAAGCTGACTACTTGTGCAATCTAATTCCACTTTCTGTGAGACAAAGTGAATTAAAACCCTGATCAATAATTTAATTTACATTAACTCCTTTTGATATAAGGGATTTCTAGAAATACAAATAGATTATCTTGTTTAATGCAAATTAGGTTACTGAAACAACCTTTCTGATGTTGCCTGAATGTTTTTGTCTGAATGTTTTGTCTGAAATTTTGCCTCAGAATACTATCTTTGTTAGCAAAATGAGCCCTAATATCATCAAAGGCCTTTTTGAATTCAGTTTGGGAAGGATGGACACAATATAGTAAAATGTGTGGTATGATGTGATACTGCTGTTGTATTCTCTTCCTGGTACAGGGTCATACAGGGTACTAGATCATAAAAGCATCACAGAAATCAAAAACGTATGCTTGATAAAAGATTTCCAGCAGTGTTATGTTCTTCCTTTTGGGGTACCGTGGAGGTGGAAATTGATCAGTTCAAATCTCTGTTTCACTCCTGAGACTCTAGAGCCATCAAGTGGCTATACATTGTAACATTATGCATGAACATAAAAATATTTCTTGGTTTATGTATCAAACTAGGCAGTGGATAACAGTCTTATAATGATTAATAAAACTTCCCACAATATGTTAAAATGAGCCTCATGCAAGAACGATTCCTACCTTCTAATACGTCAGTATTAGCAAACGCCCCTAACTATACAAGCTAAATTGCCGTAAACGACCCGCGTAAACTCTGTTCGTAAGATAGTGCGCGATCATGTTAGTTGTATATTAAGCTAATTTGTCCTTAAGTATATTTTAAACTGCTGTCTTTTGAATTTTTATTTTAAATTCACTTTACTGCTTTCAGAAATGTGTAAACGAAAACGTAGCACTACAGCATAACATACATTTTTTGACATCACAAGAACTGTTTTATATATGGTTCATTGTATTAAAGACCGTACGTATGGTTTTGTTGTACTTTATACTTTAAAAGTACGGTTTTTAATCATATTTATATATTTTTTGAAGGCAAAGGATCAGAAATCTGTGGTAGTAGAAATGTTTTGAAACTGTTTTAATGCAACGCCCGTGTTGCCTCACTCAAGTAGCGTCAGAAGTTAGCAAAAAGGATATCTAGATTATTTTGATTGGTATTGGTGAAAAGCCAAATAAGTGTTAAACGGGATAATCCTAACATGGTTCGCATCATTTTATATATTCAATCCCGATTACTTGAAGCTAATTAAATGGATATCCATTAGTCTATGAAAATTATTTTGTTTGCGGAACAACGTTTGAATCTTTTCGTACGAATGGTTCTTGTACAAGGCCCATTGTCTTGCAATACAAGTTATACCTGCTGAAATGGAACATTAATATGACAAATAACTGCTCTTATCTTGTTAATAACAATATGATTATTGAATTATACCCAAATGCATATACAAATATGCATACAGAACCGATACCCATACCGGGTTGGAATAGAATGTTGTGTAATGTATAAACACCAGAACCAAACAGGTACCCAGCTCTGTACTTCACCAGTCCGTCTAAAGGAGTAACATGTTTGTTGATATTTAAAAGTCTCAATTAAATGGAGTAAATGGAAAGTCACTTTTTTAGACCACTACTATCCTGTCTTTACCGTTTAACAAATAGAAATATAGCCTGTCTATCCTTGTTATTTACAAGGATACAAGTTCTTACAAGTTCTGTTCAGAAATTCCTGATTCAGAAATCCATGTACTGTGTGATTTTACTTGGTTAAGTACATTTCTTTTGTAATTATAAGCACACAGGTCAATAACAAAACGTTTTAGTATCAAGGACTTAAATATAGGTCAGTGTCAGAAATATTATTTTAGTCCCAATAGAATGTTTCCTAAACTTCACTATGATTCAGTCATTTGCCAAAAATAAAACTCCAAAAGGTTTTGAAAACCTGGAATTTAATAATGCCTTAATGAAACAAAAAGACAAAAGAGGCCATTTATACAACCATTTACATTTGTGCTTTATTGACAATTAAAACAATTTCTGTAGTAAATTGGGTTTTTTTTTTTCAATTTTGACCAGTAGTTTTACAACCTATATAGTTTTACATGCATGCAGAGAATGCATGCCTGTGAATGCAATAATACAATTCTGTATGTGGCTCTGGATGAACAGAACATTTTATAATATCTGAGCTTTATGTAAGAACAGGAAAACATGATGTGACAAAACTCTTATAGAGGGATGGATACATTTTTATATACACATAAATAAGGCCCATATATATTGTGATATTGAGTGCAGTCTGTAGAATGTGAACCATTTTTTGTTTTAGCTGTACTCCAGCATCTTGATTTGAAATGAAACAAAGACAGAGGAATGAGAATGAATATTAGCTTTAATTTGAGGTTGCTGACACCTATACTAGGGCAACCCTATGAGCCTTTGTGTAGATGGCCTCTATTTCAGATTAACATAATTAACATATTACAAATGAATATAAATAAAATGATCAGGTTTAGTAGTTGGTAACAAATACTTTGCAATCAATGAATGTCTGAAGTATGAAGCCCATAGACATTACTACACTCGTAATGCTCTGTGAAGAGAGTAGTGCAGCCATCTTCAATAAGTGGAATTCATACTCACAAAATGTCTGATCAGCTGACTGACTCAGTCAGCCAAAAGTATTCCATGTTTCAGCCCTGGAAAACTCTGTATTTGCTTTAATCGTCTGTTTTGCTTTTGCTTGGATCTGAGTAGTGGAAATGTTTCTACATATCAAATCTAAGCCTGTTCTCCTAGTAGTATATAATCAAATTCCTAAGTCAAAAGGCTTGAAATATGAGGTGGTGCTTGTAATGTTTCCTCATTCCATAACTCCTGTACATGTTAATATTCATCAGAAAGTGCTTTCTCTCTTGTAATAAACTGGTGAAGTCATGCTGGTGTTGATCTTTCCAAACGTTTATACACACATCCTGAATATTGCTTTGTATGTTAAAAGGATTTGAACTAAAGATATTCTTTCACCCACTGTAGTCTCTCATTGCTGCCATGTTTTCTGAGATTGCTAAGATAACCAACATTCTTCTTTCTTAATAATGAATCAAAAATCTTATTCTAACAGTTGTGGTCCAATTCAGTCCTTAATGTATTTGCTGCGTGATGGACTGTTGTACTAGAACTTGGTCCTTTTGTGTTGACAGAAAACAGCTTCAGACTCAAGATGCAAATATCATACTAGAATCAACTGAACCATTTATCAGCTCTTGTGCACAAACACATGATGCAACTAGACACAAGTACCCAAGAAATAACTTCAGCAGTTACTCTTGGTCTCTGTAAACAGGATCACTATATAGAAAAGATGTTTTGATTCTTATGTCATTCCCAGTATACACTCACTGGCCACTTTATTAGGTGCACCTTGCTAGTACCGGGTTGGACCCCCTTTTGCCTTCAGAACTGCCTTAATCCTTCGTGGCACAGATTCAACAAGGTGCTCTTCTGTATGCCTCGGTTGTAACGATTGGTTATTAGAGTTACTGTTGTCGTTCTATCAGCTCTATCAGTCTGGCCATTCTCCTCTGACCTCTAGCATCAACAAGGCATTTGCGCCCACAGAACTGCTGCTCACTGGATATTATAAAACAATTAAACGTGAGAGTCCACATTTTAATTTTTTAAGTCAGTTTCATTTTACATTCAATTTACTGGAGTCGCAATGACAAAAACTGTTACTACTTACAGACTGCAGTGTTTTCAGTTTATAAAATCATACTAATATGCACATATATGCATGTTTGCTCTCTGTAGGAATCTTTTCCACTCTTGCACAAGCAGCAACTTCTATATGATTCAACAGAACATGGCTACATAGTCTAGGGCTTTTCCCTTTAATAACAGAACACAGAGTATGGTTACCAGGACACTACGTGTAATGTAACAGACTTCACTGAAGTCATAACAAAACAAATGGGAACGGCCCCAAGACTGCATAGCAAAGCATGAGACTCTTCTGCTTTTGACAGTTTCTTCCCTTATTGTAGTGACAGGTGTTGCATTTAGTGGAATAACAGAAGCAAATATCAAGCCAAAATGCAACAATGAGTTGTGCAAGCTAAGGCAGGGAAACATTTGTGTGGCAGTAAATGCCAAGATAATCATCATAAACTAAGAGCACTTGAATAAATTGCTAGAAATAGGGGCTACAATAGTATCGTAGTGCTATGATTACATACTTCACTCATAATAAATGTTTATACACAAAGAACAGTTATTGATACTTTGAGGTTGTCACCATGTGATGTTAGCAAAATGACATGACATTAAGCACAGCAATCATGTATTTACATGGGCACAACCTCCAACAAATACATTTGTATTCACCCCTCTTCCTCCCAAAAAACCTATTATTAAAAAAAAAAAGAATAAGAAGTATCTATTCAAGCATCTTATTAACATATGATTCTTCTCTAAAATATCAGAAAATGTTGCATTCAAATGAACTTATCAAGAGAACCAAATATATTCTGACTGCACTGCCCAGATGCATGAGGTTACAGCAGCACACAGCTTCTTCTGTCCTGGTCCAAGAATGCATAGAAGTGTCCTTCCCATTAAATAAGCAACTGTGCACATAATCACATGTTTGCATGTATCAGTCATAAACCCCATTCATCTTCATATGGTGGGCAGCTGTTTAAAAGATGTAGTCGTTGGTCATTTTAAGAGAGGGCATTGCGTCATGAACATTCTGGTCAAGCCGGTGGTACTCCACACTACGGGAGCACAGCCCTTCCCTCCAGCGCCGACTCTGTGCCAGAAGCATGATCTACACAGACAAAGGCACCAGTTAACTCAGACCTTAAGGAAACTCAAAACAGGTTGCAGCTAAGACAAACATGCAGGATCGTTTGTATACACACCCTACAAAGAGTGTGTTACATGGTTGTTTTGCGAGCATTATTGTCTGAGAACTTTTTTGTTGCGTTAGGTAGCATATAATATTCACTTACATCCTAGAAAAGGCCACTTCCTCATGGCCAAATGAACCCTTTCTTCACTGCCATTTTTGGCAGCTTGCATTGCTTTTTTGGATTAGACTAATGTAGATCAAAACTAATATTAACTACAACATGTATATTCACTATATTAACCTATACACTATATTGCCAAAAGTATTCGCTCACCTTCCTTGACTCACATGAGCTTAAGTGACATCCCATTCCTAATCCATAGGGTTCAATATGACACTGGTCCACCCTTTGCAGCTAGAACAGCTTCAACTCTTCTGGGAAGGCTGTCCACAAGGTTTAGGACTGTGTTTATGGGGATTTTTGACCATTCTTCCTGAAGTGGATTTATGAGGTCACATACTGATGTTGGACGAGAAGGCCTGGCTCTCAGTCTCCGCTCTAATTCATCCCAAAGGTGTTCTATCGGGTTGAGGTCAGGACTCTGTTACAGGCCACTCAAGTTCATCCACACCAGACTCTGCCATCCCTGTCTTTATGGACCTTGCTTTGTGCACTACTGCACAGTCATATGGATGGGTGGGCGAATACTTTTGGCGATAGTGTATTAACTCAACGTAGATCAAAACTCAGAACTCTAATAAAAATTGAACACTATAAAGGCTGCATGATGGCATCTGCTTGGTTGCACTATATTACAACACCTGCTTCAAAGATTTTTTGTCTCCTGGTTCACAAAACTTCACCTTAAAACAAAATACATTTACCATTCCTCTTAATGTTGACATTACAGTTACCCAAGTATATGTAATGCAAAGTGACATGACTTCTCTGATTAAACATTCTTCACCCAAATGACACAGTAACTGCCTTTCCACACCAACAAATTCAAATTACAAGCCAAACAAACTAGTTTGAATGGGTGAGAACATTCTAGAGATCCCAGTCACCAAAAAGACCATCTGCACCAACCTAACAAGTTTGTAGGAATTTGTGTTTTTATATGGCTGACATGACAGAGGCTTAATATACAATATATAATTAAAGTGTCTATAGTTAACACTATATTGACAAACTTCAGAACTATTTCCTGCCAAACTGCAACAGATTTATAGTGTAGATCAATTCTAGGTGTGTAGTTTTATCTGAATAAATTAAAACTACTGTTTTAAAAGTAAATTATTCTAAAATATAGGCATGACAAAAGCTAAAGATACAGGTAGGCCCAGTAGAAATTGATTTTTCAAAATGTCAATTTTGAATAGGAAATTATCAGTAAAGTGATTAAGGCCACCAGTAGATGATATTACAACATGGCAGTTTATACAATAGTTGCAGACATTCATTAAGGCTATTCAAAAGGCACAGCTATGATCTAAATGTCTTTAAGAGGCACAGATAACAAAAATATTTGCAACAGTCCAAAGCGCTGCTCTACACAATCTTACAATAAATTATAATAGTAACGTACCTTTCTCTTGTTGTGGTAAGTAATGTAGACTATGGCCACTAGAAAAGCAATGATGACCAGGTGGAAGAAGAAGTGAGAGTCTTCATCCTGGGTGGCGTAGATGGTAGTGTCCTTCATATGAACATCAATGTTTTCAGGCATCTCATCCAGATCATTATTAATGTTCTCCTCCAGATTTTGGGTGAATATTTGGTTTGACTGTTGACTGTCACTTGTAAGCCTCGAGTCTTCATTCATTTCATCATCATAATCGTAGGTGTCCGTGCCCATCTCTACAGGAGAGGTGGTGGACTTGAAATCAAAGGCTGGGCTGGGCCCTTCTTTCTCAGAGACAAAGGTGCTTGCTATTTTGGCCTCAGTGATGTCAGCGAGTTTTAGCTCAGTAGGTTTAATGCTTTCTGGACCCACTGCAGCAGTATCAGTATTGGTAGGTTTGGGTGGCACTGGAGTTGTAGGCAGGGGAGCAGCAGCAGTGGTGGTAGTGGTAGTGGTGGTGGTGGTGGTGGTGGTGGTGGTAAAGTTTTGGTTTGCTGATGTGTTGGTTGTTGGTACAAGTAGAGAGACATTTTGGGGGACAGAAATCGTAATGTTTGTTGCTTCTTGTGCCACATGAGATCCAGCTGCAAGAAAAAACAGGCACAGCAAATGATAAATGTGAGACCTACACAGATGCTACAAATTCCATTCACGCCTTATCAAATACCACAAAAGAGAACAAAAAAGCATCCAGACTGGAATTACAACAAGAATTTCACAGAAGTAATTCAAATGCTTTATATCAACATTTCAAAGCAAAATGACATTTCCATAATTTCTTACAGGAAAGCCAAGCAATAAATTATGTAAGCTCTGAGATGGAAAATAACCTAGACACGTACATTTATTTATTTATTTCCCATACAGTGTATAAAAAAACTACAGGGCGTTTTGAGATTTACGAACTGAACTTCAAATGGGGCATATATACCGATGTTGTGGCCGGAGTCACTTAGGTCTTGAGCCACATAAGCATCAGTTTAGTTGTCCACCTTTAATTGTCGAGGCAGACATACAGCAAACCTTTATTGGACATAAAGTGTGTTTGTATATAGTCCTTTGTGACTCTGAGTGTCAATGAATGACCAAGATGAAAAAAAATGTACGTAAACGTTAACGTAAAGTACATGTTTTGCATAGCCGGTAGTAACGTTAGCATTCACTGTTTACACGTCGAACAGTTAACTAGCTGAGATATTTTGTTAAAGGTATTCTGTTTAAACAGCAACAATCAAATGTTTTAAGTTAGCAGTAATGATTAAACGCATCGTAACGCAGTGTATTTAGGACTGCGTTATGACGCGTTGTATTTAGTTAGTTAGGTTAGCTAGCTAAGTTAGCCAATCTAGCTAGCCAACTTCTTTGAATAGGCAATTTTATAAACTATGAGGCTGAATTCACGGTAACATTTCGACGTAAATGAGATACATACTTAGATCATTAACCACAACACTACACAGAAAGATAGGATTGTTATGTTTGGTAGCCAATTAACTAGCTGGCTAGTTAGCCTGCTTTATAAATAGTAACAGTAACACGTAGCTAAGTTTTATGACAATAAAAAAGTAATTATAATCGACTTTTATATTAATAATCCAAGGAGCAAACGGAAGTATTAGCTCACCATCGATTTCCGCCGTAACAGGTAATGTCAGAACGACCAAAATTACTAATAAACTAACAGATGATAATTTCAGCTCCATCTTCTCTGCCGCCATCTTGTACTGCTGGCGTTGACAAGGAGGCGTGGTGAAATGCCACTGTACAACCATCGAAATCTAACCCAGGGCTTCTTTTTGGGGGACTATTTTTTGACACCGCTCCTATTTGGAAGACTTTCTTAGCTCATGAATCTGTGACTCCATTCCATAGAAAGAGAGGACTTGTACTAATTGACGCGCATACGAGAACGAGAGATAACAAAGTACGCACAAAATAATCACAGTAATAACCGAGAGAGAATACAACCAAAATATTGATTTCAGTAATTAGTACTCGTTCTTACTAAGAGTTTTAGAGTTCGAACTTTGAAAGACTGGAGCGAAACCCGGATACCATGTCTACAATCGATAAGCTCTTATTTAGTAAAAGCAATGTTTCTAAAATTCAGTAAAGACTTAGTGATTGACCTACCTCACTGTTTGCAATATCTTTTTTTCTTTTTTGCAGCAATTTAAATAATCACACACACACACGGGAGATCAAAATTAGAGAACAAGTCACAATTTCCTAAATGTCAAGGTCATTGTGTAGTCCTATGTGAAATTATCCTAACAGGAGTGAAATAGAAGTGTTTTAAGCTTATTTCATAAATTGTATATATTCTAAAGCACAGCATAAAAACAAATACTATGATTGAAAAAGAACACTGATCAAAATTAGAGAACACGCAGATACCTACAAGTTATTGGTGTTAATCTGGCACCTGATGCTAATTTTCTTAATATCTGACAAACCCTAGTTAACTGGCAGTCTAACTTTCCAGTTTTCACTGACTGCAAAAATGGTGAGCTGTTCCAAAGTGACTGAAACCCTCCGGCAGCATTTTGTCCAGATGAAGGCCAAAGGGGTGACACTATCAGCCATAGCAAGAGAAGTTGGTTGTTCCAAGTTTATGATTTCTAGAATATTGCATCTTTACAGCATCACAAACTCATTCAAACTCAGTTCAGCACTGAACAGGGTAAGGATCTGTCTCGTCACAGTGTCTCGACGTTTAAGAGCATTTGGACTGAAAGCCCACTCTGCAGTGACCATACCCCTTCATTAGCAGAACGAATCACCTTTGAGGAGTATGTGTGGACAGAGGAGAAGTGGAAAGACTGAACCCAAAGTGTGTAAAGAAGTCAGTGAAAGGTGGAGGACGTGTCATGGTTTGGGGAATGTTTTCGGCATCAGGAGTTGGACAATCTGCACATGGAAGAGTGAATGCAAGTGTGTATCGGAACCTTCTTCAACACTTGGTTGCGTTCATCACTCAATCAGCCAGCAATTTTCATGCAGGACAATGCCCCCTGTCACACAGCAAACCAGGTAAAGCAGTTCCTTGAAACTGAAACAATGAAATGGCCAGCCCAGACTCCTGATCTAAACCCAACAGAAAATCCTTGGTGACAAAGGTATGGCCAAGAAACCCACAACAGTCACAGAACTGTGGAAGAGACCAAAAATTACACCAGAGCGCTGTGAGACTAGTGATGTCCTGTGGCCACAGATGTGCTGAAGTCATTCAAAGCAAAGGCCTGTAAACTTCCTACTGATCACTGACTGTTGGAACCTTCTGAAAATTTCATTGTAATCTTCCTGTGCTACAGTCATTGCTGTTCTCTAATTATGATCATGTTTTACATAAAGGTTATGTTGATAACCAAAGTATATTTTGTAAAACACTGTTCTAGTGGCATGGTGTATCCCCTTACAAAAAAACCTTCAAATGTTGACTACTGTAGATTTACATTATACCTGAAAAAAGTGTTCATATATTGTTCTCCAATTTTGATCATGTGTGATTAATTTTATATATTTAATATAAAAATATATAGAGAGAATAGCCAGGAATGAGTGGTGCTCCTCTTTAACAACTTTTTATTGAACATTGAAGTAGTGCCAACACTGCCAAGTACATAGTATTCTGGACCTACCGTAAACTTGAAAGACTACATCCCCTATTAAAACGCACTGCTTTTACCAACATGTATCATAAGAAGGTTGGCCAGTGAATTATCCATATTATTTTCAGGGATTTTGATGTGAAACCTTACAGATAGCATATAAGGACATATTTAAAACAGTAGCTTGCTATATGTAACAAACATACATACACACTTGAGACAAAAACACCAGATGTACTCAGAATTGGTGCCTAATGCTGCAGAGATTAAGGGGAGCCACCAGTCAACATGAAAGTTAACACACCATCTTCCTTCTTTAATAGATGTTATATGTAAAAATTCTTCCTTTTTACAGAAATAGCCTCCAAGTATCAAAGGAATAATGAAATTCAATACTTGTGTTCTCTGACTTTAATCAACTCCTGTTTTTTTTCTGAAAAATATTCATTTCCACAATCAGCACTGTAATAAATAATTTAATGTGAATTAGGCATGTCTAGTGAAATGCAACATTTCAAAGTTTTTCTTCGCAAACTGTCAACTGCTATTGTTTTGCGAGACCTCCAAGACACAATACTATTTCCTTCCTGAAAAAAGTACTGAGGTTATCTTCAAATGTCCTTTTACACAGTTCAACTGTAGCATGATTTTAAAATGTAACAGCTCTTCTCACATAGAAGAGAAACCCAAAGTGTGCAAGGTGTCTATTACTTTAATCTTTTCTTTTTTTGAGGTTTGTGATTAGCTGCGATCTTCAGTTTCCTATGCTTCAAATTCAAGCCCTAGACCCAACTTGTGCCCACCAGCATTGATGTTCTTCCCATCCAGCAGAGCAGAGAGAGTCATCTTAATACCTAAGTAAAAACACAAATGTTCATCATTTAATCCAAAGTA
This sequence comes from Sternarchorhynchus goeldii, assembly GCA_028565775.1. Lineage (NCBI taxonomy): Eukaryota > Metazoa > Chordata > Actinopteri > Gymnotiformes > Apteronotidae > Sternarchorhynchus > Sternarchorhynchus goeldii. The sequence goes on along the minus strand of JAOXYF010000003.1, from coordinate 11,943,640 downwards.
AAAGGAATGGTTATGAAAATTATCAGAATGTGTTATTAGTATAGTTTATCACTACTGTATTGCTAGAGTAGGCAACTCTTGGATTTATTGTTTTAATAAAGCAAAGAAATACAATTTTGTACTTGTCCACTGACAATAAAGATATTTTACTCTAAAGAGGAATGGTAATCCTATAAATCCCCCCAAAATATTTTCTAAAGATGTTTCCACAAGGCAACAGATGCTAAAGACCTTGAGTTAAACTTTATCATGATGCTGACATTCATGTCTGTGAAGTTAATGTTTTGTTATGCTTTACCCGGCTTCAAGGTCTGAGTGTATCCTAGACCAACAAGACTGGAGTTGTTAACCTTGGCCTACAAGACATATGGAAAAAAAATGTGTTTATACCAGCCAGACAGGCAGATCCAAAGTGGGACAGTCACTGTATTGTCAATGAGAGGCATCAATGACGGCATAGACTCAACACATACCGAAAACGAAGCATCTGCATCAATCTGATACTTGGCAGCAATACCAAAACGGGTATTGCTGTTGCCAGCGGTCCAGGCCAAATTGACAGCTGTTTCCAGCTGCTCATTCACTTTCTGGTAGATGGAACCACCAAATTCAGTTCCATCGTTCCTGTAGTTAAGAGAAAGTGCCATGTTAAAATTACATCAGACAACTGGCATAACTGGCCTGGCTGCATTAATGTAGCCATTTGAACTTTATTATTGCACCATTTTAAAAGTGAGCACCATTATGCTGATCTATAATTGTAAACGTTGTCTTCTGCCTTAGTACAACTCCAAAAGCATTATATCACTAGTTGAAAATCCATTAGTTTAACTAAGAATTAAACTGTTTAAACCACTTTTTAAATCTAATCAGTCAGGCACTAAACAATGGAAAAAGGACAAGAACAGGTACCCATTTGTTTGTTCTGAATCAAGAACAGGTACCCATTTGTTTGTTCTGAATCAAGAACAGGTACCCATTTGTTTGTTCTGAATCAAGAACAGGTACCCATTTGTTTGTTCTGAATCAAGGCATATTTTAGACACCATGTCCAGAGTTTATAAGTCATGTACTACACATCCATAAGTAGACAGTCTAAGGATCCTTCCAACGGTATGTACCGGTATTATTTTCTTCTAACAGCATCACTTTTTTTGGTTTTAGATAACTAAAGGCTGCATTCTACCACTGGATTCCAGTTATGCCACTGATGTTTACAGCAGAGAGTCCATGGAAATACTGTGCTCTTATTCAATAAAAAGAATAACTGTGTACTGCTAGGTCATCTGCTTAACTGCACAGTTAGCAAAATGTTCTGCTGACTGCTGAGTTTGAATGTGTAGCAAAATAGTGCTGAAAACGTGTCATGAAGGAATCATGGTACATTGTACTCATCTTGCGAGATTTCAGGTACTCTTATGTAGCATACGACAATTTGCTGTGACCTAGAGATCATTTTAAAAACAAGTTAGAAAAAAGTTAGTTACACATTCTTACACATTCGTGTGGAGCTGAAATTCATCCGTTTTGTAGCCTACAGCGAAGTTGCTCTGGGTGACTCTGTTCTTCCCAGCCTCAAACGTTGTCTGGTATCCAGCAAGCCAGCCATCATAGCCCACCACCACTGCACCATGCACTGCAGTGCCATTGATGTCATAGTCTACATCACAGCCAAGGTTGATGTGCTCTCGCTTGTAGCAGGTCTTGATTTTGCCACTCTTCTTGCTGCGTGGAGAAAACATGGTGAAATCAGGGAAACTAACTGTCCATAGAGAAAAACAGAGAAACAAACTGTCCATAGAGAAGAACAGAGAAAATAAAATGTATTTATGCATAGCATGTATAATAATGTCTACAGGATACAAAAAACAATATATGCATAAAGTACCATTAAAGGATCTGCAAAGAAAGACAAGCTAGGTTAAAGTCCACATGTAATAGTGAAAAGCTGATAAAGTACAAGACACAGACCCAGTGATCGGAGAGAAGGAAGAATCAAATGTCAGCTTCAGGCCTTTAGCCATCTAGAAAAAGCATTAGGAACAAGCCATAGTCCATAATTAAGACAGGAGTTATTACTTGCTGATTGAGTTTGTAACATATCACCCAAAATTAATAAAAGTAAAAAATGTTACAGGGCTCATGTAAGCCACCTCATTAGCTCCACTCAGTGTTACCAATGTTGGCATTTCTCAACAATGAAGTCCTTTAACCAAAACACTTTTAGAAATAATTGGCAAGCAATATCTCAGGTCATCTCACCTGGTCTTCCAGGGTGATTTCTGTGCCCAGAGTGTTGTCAGTGTTCCACTTCTCAGTAAACGTAAGTCCATGCTCTGCCCATTTGTACTTGGTCTCCAATGTTCCCGATACCTTGCTTGTCTCCGTGTTGGCAGAACCTGTGCTTCTGAATTCCTAGGATCACAGACAAAATAAGATAAAAGAGTATATATTCTATATAAAAACACCTCATCAGTGCTTCAACAACTTAATAGTTCTCCTAAGCTTTGCCAGTCAGTTTCACACTATTTCTTTGTGAACAAACATTCACTCACAGCTGCTCTCTGATAATCATATCAAGTGCAGCAATTCAATTGTTGCAATTCAAAACTCTGTGATAAAGATACTTCACTCAAGGATCTCCATCCTCAGACTAAAACCTAGCACAGCCTACTCAGTACCATTTTACATCACCATGTCTTCAGTTGAGACTTCCATTAACTATGCTAATTTTTGTAAATATATATATTTACAAAAAAATATATATATATAAAAATATATTTTTTTTTTTGGATGGATGGATGGATAGATAAAGCAGGTCTATAAGTTCATGCAAGCAACAATAACCTACTTTCTACAATGGTCTTACAAAGATTTCCTAAATATTGCTGTAGTTAAATTCACAGTCTAATGACCCATTACACTATGAATAGTTTTAGTGATCTCAGTTAGTTCATCATTGTGTTGCATACTTTTGCAAATTCAGCAAGTTCATTTGGAGTACAACACCATACCAGAATTTATTTAGATTCTGGTGCATAAGAATAAAACATGGGACATGTCAGATTAAAGAGCCACTTCCATGTTTCAAGTTTCAAGTTTATTTATTTTTATAGCACTTTTAACAGACGTTGTCTCAAAGCAGCTTTACAAATGTCCGAGTCCAAGACCCCAGTGAGCAAGCCAAGGGCAACAGTGGCAAGGAAAAACTCCCTAAGGCATGTTAATTTCTTTATTAGTGCTCGTTATAGCAAAATCTATATTATGCTACATCTATACTACAGCCATTCACAATCAGACCAAAACTATATCAAATCAAGTTTTAAATATATAGCGCCTTTTACAAAAGATGTCTCAAAGCAGCTTTACAAGTGTCTGAGTCCAAGCCCCCAGTGATCAAGCCAAGGGCGACAGTGGCAAGGAAAAACTCCCTAAGAGCGTGAGGAAGAAACCTTGGGAGGAACCAAGACTCAAGGGGGGAGCCCATCCTCATCTGGCCAATACCAATCACCATGACGAGATAAATATATTAAAAACACACAGTAAATTATAAAGTATAATATAAAGTCCGGGGTTCTGCCACAGCAGGGGGGTGGGGAGTTAAATCTACATTTAACCAGAAAATGTAAATGTTAAAAGATTTACATCATAACCATTTTAATAGACACATTCTAGTACCTCAGCATAATACCATCAGCTGTATGCGAAATGCTACATGCTCTGAAACCTACATGGTGATTACTTACCAGTCCATTTTCTGACTTAGTTTTCAAATCCAGCTTGATGAGACCAAAGCCTATAAGAGTCAAAACAATAAAGTTAGTGACAAAGTAGTTACACGCTACTTTAACAGCTTTAAGTATGTTATACAGCAACAAATTACGCTCACCAAAAACTTAAAGAAAATTCAATATTATCTATCACTCGCCATCGTCCGGATTGGTCTTGTTTCCTTCCAGCTAGGGTTAGTGTTAGGGATGGGGTTAGTGTTAGGGGTTAGGCCTGGGTGCTTGAGGTTCCTGTACAGTGTCTTAGTTGTTCCCAGGGAACTACTGTTGCCTTCACCTTCCACATCCCTTCTATTTTTCAGATATTGAGATATACAATTTTTTTTATATAACACACACACACACAAAACCAGGCTCATAGGCAGCTGTAAGCATTTTATATCACTGCCGTTTCTACCCAACCTTCTAAAAGATGTAGATGAACCAGTCTATGTAGATGAACCAGTCTATGTAGATGAATTGGTTGTCCTGCCCCAAATACCACTGTACATGTGTCAGTTGCTCAATATTCATTCTCACCACCATCATTAAAAACGTTTGCAGAACCATAAAGTTATCATAAGCAAGTTACTATAGTCCAGTATGCTCAAATGTGGAATTAATATTGTGGACCAGTCACAGTTCAAAAGTGCCATGTGAAAATCTGGGCAATTAATTTAGTATTGCAAACCATATACATACAGTTGATTCAAATTCCATGTTTTACATTTCCCATTACTGAATTATTGGGGTTTTTTTGTTTGTTTGTTTGGTTTTGTTTTGTTTTTTCTTTAAAAGGAATAGATTTTAGAATACTGAACTGGGATAGCACTATGAAACGGAATAAATTCATACCATATCCCTTTGTGAAGATGTCCTTGGCTGACTTGCCCAGGTCAACGTATGTCGGTGGAATGGCCATAGTCTGCAAAGAGAAAGCGAGCATTAGCTATGTTTCACATTAAACCAGCTGGTGTGGAGAGAGCAATAAAAAATATTTGAGTCAGACAAACCATAATTAATTGTAAAAAAAAAATTGAGTATGCTATTTCAAGAGTAACTGTAAAACTGTATGACATAGAAAAACTACAGAAGACAGTACGCTACAAAAAAACAAGCCTTAGAGAAAATCACCACTAATACTGGAGGTTCTGTGTGGTTAAAATTGAAGGGTAGGAGGATCTTCAGTTATGGTTGGGTACTGTTCTAGAAAATAATTTACAAGCCAATCCAGGAGTTGCATTCATGAGATGGATGTGAACCCTGATTTCAAAGAGTTTAGCTATAGCTTCATAGTTTTGTTCATATCACCACAGAATCCTCATGAAATACTATCGATGTCACTGAGTTGATCTGGCCTAACAAACCCGATAATCTGTAGAGCTTCAAATACTAAATTTGCTAGCTAACTGCCGCTTTAAAGTTAGTAAGCATTTATTACGGCTCGTTCAACTGGAAATCATGTGTCCTCGATTAATGAATGATAACAGTAAAAGTATCCTGATCTATGCAATACTTATTTCACTGTTGTTATGGTGAACCCCAAAGACTATGGTTACTAATGAAAAAATATATTAACAAAGGACATAACATGTAACGTTAAAAACGTTATTTCTGTGTAATACCAGAACACGCGCCGAAACCACACAACTATAAAATTTAATATTATCTGTGCCTGCTAGCTAACTAGCTACCACACCAGCTAGCTAAAGTCGCGTGGTTGCTATGCTGGCATGTGTTCAAGGGCAACTTCAACCGCCGACCGAGTGAACTGACAGCTGATGCAATCGAGAGTTAACTGCATTAGCTACGAAGTCAAACTGAAACACTTAGGAAAGCATATGAATATATAAGACCTTTTTAAATGCATTTCTTTTCATGGATTGTTAAAATCGTGGATATTATCAAGGTGGTTAGAGATAGCCACTAGTGTCTTGGGGCATGAGCATGCATCCAATTGTTCTGGTAGCAAGCTAGGTTAGCTAGCTACCTACTTAGCCAGAAATCTAGCCTGCTTAATCGGTAAGCCCGCTAAATAAAAATAAGAAACATAATGAATGATTGATTATTTCATGTGTTGCAAAAGACGTCTGAAATTAAGAACTAGATAGCTAGCTATCTTAGATATAAGAGAAGATCCTTTAAGTTATGTTTAACTTCACATCACCGGCAAATCGCTGCCTGCTAAAAAGCTAGCTACCTACTATCCTCAAATGAACTAACAAGCTAGTAGGCCGTGGTCATGTAGCTAGCGAGATACTTATCCTAGCCATCCTTCCCTAGCAATACGAGCTGTTGGATGCGCTGCACTATGCTCCAACATCATCAGCATCATCTTCTTGCCTGAGCTACTATAGCCCACAGTTAAGAGAGTGATCAACGCAAAGTAGACCGAGGTCATCGTTCAACAGTTTGAGTGTTACTACATAACCGATAAAGGAAAAATGTGAAAATACCTTAACACTTGCTTCTCAGTTGCAATTCAGTCCGGTGAGACTTGTCCGTCGACTGGAGGAAAGTAGTACAGCGAGTACGCTATACACATAGGATCTCGTGCAAACAGCACTCCAAATCACCACGCCTCTTGCGTTATTTGTGCAGCGCAAGCGCAGTTTGTGGATTTAAAATCTCGCTAAAAAATCTCGTCCTATTCGCATCCTTGAGTATTGAGCGGCTAGCGCCGTCTTCTTTGACCTCCACCAGGGAGAGTATTAGCAATCCTTTCAACATGATGGTTTAGACTAGACTAGGTTTAGACTAGGTTGCTTGAAAACATGAAAATGTACTGCTGGATATGTGGCAAAGTCGATAGAGTATAATCTGCTGTTTGTATTCTGCTTTGTAATAAGAATGAATTTCTTCTTTGGAACAAAACAAGACTGATGGTTGTATACTGACTACACGTTATTGCATGAGCTCATGCACAAATTTCAAATGGTTAGTAAGGACAGGTTTTAAAAATCTAAATAAATTAGTGCATTCTATGTAATTGTGGTGTATGAATTTCATTCATGTCAGTTTCTAGGCATCACCAGTCTCACTTGCCCTCAGCCCACATAGACACCTCCAGGTTTGGGTGTGATTGTTTGTTGTTGCAGTTGTTTTATTTTAACATCAGGCTTTCTTCTTCGCTCTGATTTGAGTTTCATTTTACAAAGATAATTCGGAATGACTGAATGATTTGAGTTTTAATTTTACAAAAAAAATGGAATGATTGTATGATTTGAGTTTCATTTTACAAAGATAATTCAGAATGACTGTTGTTGCTGTTTCTACTAGTCAGAAAACAGTACAGAAGTAATGATGAGACACCTGCAGTAGTAGAACAGTAAACAGATAAAGCAAAACATGGCTAAAGACAAACTCCTGGGGACAAACTATACATGAAAGGAGGGAAGGGGAACAACAGTACAAACAAGCCTCTCTTCTCTTTAAGTTTGTTTATTTTTTGTATAATTACACACATATTCTACAGCACACAGAATATATTTGTTAATTCCAGTATCTGTATTTAAATGCAACAAGTAATCAGTTTTTAAATTTGAAGTTGAACTGTTATGAACACAATGAAACAGAAGGTGGCAGTGTACACTGAGTCAGGTGCATTGGTGTATTGTCTCAAGATACAAGGAGAATATACAGTAGATATTAGTTATTAGTGTATTACTGCATTTCTGAGCTGTTATTTAATGACTGACAGAGCAGTTTACAAGATATAGTACATTGGTTTGGGATCCCACAAAAAAAAATACTTAAAAAAAATTAAAACACTTGAGATTCAAATTTCCTGTTAAGGGAGATTGAACTTTTTTACAGGTCACAAAAGAATTTTCTTTCTATGTCTTTGATTCAATATAATACCCTGAGGAAACAAGAAGGCACTGAAGTACATGCATTTATTTCTTTAGCCCAAAATGTAACTAATGCAAGTGTGAATATATTTGTCATATTGTATTAAAATACATTAAGAAGTCTCAATAATTATATTATTTTTTGAGCTTTTTAATTAAAATACAGAAATATTGTAATAAACAAAGTAGAAAAAGGACCATTATTTTCCTAACATATGTTTTAATTGCATGCCATTATCTCTGTTTTTATTTCTGGCATTTATTTAGATTTAACAAGAAATCTACAATATTTCTACAAACAAGAAAGGGTCCACAATATGCATTACATGAGGATATACTACATATCTGCAAGCTAGATCAAATATTTAGATTTTCCTTATATTTACATATTTACATTGATATGATTAATTTTGGTTTAGAATAAATTTTAAATGGTTTCTTGGATAATGATTGAATGAGTGTGAACTAATATATTAAGAGTCTTATTCTTATTCCAGGGCTTATAATGGATTGTAAACAAATTAAAAAAATGTAAAACAAAAAAAAAAATGTATTTGTTATTAGTATTAAAAATGTAAAGCAAAAAAAACAATTAATTTGCTATTAGTATGGAGTTACCTACTTATATTTGTATAATATTTTGTAATATTACTAGTAAGGCAATAAAAATATTAGTAAACACATGTATTACCCAGCTCACTAATCAGATTTACCTCACATGTATTACCCAGCTCACTAATCAGATTTACCTCACATGTATTA
>JAOXYF010000003.1:11895276-11915359 GCA_028565775.1 Sternarchorhynchus goeldii | reverse complement strand
GGTGTGTGGGTGGGTGGGTGGGTTTTGCAGGCTAACAAAGTGTCAGTGGTGCAGCAGCCTCATGGAGTCCACCCGCTTACATCACTTCTGCCATACAGCAATGAACACTTCAGCCCTAGCCCTCCACACCTGCCAGCAGACATGAGCCAGAAACCAGGTATAACATGTACATAAACCAGGTATAACATGTACATAAACCAGGTATAACATGTACATAAACCAGATATAATACATATGTAAGTCATTTATAATACACAGAGATGTGTTAGTAGGCATCTTTAAATGTGTTTATTGCCCAGTGTTTTTATATGATTTTGGAGTGTATGTTGGCTCTGACCAGTTGGACAAGTGAAATGCCAGCAAACTCATTGGCATCTTCATCTATATGTACCTTACATAGCAGCTGGACCTGAATATGCTGTATTAGAGCACAGGCACCATAAGCGTGGAGGCTGCAGCTCAACCCCACTCCCATCGAGGCTGCAGCTCTGGAGCACAACCCCACTCCCATCTAATTCCAGTTGTGCTAGAAGACATGCCAGGCTTCCCACTGCATACACACACATATATGGGAGAATTGCATACATACACACTCACAAGCAAAAGCCAGAAGCAATTTGAGTGAAAGACACACACCAGACTATCTCTCATGCACAAGTTATTCTACCAGCACACAGAAGTGCTAGAACAGGCATGCTGGGTTAAGAATACAGGGCCAAACAGACTCCTCTGAACTCTGAAAACAAAAGAGGAGACAATAGTGAACAAGTGCCAGGAGGCAAAAGAACAAAGAGAAGAGGCACACATGACTGCTAAAGCAAAAACCTTATGAAGCAACTTCCAGTCCACATAAATTAACAAGATATATTTTTAGGAAGGTACTTCCTGAGTTGAGTTGAGTTTGAGCTTGTAGTAGGTTCAGGCCAATGGTTTGACATTCATATCTACCTTTATGTATACACAGAAAACAACATGAAGATGTTGGTCTAAAAAGTTGTTTTCACTCAAAGGTCTTGACTTACAGACTGACAGGACAACTAATTGCTATTGTATTGTATGTATTTTTTTCTTAGTTTGTACTAATTGCTGTTGTAGTGTACGTATGTTTCTTGTAGTTTTGCATGGAATGTTGTTAGATGAACTATATTCATCCTTAAATAGTGTAGTCAAGTATTTATGTAGTTAGTGTCTGTCACATATTTCAGTGGGCAGGGTGAGAATTAGGGGTGTGTTTTTTTGTGCAAAAGGTACTCTTGAGTGTGTTACAAGAGTACAGCTGGAATTCCCCCTGCTGGTTCTGCTAGTGCTTCTATCTCGTCTAGACTGAGGTGCAGTGGCCCTGCCCAGGGCATTTTGACTCACCTGTAATAAGAGGCTTTGGAAAAGCGCTTCCTCCTCTCCATCTGTGTATGTATACAGGGGTGTTGAGACTGTGTTTAGGTTGGATTTGGAATATTAGCTTTCAAACTGTTGATCTGTTTCTTTCACTTTCCCTTGTTTATGTATCCTAACTCTTCAGTTTTATGTATGTGCATTTGAGTGCAGTCAGTCAGTCGCAACCAAACTTACCAACCGCGACCCAACATGCTTACAGGATGAGACTGTGAAATGTATTTTCAGTCACTACAGTCATTACTGTATTGACAATACATCAAGGTAAAGTACAGGGGGAATAAAAAATCCTTAACTTTTCAAATGCTGTTACTTAATGTACTGTAAAAAATTGTTTTACTGTATTTGGCTGTACACCTGACACATTGACGGACTTTTTAGGGATACAGTCCAGTCATCTCAAGCTTAGAAGCACTCTCACTTTCTCTAGTTTTGGAAACCAAAATATTACCTGTAGTATATTGAAAAGTTATTTCAACCCTACTCATTTGTCATTTAGTGAAGCTCTCTACCCCATGCATACGCATTGCAGAGAATTTCCCTCTACTTGAATTAGAAAGCACTTTAGACATGATAGAACTGAATAATTTCCTGAAAACTTTTTTGTCCATTTTTGGTAAACTGCTTCATTTGCATCTCCAGAAAATATAGTTTTGGTTTTGATGTTGCTAACATTACCAAATTGTAATAGTTCTAAATAGCTGGTGTGACATTTCAGCTTGTGTGTGTGTGTGTGTGTGGGGGGGGGGGTGTCATATGACTTAAACTCCTCTGATATTGAAATCTACCAAGCTTGGGCAGACAGAACTTCATAGTTAGAGAATACAGCTGATGGACGCCAGGCCTTTCTACAGTGTACAGCAGGGAAGACAAGGACCAAGCAGGTTGACTCAGTCACATTCCATCTCAACAGATTTATAGAGGGCTGAGTGCAGAAACAGGCCTGAAGCATTGGAAAATTACTGTCATCAAGCAGCATTCTTCTGTACAAACACAGGTTGCCTTTAGGTTACAGTTAAGTGCTAGGTGCTTGTTGCTGACAAATGACTTCCTTTTGAAGCACACAAGGTCCTTTTTTGTTTTTAAAGAGTTGTAAGAACAATGTGAAATGTCTTTATCCAGAGATGGTGTCATCCTCAGACATGACGTTATTCAATTCTAGAATTAGTCGATTCTAGTGTTCTTGATATGGGTTACTTTAAATGTCCTGTTTTACTAATTGCAAGATTTTCTGGATTACAGAAAGATAATGGATGCAATAGTTTAGATGATGCTGCTCAATGGAAAATGGTTTAATCAGATAATGTTGAAAATATTCAGTTGAGGACGATTCTTCATCCTTATTGTCGCCAATAGTCTATAACTGGTGTTAGGAAACATTTAAAAATATATTGGTGCATCAGCATAATTTTACAAAAGAAAATGTGAATATCAAAATGGCTTTGATGGCCCAAATACTAATATTTTCACCATGTGCAAATAATATAACACTAGGTTTGTGTTTGTATGGGGGGTGTTTTTTTCCATGGCTACCTGACCTAACTGAGAAGTTACTGACCTTTAAGATGAGGCAAATCATAATAACAGGTTCCCAGCATACTAATGATGCCCTTAGTGGTCCAAGCCTTCTTATTTAACAATCCCCGACCCCCACCATCCTTGTTCCTTACAGGCGTTCACAGGCATCAGCCCCAGGACCTCTCCACCTTCTATCCCCTGACCCCTGGTGGAGTTGGCCAAATCACCCCATCCATGAGCTGGTAAGTTCCTCCTATAGTTTTGCATTTTGCGTCTCCTCAAACCGCTGTGGTTTAACTGAAGCATGCACTGCAGACATATGTACATAGATGTAGACATGTACACATAGATGTTGACATATATACAAAGACATACACATAGATGTAGACATATACACATAGATGTAGACATATAGACATAGATGTTGACATATATACAAAGACATACACATAGACGTAGACATATACACATAGACGTAGACATATATACATAGATGTTTTTCATTGCATCACTTGCGAGAGAGGTAGTGTAGTACACCAAGTTTCCAATGAAATACAACATAGAAACAAATGCAGAAGCAAACATGTAGTACGCTCCTATATTTTGCATCAGTAAAAATAAAAGATTTATTGTTGATGTCAGTTTCTCTTCTGAAAAAAACTGATACATAACTTGACCATGAATGCCCAAACTCTTGTACACAATTATTTGATTTCACATGAAGTCCAAAACAACAACTACTCAAGTAATGATGTTTGTGAAACATCAAGAAAATGTATTTCATATGTGGAGCTTCTCTCCAGTGACAAATGTATACCCTACCCTAGGTATTGCTGTGCCCCTAGTTATAACACCAATACAGCTCATCGGTTTGTTATGTAACTACTTAAGAACTCTCTGCTGCTGGAGTCAGGCCAAGACTTTATCATATGCACAGGATACTTAACAGTTGCACTGCACAATTAAATTCTTACTTTGCATTTCAAACCAGCCATCAACAAGGAAGCTGCTCTACAAATCTATAATGGTTATCTGCAAGCCAATCCGTGCTCGAACTCACGTCATTGTGTAACACACAAATACACAAATTGTCCTCCCACTCTGGTGTGTAGGACCCCCAGGGGTTGAGGAAACACCCATCCATATCAAAGGTGGGCTGTCAACATGCTGTTCAACATCTTTTCCAATGTGATTAACATCCTCACTGAGCCTCACCCCAAAGTCTCAAATGAAGGTATACAAAAACTTCATACCCTCAGAGGAATGAAGGAACTATTCCTACCCTCATACCCTCAGATGAACTGATGGGCACAGCCCTTTTCCACTGTCTACAAATCAGAATAAAAACACGAGTAAATCGAAAATGAGAATCAAAATGATGTTTTTCTTCTACACACCTTGTCTCTGTTTTTTTTATTTGATTTGTGGAACAGCAGCAGTAAAAAGGGTAAATGCTATTAGCAAGAACGTTTTTAATCTTTTATTTCCCAACAATATCATCTATTTATAAGTCTTCACTGGCCAAAACCTGAAAGTAGAGATCTTATCAAAAACATAGAATGTGGTTTAGCTGGAACCCATTTGACCTTCTTAGGTCATTCATCTGAAACTATTAAAAGTCCTCATTCAGGTCAGATGTCCATGTGGCTGCATTTAGCAGCCAGACATTCAGTTCAACCCAACCCTTATCTCTCTTCCTCCACCCTTCCTCCACCAATGACCTGCAGGCAAAGTCAGTCTGTGTATCCACTCCACTCCTGTGGCTTCAGGCAGTCTTACACCTCCAGTCTCCCCAGCAGTTCCTCATACTCCAGGTACAGTATTGACTGAAGCCAGCCTGGGACTGGAGATTCAGCCAGCCTGCATTGCGCCCCACGGCCTGCGTGCACTACCTGGTGCCCAGGCTAGCTTGCCCAAGCTTCTGCAGTGTCTTTGTGCACAAGCCGCATCAACTTGTTTACATCAGTATAGTGCAGATTCTAGATTAGTCCTAGAGCATCACAGGTTCGAGTGGTCTTGTTGGAGGATCTTAGGTCAAAAGTCAAAGCATAGTATTAAATGACCTCAAGGCAAAGAATAAATGAAGACCCATACCAACACTTGATCTTGCAGTGCAAAAACCAAAATCACTTGTTAACTGTAATACCAAAACTTGGGATTGTGTTGTTTCTGTATCAAAAACTCCCCAAACCCTCCTTGGCTGACCAGATTTGTATAGTTTTGAGTCTCAGGACTGGCATCACAGTATCCCTTTGTTATGAAATCTGTGGCCATTACAAGGACCATCCATCAATTTCAAAAGCTGTCATCAAAAAAACCTGGAATGTGAGATGTAGCATATTGTTAATGCAGGTAAATTTGAGTTTAAAAATGTTCTGGTTTGCTTTGGTTGTTTGTTTGTTTGCTGTGTGTAAGCCTAGTGCTTTGTGTGCGATTAGCTTCATGTCTTGTCTTTAGTTGGATGATGGGAGAAGGCCTCCCTTAAGCTGATGCTGCTGAATGGAAGTGCTAATTCTGCGCCAAGCGCCTGCAGTGTATCGTGGCTTTTCCCATTAGAGATCAGCTACATCATGAAATCCTTCCTTTGTAACCCAAGACCGGATTAACATGAACTAATCACATTAAAATTACTTATGAGGACTCATAAATCCAAGCTGATATTTGAATATCAACAGACAACTGGGTGTTAGACATATTCTGTCTGCTTTTTCCTCATGAAAGGGGAACAAGAAGAAACCGCTACTGCTTTTTTGTTTTGAATGAATGGAATATAAACAAGCTTTCAAAGTCAAACTTTCAGTTATAGCAACAGAAATATCCCCCCTTCGATTTAAACAGCCTTCATGTCATACAAATGTGCCAAGAATTGCAAGATTTTAGCTTTGTGTTGTTGTTTGTTTGTTTATTTGTGTTTTTGTTTTAGTTTTTTGAATGTTTAGGTTTTCCAGCAAAGGGTTAGGGAAAATATTAAATTAAAATTATACACATATCTAAGGAAAACTAACAGAAAGCTGTGAAATAGCTAAGTAATATCTAACATGTTATTTGCAAAGAAGCCATCCTTCTGTGGCTGTGATGAAGGGGTGTATGTTCGTTGTACTCAGTTTGCAAAACCTTGCCACTGAAAGTTAGAGTGCCATCTGCTGTTTAAGAGGGAGCACCGATGATTCAAGGCTCAGCCTGTTGGGCTTGCTAAGTTATTAATAGGGAACTCAAGCCATAGATCCTGTACTAAATTTGCTGGAATATGATGAGTCTTTTTATTTATGCTTAAGATAATTAAATCAGCGTACAAGCAATTGACTGCAACCATATTAATATTTATGAGTTTCCCTTTAATAGCTTACTAGCACAGGTCCCAAGTTCCGTTTTGTTTAGCTAAATGAAATAATTTGGTTATCCTTGTTTGATTTGGAAAGGTTCTCTCACTCTCTGATGTTGGGGTCATCTGGCATGCACCCTACAGGCATCCCACATCCAGCTATAGTGCCCCCTTCAGGCAAACAGGAACATGATCAGTTTGACAGGAACATGTATGTGTAAGTACCTTCCACTGCATTTTTATAAAAAATAAAAAAAGGTATAAGTCAGAGATGTAGGGGGAGGATGTTTATGGTTAAAAAAGGATTGAATTTTTAAGTTAACCAGTCAGTGGCTAAAATCTCAGATGATATTTAGTGTTGTATCTAAAATAGCTTTCTAACAGTCCTGAACATCCCACTATTATGCTGTGACATTATCTGAAATTGAACATTTGTTTGTTTGTTTTACATGTATGGTAGTAAGCCTCACCCAGAGCCAAAGAGAGACAGAGAGCCCAAGAAGCCAGTGATCAAAAAGCCTCTGAATGCCTTCATGCTCTATATGAAGGAAATGAGGGCAAAAGTCATCGCAGAATGCACCTTGAAGGAGAGTGCAGCTATCAACCAGATACTGGGCCGCAGGGTGAGGGATCTGTGAACGTACGTTGTTGCCGTGGAGATGTACTGTTGCTGTGGAGATGTGCTGCCTCCAGGTTGCTTCAGATAGTCATGAGCTGCACAAGTTTTGAATTTATGACTCAAGGTGGAGGAGCTGTGGAAATAGTTTAGAATGTGTACTTTTTGGATAATAAACTTTTTAGATAATAGCTTTGCTCTTTATGACATATTTCAGTCATTGCAGCACTGTAGGAAAGTTCTGTTGCTTTTTTTGCTCCATAAGAAATATAATTCATTGTTAATATGTGTGTGTGTGTGTGTGTGTATTTGTTGTGCAGTGGCATGCTCTGACTCGTGAGGAGCAAGCTAAGTACTACGAGCTTGCCAGGAAGGAGCGGCAACTCCACATGCAGCTCTACCCCAGCTGGTCTGCACGAGACAACTATGTAAGTGTGCGTACACACACACTACCACACTCTACTGACCTTTATTTCATCCTACCTTAATCATGCAGCTTTGTGGTCACATCTTTCCAAGTCTCTTAAGTTCAAGGCTTAACTGTTGTCAAGAATGTTGGAAAAACCACTGATATAGCTCATGCTTTCAAAGTCACTTTATGTGAATTATACCAAAATATCTTAATCGTGACTATGCTATTTTTGGTGCCTTTTCAGAAAGCATTCTCAATCTCTGTCAAATCAGCAGCATTGAAAATCTGGACCTGAGGGCTACCCCTACCCCTACCCCTACCCCTAGATTTGCTTCCTTAACCACCCATATGGTATATGCTCAACATAGGTCTACCCTGAAGTTTAAACCATTCAAGTACAATTCATTGTTCCTTAGCAAATACAAATATATAAAGTCCTTTTATTTATCTATTTATGTTTAATGACTCAATTTCCTTGGTGAGTACAACACAGGATAAGCATAATACATGTCCAAACGCCTTGTAAGTGCTAATATATTGTACCACACAATGTGGACAATCTGAAGAACAAAGCTAGACTCCAGCAAATGAGCTTTGATACAAGCTATGTCATTAAAAATGCAAGTGACCTCACATTCTTTCAGATGAATTATGATTACCATAAATAAAATCTGAGCATTAATAGGAAACAGCACATTTTAAAGTCTCAGTCATATATAAACAGAAGCATCACTCTTTCTTTATCTCCTATAGTCTATACTTTAGGCTTAGGTTTTTGGGATACAGCTTCTTCTTTTTAAGAATTTTTTGCCATCATAATTACCACCTATGTTGGTAAAATGTTACCACCAACTTAAATGTGCCGCTGAGTTTCATGAGGCCATGGTAGTTATAGTGTGCCCACATCATCTAAAGTGACTGATATCTGAACTTCCAAATTCCTTTAACAACAATTCTGCAGCTGATTTTACATGCCGGTTGAAAGTTGCACTTGTCTGGCTTAGCTGAATGCGGCCCTCCTCTGACAGAGAACACGGGGGTGAAAGTGTCTCAGGATCGTGGTCTACCATCACTGTCATATCACTGACATGCAAACAGGAAATCAAGACCGGATCCTGGAAAGAGGGGGTGGATGAAAAGAGATCTCAGCAGTGAGAGCTCAGCTCCCGCTTTCACATGCTTTTTAAATTAGTGATGACTACCATAAACACAGGCAATATAATCTGCATCTGCTGTTGCAAAAGAGGTTTTATTGAATTCAATAAAGAAAAAGAATATTCCACACTGCTGCACTGTTGAGCTGATCATGACAATCCTGTTTTATTATCCACATTGTGGACAGATTTCATTCTGTTTTCCCATGAAGAAAGTAAGTGGCCCTTATCAGAATTACTTCTTCATGTCTTTCGTTTCCACAGGGCAAAAAGAAACGGAGAAAAAGAGAAAAGCAGCAAGACTCTACCACAGGTACAGCAATGTTTCAGTTTAATGTTTCCTGATCTTATTCAAAAACAAACAGTATATTTTGCTAATACTATAGACATGCAAAACACAGTTTTTTTTAAACACAACAAACTGCAAAATGTGCTGTGTAATAATGTATGCTACATTCAATTTATATATTTCTTTAAATTGCAATTAGACAGAAGTCTCTGAAATACTAATGACATTTTGCTGAGACAAACAAATGGAAGTCCACTAAACTCTAGAAAGGATGGTGCTAAGCTGATGGCTCTGAAACATGTGCTTCAAAGAAGCTGATGCATTTCACTTAAAAAATGAAATTTCACCTTGAAATCATATTTTTATTTTTGCTTCAGTATTCTCATTCAGATATTCAATGAAAGCTTTCGGAAGCACTTCCAAAGGCTCCTGGCTTTGACATTTTAATAGCCAGTTTGGCACATTTGATGTGTTCTAACATGCAGATTAAGATCGGACATAAGATCAGAGTTAAACATGCAACAGTTTAGAAACTACTACACACTGTATGAAAATCCACAACGGTGAAATGCAAAAATATATTTTTAAGGTGAAATTTCCCACAGTGATATGTTTAACTTTCAGTAAAGAGGTCTTGAATTGTATAGCATTTTCGTGTTCTTCCTGGTCTATTAACGCTAGACTTCTCTGCCCATGCCTTCTCCCTCTTTTCCTGTCTTCCTCCTGCTCCTTTCATTTCTACGCACACACGCATGCTGCCTTGCGCTCAGACCCCGGCTCCCCTAAGAAATGCCGAGCTCGCTTCGGCCTCAACCAACAAACGGACTGGTGCGGCCCCTGCAGGTGTGTACCTTTCCTCGTGTCCTTCCAGCAAGCCTTTCCCCCTCGCTTGCACTCGCTCTCTCTCTCTCCCCATTGCTAATGTATGCTGCTCTGCATGCTCTTCTCTCACTAACACTGAGGGGCACCGCGGGTACAAACCTGCTCTATAGTGTAAACCATTTTTGTAATGAATATTGATATGTCCAGAGCTAGGTGTTGCAGCCAAGTGAAATTGTTTGCAATCAGCTAAACACATCTGAAAGATCAAAATAAATATTACTGAAGCTATCTTCCAGTTAAAAATGTGGACAACAAGAAGGAATCTTTTGTAACATGATGACTGTAGTTTTAAAATAGGGACACTTTTCCTCCTGAAAATGCTGTTCATCTACTTGATATACCATATATCTATAGCATAGCCGCCACTGTAAATAAAATACTGTAAAAATCTAACTGGAATAACTCACAAATATGCAGTCACATGACCTTTGTGGAAGTCAGTATTTTAGCCACAGCTTCATGAGCTTCAACATCGTCAGCAGGGCTAATGCTACAAGCCCTGTCATTTCTATGTGTCTCCCCCCATTATCACGTCATGGAAACTATCCGATGCAATGCTTTCACACACAATGTGCAACCTGAAAAAAAGCAAAATGGTTGTGGTTTAGAAAGCACCAGCAAACCCCTAGACCAAACATCACGCAAAGCTCTATCAAACTGTTGTACTTTGATGCCATTCACACCTACACATCTCCCCACAACCCCCATGTTGTTTGCTCTTGGCCCCCGCCCCTCCTGTCTGTCTCCTCACGTTTTCATTGCTGTGCGGTCAGCCTAAGATGCATTTGATGGCACATGCTGACATTTCTGAGGGAGTGCTTACAGTGAGACGCACCCATTTTGCGGTGGCCAAGAGTAACTAACGTTCTTCTCTGGGGAAGGCTGAAGCACTTTCAAGTAGAGGAGAGAGACTGTGTGCTACTTTGATTTGTACGAAACTTGCAGAGGAGGGCCGTAGCAGCTGACACTTTACTGTTCTTTTGTTGTCAGTGACATGAAAGTGCTTCCTGTTCTCCTCACATTTACTGCACTGGCTGTAGGGTTTAAGACAGATATCACTTGGTAAAACCTAAAGCCTAAAGGCTCTGAAACGCTTTTTAGAGAAACATAAGTGGTACACAAATTTAAATTAAGATATTGACCTTAGGATAAGATTCAGATCAAGGACATACAGTTTGTTGCAATATAATTATGCATAAATGAAATGATCTGATTATTGTTTTGAATTTATGATATCATACCATCATATGGTATCAAGCATTTAAATATTGTGAATTTCCTTATTTTGTAGTGTTACTGATATTTGCTCAAATTATTTGCTCTCACAAACAATGAAGATGTTAACAGATGTAAACAGGATATTTTTGTAACTGAGCTAGTTATTAAAAATCTATTGAATTAACTATTTGTTAAATAAAAATTTTTCAGTGTCAGTAGTCCAACTCATTTTAAAAATTCTTTAATGAAATGCATTGTTAAAAAGTTTTCTTTCAGTACTCCCTGTGAGTATAGCTTAAATTACAGTAAACGTCAAAATATATTATATATGAAATTTGGACCTTCCTCTAATGCTGTATTAAGTTCCTTCTTTTTATGTATCTTTATGGTGAATTGAGAGTACATATTTGTGACATTTTACATCCACGCTTTATTCACAGATAACTCTCTTGACTGTTCCTAGGAGGAAAAAGAAGTGCATTCGCTACCTTCAAGGAGGACAGTGCACCAGCCCCCATTCTTCCGATGGAAGTGCTATAGACTCGCCCTCTTGTCCAGTGCATCACCTGCCACATCCTGCATCTCCTTCAAATTGTCTTTCCTCTTCTCCCACATCGCCAGTCAGCAACCTTCATCCGCCAACCAGGAAACATCCAAGTCCTCTTCCCTCATCACTCAGACCCAACAAACTCTCTCTTGCCTTCAGTAAATTTAAAACAGAGACTGAAATCAACAGCCTTCAACCAGGTTGCCCTATAGCCCACGTCCACTAACCATCCAGACCCATTAAGCTAATCTTCATCTGTCAGGATCTTTGTTACAAAGAGCATATGGAATTCAGACATCAAGTTCCACCTTACCGCCCCACCCCACCCATCAATTGCCAGTCTTAGAACCTGTCCAAGATTGTCTATTGTCTGTGCTTCAGTGCTTTCTTAATATAAGGGGAGGAATATTATGGAGTTTTCTTCTCCTAATCAGTGAAGGCGCTTATTTTCCTAATAGATCCCAGATGCGTAACCTTAGGTAAGCCATCTTCCTGTTATAGATGTAGTTTACTAAGGTTTCACAATGTCTTCTAAAGATCAAGAGCCAGTTTCTGCACACAGTTAAAAGGTGATGTGTTACTGAAAAGCCAATACTAATGTGTCTGGAAAACTAAATAATCAAATGAGTATTTCAAATGTTGTAAATCTGTTTTTTTATATATATATATAGATATTGAATTTGCTATATGTAATTAAACTTTGTGTTAAAAACATGGTTTTCATAAATCTGTTGACATTTAAAAAAAATCCCTTTTTCAAAATGTTCCACAGATCTAAAAAATGTATGTCTGTCATTCAAACACTGTGTTGAAGTTATGTGCATGCTTTTCCAGCAGCAGAAAAAAAATGTTTTATTTTGCTTTTCAAATCTGCAAACCAAACTCAATATACCACTCAAGATTCACTCAATGAATCTGTTCAAACATGGAATTAATGTGCAAAAGTTTCCAGTTTCTAATTAAGCATTCATTTGCTTAATTAGCAGTCAGAGTAACTTTGGAATAGTTTTTTTTTTTTGCTGCACGCAAACTACTGTGCTAGTTCATCTCTTACAGCAGAGGGAGCCAAAAGGCTGCTTCTTTTATTTGCTTTATAAAAAAAAATAAAATAAAAAAAAATCTGTTCTATTATTGAGAATTACATGCAAGTAATTGTTTATTTTATACAGGTGGTTTTGTCGTCATTTTACCTTGGTGTAGTATTCATTATTTTGAACATATTAAAGTATTTTTCAAATTGGTGTTGAGGTCTGCATTGACTTCATTATACAATATGACACAAAGTGCTATTAACTGTTCATGTCATTGTAACCCCCCACGCCCAAATACAAATTAATTTCCCAAGGGGACCGACACTAAACAAGAGGTTAAATAGCCTAAGCAACATGAACACACACAATCATTTTTGGGGGGTTTATTTTGGAATTTAAAGATTCATATTTATAAGCTTCACTGTAAGAGCAGAACTAAGAAAATGTGTCTGATTCTATACAATGTTAATAGGCAAAGTAAATACTCAAGCTGCGAAAAATAATAATAATAAAAATTAAAAAAAAGACAGCTTACTTCTTAAGTACTTCCAGTCCACAGGACATGATACATTCCCTGCATCTTCCTATACTTCCAATATTTCCTATAACTTTATTCTCTTCATCAGCACAACTTATGAGAAGACAGCACACATAAGCCTAAATGTTTATAAAAATTAAAGATCAAGCGCTCAATTTTATCTTTCAAAAAATCTACTTCGATGCCTCATAAAGAAGCTTCATTAGGTTACACAAAAATCCAAAAAAAATGGAGTGGCTTCTACTCGAAAGAAGTGAAGACTATTTATTTTTGCTGAATATACAAAGAGGAATAAAAACAGGAGAGAGTTTAAATTATATTTTTCTTTTGCACCACACAAGCAATGAAAATGATCATGCTATGAATACACAATGGGTCATATTCTACTCGTCTACAGGTGAGTATCAACAAGTATGAACAGCGCAGTGCAACCAGTAAATTTTTTTTGGAACAATCCTTACAGTGTGTTTAATGTCATAAGGAGCATCCTTATTTCTCTTCACACCACTGGTTCTCCTTACGTACCTGGACCAAAGGAAACGTGAACAGTTAAACTACAATCAAACCAAAGCTAACTAAATTCAAAGATTCATCTTGGATGAATAATTCTGAGATCATTTAAGAAAAATTGCTGAACAACTTAATACAGGATTTGAGAGAGCAAATGGATAAAAAGAACACAAATCAATCACACACACAATGCATGATGACCTTGCCTGATTATTATTATTCACTTTTATTTTTTTTTACCTGCGCTTCCTCTTCCTCTGTGAAGTCATTTTTGATATTGAACGTCTTTCTGATCTCCTCTGGGGTTTTGCCTTTGATCATATTTGCAACTGTCTTGCAGGTGACATCTAGCAAACCTTTGATGTCCAAATAATTTGCAGCCTAAACAAGGAAAGTAAAGATGAAAGTAAGGCAAGGAAAGCATGGTGGATGAACATATTACAAAATGATGCAAATGAAACACTATTCAGTTGGTAAACACCCTCCTGTATCCCACTCTGGGACTCGAATGATACACAGGCCTACTGTTTGTTACTTTTAAGGCATTAATACTTCACACTGCAATATTACTATTCACTACATGACTTATACATCCATTCACCGAAATCAACACGGCCCACTGGTATTTTACAAGTTACTTGTTAGGGACAAGCAGATGACATGTCAAAGAATATTCTACACAAAATCAAATTTTTTTTGGATTATTTTTAAGATTTTTAACTATAACAAACATTTATAAAATAAAATAAAATCCCCCTTTCCTCATCAGCAGTGTT
This sequence comes from Sternarchorhynchus goeldii, assembly GCA_028565775.1. NCBI lineage: Eukaryota > Metazoa > Chordata > Actinopteri > Gymnotiformes > Apteronotidae > Sternarchorhynchus > Sternarchorhynchus goeldii. The sequence goes on along the minus strand of JAOXYF010000003.1, from coordinate 11,901,154 downwards.
GGTATTGGTTATGGTTTAATCTTGTTAATGACTTTTTTTTTTTAATACAACCTTTTCTACTGTTTTACATGTCAATCCCTGACCTTTTTAAATAAAATAACTGAACAAAAATTTTCTTCTCAAAGTTTAATGATTTCTTAACCCAGTATGCATGACAAATTCCAATCTGGCTGCAGACCAAATCACAGCACTGAAACAGCATTATCGAAAATAGTAAATATGAGAATAAATGCTGATACAGATGATTTTTCAGTACTCATAGTTCTGGATTTTACCATTGAATTTGATACTAAAGACCACAAAATGCTTCTTAATTTGCTTAAGAATTTGGTTCTTTTTTCTGGACCTAGGTAAAATTGGTTTTCTACATAGATTTTACTAGAAAATTTTTTATTTCCAAGTACAGATAAACATGTCACAGATAAGCATATTTTCTGTGGTGTACAAGGATCTGTACTTGGCCCATTTTTATTCCCTTTGTACATGTTGCCACTGGGTCTGTATTAAGAAGCATATATTAAAAAGGAATCAATTTTCATAGTTATTCGAATGATGTACAATTGAATATATCGGTTGTACCAGGCATGCACAGACCTGATTCTCCAGACATTGTTTTGGGATGCACTCTGAAGCCATTTTGGACTCCAGGCAAACTCCAGGCAAACATTAAAAACACAGTGAGCTCCTTAAAGGTTGGGTTTCATTATGTACACAAAAGTATACATAAGTTACCCATTGCAATATTTTTCTTTAGTCCTGACTTTACAATACATGCGCTATAAGGGTGATAAACAATAAAAGAAAATATAATGCATTCCAGATACAATTTCTGACTATGTAGACTACCAATTTCATCAGCTATTCACTCTGGGTACACAGCAAATTAGTATCATATTCCAATCTTGCTCCTAAAGATCAAGGCTCCCAAATAACTTAACCCTGGAATTTAAGGGATATGATTATTCAAACTCTCAACAAACCAGAATAAGCTCAAAGAGTGTGCCCTGGTCCACTTTCAGGAATTCCTGATCCCATACAGGAATGTCATCAGTCCTCTTCTCTTTGTTCTCATCATCCTCAGGGGGAGGAGGGTCATCTTTGTGATGAGTGCACCACTGAATCACCTGAATGTATGAACACATATGCAAACACACAGTCATTTGGGCTATGAGCATGTTAGCATGCACATATATACAATTTTTCACTTGATTTTTGTGCCCAAAGGAAGTCAGAACATTATCCCAAAATGTTCGGGGATATTATTTAAGATAACTGGTAGACTACTTATAAGCTAATAAGGTTCATATCTGTAACGCTAAGAAAGGTTTTATTCTTTCCTGCAAAATTTCAGACCACAACATGCCTCAAGTTGTCATTATCTTGTCTGAAAATCAGTGTTTCAAGCCCAGCAAATTCAAGTTTACCAAACAAACATTTACCTTAGTTACTGGTAATTATTTACAGCATCATTGTGTATTAACAAGATTTCAATAACATTGTTATAATTATAAAGATTGGTATATTTCCAGACCCTTTGTAACTATGTAAAAAGCTGTATAAACACCACATTTTAAAGCATTGTTAAGTCAGAACAGTAAGCAAAACTTGAATAACAAACATTTCTGCCTAATATTTTAAATAAACAGACCATAAAAACAGCTTCACTGGATTTCCTTCCTTTTGTATGCACGCATGTTACACAGCTAGTACACAGAACCTCTCATTCTTTGACAGCACAAGAACAAAAGTATTTTCTTGTGTGTTCTGCAAGCATAACAGGTTCAAGAAGTTAATCTCACAGTTTATTTCACAGTTAAACTCACAACCTACATTGAAAACATTTGAAATCTGGTGTAAATGTTAGGGCTTTTATGGAAACCTTTACCCCATGAAGGGGACCCCCACATGCGCGCGCGCACACACACACACTCTCTGCTCAGTACGAATGCCTAATTCACTCACTTCTGAAATACACTATAGTTTGTTGGTGTTTTTCCCCTCAATACTAGCAAAGGTAATATTGGCAAACTCTAGCACTTACTGTTTGGTGTTTGTTACTGCACTTATCGTTGCCTGATCAAGAGCTTATGCTTATTTTGCAATTCTAGGATCAGAACTGATTCCTTATTTCAGCAATGTTCAAGTTAAAAAATATCTTAAACTCTAACCTACTGTACAGGCTAGGATAGATTCTGTAAGCAAATGACAAAGCACTTTTGTAAGTCATTCTGGATAAGAGCGTCTGCTGACCTTATAATTGTTCTTGAGTATTTCCACAGTAAATCACTGTTCTACCTGCTAAGTGAGCAGTTAGAGAGAGGCTACCTGTATTACAAGTCTATTCTCACTCAACCTCTGTTTAGAACAAACAGAAATTTAATCTGATAACATTAACAGAATAATTACTCTTTCAAAAATTATATCCTTGTACAGTTAGATGAAGTTAGCTTAATCTCCATCTTTCTATTGAAAATATCAAATCCATCTTAAAACTCAGCAGGCTAATGGCAAACAGCAGGGCTTTTTGTTGTTTGAATATATGCAAACAATAGAATAATTAACTTCATAAATTTAGAGGGGTAGACCTTTTTATCAGTTTGGTCATCTTTTCTCATTTCCAGCTGTACTTCTGTAAGGTTACTTTACTTCATGGCCAAATTAGAAATGTATTCACTTTTTTTTTTTTTTTTTTTTTAAAGAACTGAATAAAAACTCATGGACATGTGGCAGAGGACAGTGCTAAAACACCATTTTGTGTCATTTAAATGCTATCACTAGAAGGTATATAGCCTGTTCCCCACACTGGGTTATCAAAATAATAATAGCAATAGAAATCGCTAAGAGTTTTCATAATTAAGGGGGGGGGGGTGCTACACACTATAGGCAAACTACATAAATGTACAAACTGTGTTCAAACTTAGCCAGGTTAGTTTTAGCAGGTCATGTAACAACTGGGTGTTATCACTGCTGCGCTATTTGTGATGGTATCGGATTAATTCTTTAAAAGATTCTTCATTGATATCTGATCCAACATTTTTACTGATATCGACCAAACTCTAAAATATGGAATTGGATCAATGCCTTCTCCAATATTATTTCTCACACCAAGTGTTATCTACATAGTTACCAAAAGACACCTTTAAATCCAGACAGTGGCCAAGGTGAGCAATCTTGTGTGAAACATCTAAATCCATCATGTACAATGGATAAAAAGTGATAAACTCTAGTTTATTCTGTCTGTTGTTTTCTTAAAAATACATTTGATGCAGCAGCTACTCTTAGAAATCAGTAGCATGGCAGCCTTATGGTTGTGTTAATAAATTATGATAAATTAAATAATACTTGTTTTTTTCAAGGCTCCAGTTAAGCAAAACCTTTGTTAAACTAAATCTCATACATTGAAAAATTATACATTCTTAATAATGAGAACTCAATCTAAATCTATATGAAAAACATAGGTCATTTACATTTAGGGCATGCAACCGTGAATCCTACATAAAAGTTGGTGATACTCATTCAATATTTTAACGAACCTTTTTAAGGATAGCTGCATTCACGTTGGGAAGAGGGACAGGATCATCATCCCCTTCATCATCCATGCCCAAATCTAACAATCAGCAAAAATTCAACAATTCAATAGTAAAGCAGACAAACACCATTTACCTATCTAATGCATTTCAAATAAGTCTACAATAAATACAGCTAATGTGCTTTAACAAGCTATTATAACAGACAACAAACATGGGTCAGTAGCCAGAGATTTTTAATTAGCTAGCTAATGAAACTGGTCAGTTTACCTTCTAGCATTGTCTTTATTGTCACTGATTGCTTGGCGATTTCAACATCCACCTCAAACATCTCCCCGTCGGAGCTCTGCAGTTTAATTGTTGGCATCTACGACAGATGATACAGTATTAGGAAACGAGTAATAAAATAGCTTAACATCATCTTATTTTAGGCAGTGATCACGTTATCTAGCTAGCTTAATTTAGCAACATGATCGGATATTTTGAGTAAAAGTATATGGCTAATTCGATATCTTAGCCGACTAGCTAGCTATCCTAGTTAGCTAGCTAGTTACGCTAATTTAGGCTAGATAGTTAGCGAGTTAGCTCGCTAGCTGTGTAACTAATAAATAAAAATGACAAATATAGGAATTAGAATAGTCAAAGACTACTATCTCGGGTTTAGCAAAATATTTACCGTTAATTAGTTACCAGTCTTGCTAATTTAGTTTGCTATCTAGGTAGCAATCTGTTGGCTAGCTAGGTGACACTACCAATTACTGGATTAGATAAAATTAGCTATCTGGCTAATACGTGATCGCTGGGAGTTCAGGCAACTGCAACCTGACACATATCAAAGTTTCTGATACAAAACAACACGTTCAATGTAGCTAACATTACAATATATGCGAGGTAAATCTAGATAGCAACATAGCTAGTTTATTGTATACTGTCTCGTGAACCAACCGCCGTATTTCTAAGCAGCTAGTTAACTAGCTAGGTCAGAAAGTCTTCCGCAAGATTTGATAATAGCTGGCTGACTGACTGGCTAGCTAACTAGCTAGCTAGCTAGCTAGCTAACAAGCGACTTTGGTAGTATAAAGGCCTCGCCTAGCAACCACTACTTCCACGAATAATATTACGTAAAAATGACAGATCCATATTTATTATACGAAGTGTTTTAACGAGAATAAGGAGTGGCAATTTAAAATAACCATGTACTTACATTGATGATGTTGCTGACCAATTTTAAATTTAAATTCAACGTCAACAAGGCCGGTCTGAACCTCAACAGAGTGGCAAACGTTTAACGTTAGCACAGGCGCATTGTCAGAAATGCAGGCAGGCAGGGGTCTTCGTGAAAGCAGCCAGCAACATTGCCTGCGTCATACATTTCTATTCATTTAAGCCAACAGCCACTTAGCATAACGTTTTCTGATTTCATGTTTGTGCTTTGGTATTTCAGCCAAATATGGTATTTTATATCTAACGAATTGTATTCACTGAATACAAATAATTCTAAGAGTTCAAGTGGACTTGTTACAACCGCTGAACCTGTGGTGTATCTTGTTTGAGGTAAATTTATATACAAAAATATTAAATTAACATATGCATTTTTTAGTTTAGTTATATTTCATATATAACATTTTATTTGCTTTAAAATATGAAAGTAGTATGCAAAATCTGACACATAGTAGCCCTCACACATGGCTATTATCAGGCCCCATGATGGACAATTATTTGAATTGCCTGTATATGCTGGTGATCTAAACAGAGCATGGCTCATGACTGTCCATACAGTCGCACTTGTGAGACTGGGCAAAAAAACTTCCAAAATCACAGAACGATGGCTGCCCAGATGCAATTTACAATTGTTTTATATTTGTGCTATGTTCAGAGAGAGCACTAGGAGGCGCTTTTTCACACTCAAAATCCCAGGCTCTAATGTGCATGTAGCAGAACCAAAAATGTCATCAGTGTATCTCAAATACAAAGGGTACAGGTATATTGGTCATAAACTGTTTTCCAAGAAATCCAGAAGAGGTTTGCATTTTAGTACTCATTCTAACTCCTTTTATTTGTAAGTAGTACTTGGTGTCAAAAGTTCACAAGTTTCAACAAGTCTTAAGAGAGTATATTTGGGAAGATAGTTTTAAATGATCATGTATGAACTTTTTAATTGAAAAATGTAGGGAATTGGCAGTAGTATTTGTTCTTTCTAGCATTCTAGGTTTTGTAGAGCATGTGAAGAGGTTTTAAAACATGTAGGTACATATGTAGATAGGTATACACACAATATATACAGGGGTTGGACAATGAAACTGAAACACCTGTCATTTTAGTGTGGGAGGTTTCATGGCTAAATTGGACCA
>JAOXYF010000003.1:11875235-11891636 GCA_028565775.1 Sternarchorhynchus goeldii | reverse complement strand
GTGGACGCAAGAGGAAGCTGTCTGAAAGGGATGTTCGGGTGCTAACCCGGATTGTATCCAAAAAACATAAAACCACGACTGCCCAAATCACAGCAGAATTAAACGTGCACCTCAACTCTCGTTTCCACCAGAACTGTCCGTCGGGAGCTCCACAGGGTCGGTATACACGGCCGGGCTGCTATAGCCAAACCTTTGGTCACTTGTGCCAATGCCAAACGTCGGTTTCAATGGTGCAAGGAGTGCAAATCTTGGGCTGTGGACAATGTGAAACGTATTGTTCTCTGATGAGTCCACCTTTACTGTTTTCACCACATCCGGGAGAGTTACGGTGTGGAGAAGCCCCAAAGAAGCGTACTGCCCAGAGTGAAGCATGGGGGTGGATCAGTGATGGTTTGGGCTGCCATATCATGGCATTGCCTTGGCCTAATACTTGTGCTAGATGGGTGCGTCACTGCCAAGGACTACTGAACCATTCTGGAGGATCATGTGCATCCAATGGTTCAAACATTGTATCCTGAAGGCAGTGCCGTGTATCAGGATGACGATGCACCAGTACACAGCAAGACTGGTGAAAGTTTGGTTTGTTGAACATGAAAGTGAAGTTGAACATCTCCCATGGTCACCAGATCTAAATATTACTGAGCCACTATGGGGTGTTGTGGAGGAGCGAGTCAGGAAACATTTTCCTCCACCAGCATCATGCAGTGACCTTGCCACTATCTTGCAAGAAGAATGGCTTAAAATCCCTCTGACCACTGTGCAGGACTTGTATATGTCATTCCCAAGATGAATTGATGCTGTATTGGCCAAAAAAGGAGGCCCTACACCATACTAGTAAATTATTGTGGTCTAAAACCAGGTGTTTCATTGTCCAACGTGTGTGTGTGTGTGTGTGTGTGTGTGTGTGTGTGTGTGTGTGCGCTTGAACAAGCATCAGAACAGAGGATGGGCAGTTATACAACTCAGCATAGAAAAGCATGGATAGCTCTGTTTGGGATGCACTGGACAGTAATCTTGATTAGAGCAGAGACTCAAACAGGGCTAGCTAAAACAGCTTAGCTAAAAGGGGAATGATCTGCCTCTGTTTGCTCTGCCATCAACAAAGCTCTATGAACATGTGAGAACAACTGGAATGAACAGTTGTCCTTAATTCTCTATGTCCATGATCAGAGATCAGCAGTAAATTTCAGAAGCTTGACTAAACAATTATAACTTTTCCAACTTACTTAAAACAGAGATGGTGTCTGAGTCCCAAACACTGATTGGTAGGTTATTCAGAAGTTGGAGAAAACCATTAAAATATTCTCCTGCTGCAACACTTATTCTAGGCCTTAATAGCTAAACCAATATCTTCTGATCCAAGTAGGAGTGATAATTCATAATAAAAATACTTTTAAGTATGGAGGATCAAGGCCATTTAGAAATGTATTTGTTTAACATAATTTGGTAATCAATATGAAGTGTGAGGCTGTCAATAGTGTTGAAAATATTGAACTAACAGTCACTCTTTCAGCTCTCAAGACATATTCTGCATAAATTGAAGTTTGTTTAGACTCGCACTTGATGTTAGCAGGGCATTGTAATAGTCCAATCTTACAATAAAAGCATGAACTAGTTTGACAATATGTATGGACAGTGCACTTCTGTTTCACAATATTTTGATGATGAATGAAGGCACTCTTGGTAATATTAACTACATGTGAATTTTAGGTCAGGCTCAAATGTTATACCAAGGAATTTCCAATTATGCCTGGTGCAACAAAGGGCAGCAATATGATCACAAAAGGTACTTCACATAGATGTGACATTTACATCCAATGTAATTTGATAGCCTATCAAGCACGCATTCGATTTTCCTTTCTTGTTTTCCTGCATCCAGTTGCTTAAATGGTTCTCAGCATGAACCTTTGAAGGATAGTGTACAACAGCTCTGAAGCTTACTTTCTTTTGTATTACCCACAGCATCATGTGACTACAGTGAAGATTATGTATGGTCAGATTCAACTGCAGTAGTCAAGTGAAGAAGCAGAACAAATAATTAAGGAGCAACTTCCATCTTTATTATTTAGCTGGCGCCCATTGTACAGACATTTACCCATCACAAGAATTCATTTCATTCCCATTTTTTTTGCCTGCCATAAACAAACTGAGCTGACATTTGTTAAATATATGATTAAGTTATTTATCCCTTCTGTAAATGACTGCTGGGATTGGATGAATATAAGAAAAGAAAGAAACTTCACAAAAAGTGCAAACATGAGGTTCACAAAGTATACCACAGAATGGACAAGGGATTAAAATGTCCGTTTCCTGGCCAGGCTTACAGATTGGAGGAAAGGAGCAAGAAGCGAAAACAGACATTATTGGTAATATCTTATGGTCAGGATACTGGACAGTGGCTTCTGGATATGGCACACACCTTTTGGTCCATGTACACAGACATTTGTTTCTGAAAATGTTTAAACATGTTCTTGTTTTTCTCTCTTTTTTTTTTTTTTTTTTTTTTTTTTAAATAGTCATCTTAACAGGTTGTAGTTTTCTATATTGTTGCCCATCACTCTTGCCCTGGTTTCAAGGTGAACGTAGTTCATTAAATCATGGCAATACTTAACAGTACATAACTAAAGGAAGTAGTCTGGTGTGCGGCGAGTCACATGGGGTTCTCCTCTGCGAGGTGCCGGGTCAAACTGCAGGCTGTGTAGGAACAAAAATCAGCAACATTTCTCTCCAATGGAAGAAAGCAAATAAATGAATATTTACTTAACTGATTTAAGTAAAGACTTAGGTTCTTTATAGTAGAACCCAACATGCTGCAACATATTTTAGTCAATTTCAAGTTATTAGGGCAGGTATTACATTAATTATTTAAATACTGTTATTCCATAAATGCACTTGTAAATACCGTTTATGCGAACACTGATGATGCATGACTATATATACACAGGCACAAAAGATCCCGATATCTGCCCGCTCCCCGTTTCATCTATCCAACTATGTTCATTTATAGGAAGGCTGCTAAAAACCATGCCATAACAGTACTGAAAACAAGTCAAACAACCAATTTCTCAATACTAAGAATAGGTCACAAAAGCACTGGTAGCTTTTGTGATCTATTCTGTGATACAAGTACAGCAGTAGAGCAGGTATACCTACTTGAAGCTGAAATGCAACATAGAGTGAAATGAGAAACTTTAGCTAAACATTACATTTTCGTGTCCATTAAGACTTATGAAGTCGTGCTTAAAAACAGATTAAGGCATTTGATTAAGGAGCATAAGAATATTAGGCAATAACTAGTTAATACGGTGATCTGCTAAATAAGGCAAACACCAGTCACACCACAAATGTGTTAAGAGTTGGTTCAGATGAAGTAAGATGACAAAAACATTAAAAGTTCAACTGTATGACTACATACACTGGGAATATGTGGCCAAATCTTTGCCCATGTTGCATTAATTTAATCAATGTTGCTATCTTATAAACCAGACAAAGACTGATTTTGGTCAAAGTCTATGTCCCATTATTAATTAGTGTTTAAGTAACATGGTGTGACGAGAAAAGACAATATGAGATGTATGAAGTCTGTGATTGCTATAGGTCAGCCATGTGCAAGAATTTCAAAAAGCAAAGGCTTAAATGTTGCTGGCAAATTTGAGGTCATTGGGTTTATCAGCTGCTAGCTTCCTTTAACTAAATATTTTAACACAATAATATTCTGTGAATATGCAGAGTATATTATGAACAACTTTTCCTGAAAAATCACCAAGCTTTTGAAATACTTACAAAGAGTATTTCAAGGTGTCATCCAGTTCCATGATAGCTGCCTGATTTCCACAGCGATAACAGTAGTTTGGTGCACTGAAAATCGTTACAACATTGCGATCATGGCACCAGTTGTAACCCTGAACAAAAAAAGTATGTATTAGCATTATGTTCACTGCAATCTATGTTTTCTAAGATAGAGTGCTAATGTTCCTTGGGCTTTCAGTACATGCTTAGAAATTCAAACACTTTTGTAATGATGATTACACACTTTCTGCATGTTTCACAGAACAGATGTAATTAACAAGTTGGATGTTTTTTTTCAAGCTGTGACTCATCAGTCCTTGATGACAAGTTTTATATTCAACTTGATACATTTGACAGTCTCAGTGTTAAAATTTGTACTTCACAGGATAAGATGCAAAATATCCCATCCATCAGTTTCACAGAGAGCCCAGTCCACTCTCTTTCCAGCAGCTACATCAGTTCTTTTCAGGGGTCATCAGTCAGGCACCTCCCTCCTTCAGCATTTCTACAGAGAGGTCGGGTGTCACAGCATCCCCCTCACCCCAGGTCACTTTTAAACCAAGAAGCACCCCTCTAAATGTAAACCCAAATTCAGCTACATCTAATATTTATATTGTGCAAGCACTGGAAAACTGAAATCAAACAATAAGACAACCATACAAAACTACCAAAATGAATCCACTGTACAGCATATATATTTTTTTTAAAATCTGAATCTATTTGACAAGTATGAAGTATACAAGGAATTTCTGTTGTGCAGGTGTCAACATAGAATTACATAATAAGAGCAAAATATTATGTATGTGTGAAACTGTTGACTATAGAGTATTCTATATTGTAACCTGTATCTACATAACTATACATGTATAAACACACTATATATAAAATATATATGCCCTATATAGGCTCATGCAAATGTATGCTACATGTCCTATACATAGATAATATAGAACAGGTGCAATTATATACATCATAAACACACATGCTACAGGAGCCAGGATGTAGGGAGATGAAGCACATAAATATGTACAGTATTTGAAGTAAGAGAACGGAGAAGCAGTACGAGTAAAGATGCAACATGTGTGCGCACGCATGTGCATAAAAGTAATGCATTTTAAAAGATGCTGCTTTACCAACCTCCATCACGAGCTGGTGTGCTCTAGACACTAGGGTAAGGCCATTGGCATGGTTGAAGGTTTCGGATATGTCCTGCCCAAAGGTGTAGCCTGCACCTCTAGGGGAGATCCCCCAACCTCCACGGTCATCTGGGTCTGACCACAGCAAGTCACACATGGGGCCCTGAAGAGAAGGGAGTGTTTATGCATTTGCATGTGACCATAACTCCTCATTCTCTCCAAAAAACATTTTTGAAGCTCTGCAAGACTGGAAAGGCTAAAGCATCAAAGAAAAACTTAATGTGCTTCTCTAATTACAGACCCTAATGCACTATATGCACCCTATAGCCTAGTACCTCGTGTGGAACTTCCTGCAAACGATCCAGTGCACGGATGTGATCCAGTGTGTCTATAGATGGGGACAGTCCCCCATGAAGACAGAAAATCTGAGAAGAACAATAAGTTCATTATTTTTCTCTAAATCAAAGACTGAATAGCTGAACTGTTAAAATTTTTACCAGAGCATAAAAGTACCTGTCCATCTACCAAGGCTGTAAGAGGAAGATAATCAAAGAGGTCTGTGAAGTATTTCCAAACATTTGCATTGCCATATTTCCTTAGGCACTCATCATAAAAGCCGTATACTTGTGTAATTTGTCTGCTTTCGTGATTCCCTCTGAGAATTGTGATGCGCTCACGAAACCTAACCTGAAAAATATTGTGAGCACATTTGTAAAAGACAAAAAGCCATCCACCAACAAAAACATGCACTATATCACTAAATAAATAACCTTAAGTACCTTAAGAGCTACAAGCAGTGTGACCGTTTCCACAGAATAATAGCCTCGGTCCACATAGTCGCCCATGAAAAGGTAGTTTGTATCTGGCGACTTTCCTCCAATTCTGAACAGCTCCATCAGGTCATGAAACTGACCATGGACATCCCCACAGACAGTTACAGGACATCGTACTTCTTGTACATTGGATTCCTTTGTCAGAATCTCTTTTGCCTGGGGAAAAAGTAATACAATTATTTTTAATGCAACAAGTATCAGTAAATAAAGGACATTAGAATTAAAGTGTAATATTTAAAACTTGGTAAATTGATTTCAAAAATGTTCATATTCCTATAAAACAAAACTCACCATAAATAGAATTCACACTTTTGCTGAAGGAATTATTGAACATGCAAATGTAAAACTTTCTACATACATCCAATTTAATAATATTCATTAAACCATATTCCAAAAATTCAACACACAATCAAGTACCTCAACTTTCAGCATGCAGCAAACAGACAAACACACTTAAATGGTTTTATGGGGGATGATCATGTGAATGATTTCTAAATAACAACTGAAGCAATATTAGTTTGCTAAAACTAAAGGGTGAACGTAAACAGCAGGACTAAAATAATATTAGTTTGCTAAAACTAAAGGGTGAACGTCAACAGCAGGACTAAATTCCAACACGTTTAGACAAATTTTACATTCGTAGACAACAACTGACTCAAAATAGGCCTATTTTCCACTTGTGAGCCAAAAGGTCATGTATCATTCGGTGCCAGGACTCATGAAACTGCTCATGCCTTTCCCATTTAGATCATTCCGTTTGGATGAGAAAATGAAGAAATTGCAATACAATTATATCCTCACGTATACACCTGGTTGTTGCATTTGTTGTTTGCAAGGCTTTATCAGGCTTTTGTTCCACTTTTGTTACACGTGGTGAAGCAGTTGTCTTAAATCTCAATGTTCATCCAGTTTTCAAGACTATGATTCTCACCGCTTCCTGAGCCAACAGGTACCGACAAGATCCAACTAGTGCTAATGGTGTAGGACACCACAAAAACTAACACAGACCATGACCAAATAGTTTATGCCAAAGGCTTCACAACTGATATTCTTTCCAGAAAAGGCCTGCTTTGAGAAAAGAAAAACATTCGAAAAAGATTCAAACATTCAGATCAAGTTCAATGATTTTTTTGTGGTAGATTTTCTTCAGCATTTTTTCTTAATGGACCATCTGACTATAGCAACCAAGAAAAGCAATCCAAAAATCACTATGCTAATTAAACACTAGACCTCTCCACAAATCAGAGAATTACCTTCACCCACCCCCTACGTGCTTGGGTCAAAAAAAAAAAAAAAAGAATCAAGTTAAATGTCCCATTCAAGATGCTGCACAGAGATGATGTTCTGAAATTGATAACTCCAAATAAATGATTTACGGATCTTGATTTACAGGAAGCTCGTTTTCACATCCACGTCACACAGTCTCAATCAACGTTTCCTAAGATCCGATTTCCAAAAACATTTTTTATTTCAAGGTCTTCGTTTAGCCTGTCAATGTGCTGTGGTGCCAAATCAGGAGCTTCAGCCTGTTCTTATGCCTGTTGGAATGCTTACAGCAACTGCACAGATTCTGATTACTTAACCTGCTAGAACCACAGCTAGATCTGGTTGACAACTTGACCCCAAACCAGTCCAGCTCAAAAATGTGTTAATATCCATCAACCAGACATTCATGTCAGCACTGAGAACTTGGGCATAGCATAGAGCTAGGGATACTAGAGCTGATCATTAGCACCTTGTTGTGGCCTATATCAATATTAAAAACTTTACCTTTATCGAAAGCTCCATCTTTACATGAAATGCATTGGGTGTAACATGTTTAACACAAAATGTATTATCAAATTATCATCAATTATTAACACAGGAATTAAACAGTTTAATTATATTTTATTTTCTTTCTCCAACTGGTCCAGATAAAGCCTATAGCTGGAAAGCAGCAAGAAAAAAAACAAAAACAAATGCAAAACTATAGTTGCCAACATCAAATACTGTTTGATGAATACACAGCAAAATGCTTTAATCAGAATTTTCCAAAATGATAAAAAGAACACCAATCCTCTCTGATTAGCTTTTTTCATATAGCTGTAGAAAATTAAAAAAACAAGGCCTAAAATACAGTATATACTAATGTATACAATCCTGGGGTTCAAGCACATGAGCCCAAAATTATTCAGTCCACCACATACTGATTTATAGTTTATAGTTTAATTGTTGTGTGTGTCAGTGTGTGGGCATTACATGTGCAGGCTTGTGTATGCGTTTGTGTGCTCTTGAGCCCCTTGTGGCTCGGGTTACAAAAAAAAAAAAAAGGTCAACAAGACAAGGAATGCACTGGAAGTGGAATTTTGTATCCATGATGTACGGTGTGGCAGCTATGAACCAAAACAGTTAAAGTTGGACAGTAGGGGCACCATCACCCCAATGAGAGTCACATTGCTTGCCTGAGTCATTTCACACTTGCCGCACCTTTCTGCCCACTATGGTATTTCTGGGCCTTTTTGTTGGAACCAAAGATTAGGTTTTTACACATAAACCGTGCCTATAAAGTTTAAAATACACCACATGTCCATTTATATACATATATAAATACAAATAAGTCTTAATAACCGACTTACTAAAAGTCTGAAACTTTAAACGTTTACATAGGACTTGTGGTGCACAGAGAGTCTTCAACATCTCATCACCAATAGTTAAACAATTTATACACTCTGCCATTGTACATTAATGAATCCTTGGTTCCAATAAAAAGTGCAATTATGGGCCAGTTCTCCAAACAGCAGCAAGTTTCTAAGAAGCCTGAACAGATCCAGTCCAAGAATCAGGTATTTTGTTTGTAAGGTTAACCAAAAGCTCTGTTTCAAGTTTCTCCAAAACCTTCCAGATGAAGGTAAATCACCATCCACAGTGAAAATGTATGTGGATTTCACTTTTGCTATGTATGTGGGAATAGGTGGCATTTACCATTTTCTCTTCCCATACAGCCTATACAGTGCAAATATGGGACACAGAAAACGTAAAATGTACTAATGTTTCTTCCACATGAAAGACATACACTAGAGAAACTGAATGATCAAAGTTAGAGGACATTTAGAGATAAAGCATGGAAAAATGTGGGGGCAATCAGTTTTTTTTAGATTGTGTCAATAAGGCAATAGTTCACACAAAATTCTTCACACATGGTTCTACATCAATAGTCTTACTATTTATGACTACATTTAAACCTGTTATTTAAATGCATCAGGCATCAAAAAATCCCAAGCACAGAAAATTAACATGGTCTGTTACTCAGTGAATTTCTGATCAAATACAAGAGAGGCAATGGATTAGCATTACACATCTTGACCTATTTAAAACAAATAAAATGCAACAAGATAGAAACACTATTACAATCCAAAATACACAAAATACCAATATATCAGAAACCCAGTTTGAACAAAAGTTCTGTTCCATAAGGCAACATGATGAGTAAAAGATCATTCAGAATTAAGCTGCCAAATTTCTGAAGTCAAGCCTTGCTGCTTGGTATAGTGTTATGTCAAAGCCACATTTTAGAGAAAGAGTGTGTGGGGGGGGGGGGGGGACAAAAACAACAACAACAAGCCCTCTCCTCCCCTCCCCTAAATAACTGTTGGGAGCAGACAACTCGTCTCTGGGTGCACGAGCACTGGTCTGTAATTTTCTCAAAGGTGCATGACTTCTCCAGTCTTAGAGCCCTGTGCAGCCCCACTGAGATGTTCACTGGGGGCAGAATATTCCTTTTGAACCATTAGACCACCTTTTACCTGCAATAGTCTTTGTATAATGGACTGGGAAGCTGCAAGTACTCAATCAGACCTAAACTCTCTGATGCCACCTTGTGGCCCAACCCAAACTTTCAATCTAAAATAATGTCACCAACCCGTCAACCAATGGATTCTATCCCATCAGCCTTGATGGAAACGTGCCTACTTGTTCTACTTACTATGTAGTCATCCATAAGCTAAGTCACCCTCTGGCGAAAGGATCCATGATCTAGTGTGGTTAGACTTTTGCCTGCTAAGAGCACTGCAATTTAAAAAAAAAAACTTAAACTTAGTAAGAAAAAAAACCTTTAAAAAAGAGTCAAGCGCATACTGTAAATATATTCAAACAGTGTTCAAATATGACTGATTACACTTTGCAATCAGATTGTAATACAAGTTTAATGTTGGAGAAATTATTTTACATGACAGTTAAACACTCAAATCATTCATTATAAACAACTGGCTAAACGACAGCTTGAGAAGCACTAGCTGAAATGACTTTCAGCGCAGAAAACAGCTTTTCTTTTTTTTGCTAGGACTGTTTGGGGTTAAAGCTGTATCCTGTTATATCCTAGAAACCTGTCTAAACAGTGCTCTCATGCCTTGTGAAGTAACTTATTTTGTTGCGGCTCCAATATGGTAGCAAGAACCAAAATCTTAACAAACCTTAACCAGCGACGTGAATAAAATACTACTTAGAAATACACGACATGGTCAATTATCCAAGTAAACGAATCTAAAAGTCGGCGCCATTTTAAGGGTCCACACAGTGAAACAAGAAAGACGTGTGATCTCTATCCAGTATTTAGCTGAACAAAAAGAACCCGAATCATTATTCACATAGCCAAAGTGGATACAAGCCATTCTAAATCTATACAACGTTACACGTTAAAAATGTCAGTAGATAGCTATACAGCTAACTATATAGCATAGCTTGTGGCGTCTGTGAGCTAGCTAACTTAGCTTAGCTAGCTAAATCACAAGCCTTAAGCTTTAGCTTCGATATTAGCCAAACATCTGGTACGCTAGTTTCTGCCTAGCTAGCCAAGAGGATAGCTAGCTAGTAAAGCCACGGTTCTGCAGGAACAAGCTAGTTAGCGATAGCAAGCCCTAGAGCGCGGTACCCATTAACTTGTCAGGATGTGGACATATTTCCGATTGAAGAATGTGAATTTTATTTGCGAAATGAACGAAACTATATTGGATAAGTTGTGATGAAGTGTAGCTAGCATTTTAATAACAACAACAATTTTAATGAATCTTCCGGCGCCATCTTACAGTTCAATTCACTTGGCCAACTTGCCAGTCTGTGCGCTAGCTAGCTGTGGAGGCAATGAATGCCGTATTTTAAGTTTGGAACCTGTCATTATTAAAGAAATAAATCTTCACCTATATTGTTATACATACCTTCTCGCAGAGCGTTTTGACCTGGCTTTCCGTCAGCTGTTTGCATTCATTAAGTTGCTCGATCCATTGATCAAGTTCTTTCGTAAACGCCTTTTCATCCATATCTGTTGTGTTCGCTATTTTCAAGCGTCTATATACAGACTAATTTTATTTCAGATAAATCCTCTTGATTTCGCAGTACTTATCCACTTTTCCGGGAATACCCACCCTCTTAAATGCGGTTACTATAAGACATTCATGTGGCTGCTACTCTTTATTTTTTATAATAAAAAAATTGCCAAATTGGACCAGGAAACACTAAGACGTAAGTCGTCACTGTCCTACCCTGAGCCCCACCCAGCTTCCTTCATAGAGCCTGTACGGTGTGGAAGCTGTAATTGGTCACACGCAAGTGATAACGCTTTCCTTATTGGTTGTCTAGTTAGCTACGTCTTAACTGAAGTTGTATACTAAAAGAAATTTGTTCCCAGTTTTAGTGCTTTGTGCACATGTAAGCCTAAATTCTGTTATTATCCTTCTTTGCTGGGATTGTAAAATATTATGGTCAGAAGTCGAATTATATTCATTTCCCAGTATCTTATTTTTAAAACTCCAAATAAAGCGTGAATGTAAACTCATTTGTGTATATCAAATCAATAAAAAGGAAAAGAAAAAGAAAACCGCGCCAATGTCCTCGTTTAATTGTTTCCTTATTTTGTATCAAATCGAATTAATTAAGGTAAGCCTGTTTTGGATTTACTCGTTTTCCTTGGCCAATCCCTAATTATTATTTTGCTTAGCTTGTTAAAATAAATGAATAACTGAAGTTACTGCAAATTAATTCAGTCTTTTTTCTATTTTGCATTTAAAATCAAATCTTAGTAGACGGTTTTTCGTCTTTTTATTTCTATTGAAGAAAAACGAAAAAGGCCTCAATATCACATTCTGATTGGTCTTAAATGATTTCTTGTGAAGTAAACTTCTTTTTAACTACTCTTCATCGTTAACAAAACAAAGCTTTAAATAAGCTTTAAAAAAGCCTGTCTCAGTAGGGCCATGTACTTTAGTAAAGCGTGATCTGTGGGCGCATGAAAATTGGTGTTGAATTGTAAAGGGTTTCAGGATGTCACCAGAATTTTGGCAACAGAAGTGAAGATCTGTGTCATTTATCCACAGTGTTGATCTTGTTTCTTTAACAACTAAACCAATTGTTAAATTACAATATGTTAAGATATTGGATGTATGTGTGTCAAAACATTCCGTTTTTATTTGTACACAATGATGACACCTTCTAATTTTGTAAACAACGATGATGTCACGGGAGATTTGTGCAACTGATCCACTTTGCTGATCCCAGTTAATTCAGTTAAAGAAATATTTCAAGATTATATGTATGTGGGTCAAAACATAATTTCACTTTTATCCTTTACACAATGATGATGCACATAAGCAGGCATTTAACATTCTTCATATAAAAAAGTCTTGTAATAATAATTTACTTTAAGACTCTATGTGAATCAACTTATGTTACAACATCCAGCTTGTACAGCAGCTATTGCTGGGCTGTTGTTTGTTATTTACACTGTCATCGTTATGTCCACATCTCCCTCAGGTGGCTCCCCTCATGTATTATCGATTTGCCGCCTGAGGGCAGTTATGTTGTTATGTTGTTCTTATTTATACCGTGATTTATGCTGTTTGCATTGTTTATGTTGGGTTTTGTTTCGATTATACCATTTAGTCAGAAACCTGTGAGCTTCCTTTACATTTTTTTGTCTGCGCGTTCTTTGCCCGTGACAGCTAGTATTAAATTGACAAACTTCTGTCATGCAGACATGTGTACATGGTTAAGGAGCCTGCAAGACTTGAGAGATTCGTGGTTTAAATCCTAATGAGCCTGTAAGCACAATATTACGGTATTGCGCTGTTCAATGCAAACTAGCGCTTCCCTAAGTTGAGAGAAATGGAGACTTAAGGTGTAGACATGCATTTTTACCAAATTTATAAATACATAATATAGTTTACTTATTGAACTAGTTTACTTGCATGAAAGCATTACACACAATAAGTAATTAATTAAATATCATGATAAGCACTGTGCAAAATGTTTTTTCTATGTAATGTTTTTCAGTTGTTTATCACAGGGCTTGACAATAGCAATAATAGGGCTTTTACAGTGATTCTACTGTAACAATGTTTCAAAGGTCAAGTTTAAAGCCCCAATGCCATTAATGGGAGCATAAATAAAGTATGGAAAGCAATTTCTCAAACATTTCACATAATGTCTAAACAATTCCACTACTGCATGAGAGTAGTGGAGTCACATTGAGATCGGATGCATTCACTCTACATCTCCACTGTGATGGAAATCTCTGTGAGAAAGAGTTACCAGGGTGTAGTGGATTTAGTTATTATATTTACTTACCCGTACCCCACCTACCTACAGCCCATGATGGAAAGAGGCGTGGATGAAGGTTTAATGTGTGTAAAACTGATTTAAAAAAATTATCTGACTCCAAATTATAATTACACTTGTGTTATAAAGTAGACATTTTATTGCATATTCCAGCAATAAATTATGAGAATATGTGTAACCAATTTTACAAAGTTCCTTAACGCTAAAAAAAAGCCTCCATTCAGCTAGACTAATTCATGGTTTAACCTAGCAATCATGCACAGCAGATTGGATAATATGCAGGGAATGGATATCAGCAATTTCTTGAACTATATCACTCTAGTCAGTGAGTTCTTAAGCATTCACATTATGCTGGAGAGTTTAGCTTCATGTGAGTTTTAAGGTAACAGGGTTTATTTGAATATTACCAGGTAATGATCATTAGTTCTGTATCATGATACCAGCCAACTTACTTCCTCCCAGTACATGGAGTCTTTGTTGTCTGAGATGAGACCAACCAGAATAATGCCATCTGCAAATGTAATAAGATTAACACGAACAGATATACTTATTGGTGTAAAGGGAGAAGAACAGGAGAGTAAGCATGCAACCATGTGGAACACCAGTGCTGAGGTAGAGGGCCTGATGTGGTCACCTATTACGATGTACTGTTTTCTGTTAAACTAGAATTTGTGGATCCAGTGGCAGATATAGCTTCCACAGTTCATCTAATAGGATGTTAGGAATTATGGTGTTAAATGCAGAGCTGAATTCTATAAATAACATGCAGGCATAAGTCCAGGTGCTGCTGGATATAGGAGAGAGCCAGATTATCAACTGACCTGTTGGTTCTGTATGCAAACTGAAGAAGGTCCAGAAGAGCATCAGTCATAGCTTTGAGATGCTGTAGTAAAATTCTTTTGAAACACTTTATGACTAAAGATTTTAGGATGATTGGTTTATAGTCTTTCAGGCAGTTCTTCTTAGAACTGGTCTTAAAGCACACAGGTCAGGACTAGTTGAAGAGATAAGTGAAGATTGGGAAAGTTATTTAAAACCAGCGCCTAAGTGTTGCCAGAGAGACACCGTCAGAGCCGGCTGCTTGATGATCTGCTTCCTGAGAACACAGCTGACCTAGTGTTCAGTGATGGTGATAGGAGAGTGGTTGGAAGGAGCTGTGACAATAGTGGTGTTATGAGCTGATGAGGGTTAGATGTAAAGAGACTGCAAACAGTGCAAGGCATACAGACAGGTGTTAGGCTGGGAAGCAGAGAGATATCCTTTGTACTTCAAATCTTGATTAAAGAGTTAATCTTGCATGCTTTATTTAATAATAATGCAATTGGTAAAATCATACAGTAGATTCTTCCCAAACTTGCAATGTTGATAATGTTGAAGGGGTACCATGAAAATTCTGAGAAATAACTGACCAGTTTGAAATGAAATGAATATGAAATGTCTATATGAAATGAGTGTCTACCCATAGTAGCAGCAGTGGACACGTGGACTGTTTGCTTGTTAATCACTCGTTTCGTCTATGTCTCAGTCTGGTGGTGCACATCAGTCATCATTGGGTTTGCCATCTGAGGACAGTTATGTCATTATGTTTGTACTTATTTAGTTCCGTGCTTTGTTTTGTGAGTGTTGCTGTAATTATTATGTTGCAGGTTTTCTATTAGTTTGTGCACCTTTTTGTTCAGTTTTATTGTTCATTAAACTCTTGAGTCAGATATCTACATATACGTCCTTTTGTTCTGTTTTTTGCACAAATATAATAAGGATAAGGATCTGGGGAAAAAATGCTACAATAGAATTGTCAAAACTTACAAAGTGATAAACAAGGCCTACCAGTCTCATGTGTGTCACGGTGGCCGCCCTGGCCTCCTCCCCTGTCTTTGTGGGCGTGTGCCATGTTGTGGTGTTTAACTTGCCCTATTGATAGCCATGGGTTACTACTCTCATGATGTAGTGGCACTGTTTTGGAACTATGGGAATATTTTGAGAAACGTTCAGGCAGATTAGCCTGTATGACAATTCGCATAAGGGCAGTATGACTTTGATATGGATTTATTAAAAATTTGTACAGTAGAATGGGCTTTTACTTGTCCTTTTGACGGTCAATGGGTACTACTCTCATGGGGTGGGTGGAACTTTTTTGGTATTATGGGAACATTTGGAGAAAAGGACATGCAAAATGAGCCTATGTACAATGTTAATTTGCTTAAGGGCAGTATAACTTTGATATGGATTTATTAACAATTGTGGATTAATTAATTAATTAATTATGGATTAATTAACAATACAGTAGGATGGGCTATAACTTGCCCTATTGATAGTCAATACTACTGTGCCCCAGTAATAGTACCCCTTTCTATTCATTATTGTCATGAAGGAAACATTCTGAATTGAAAGAGCCATCATGTTATCTCCTTTGATCCAGTTAAACATAGTGTATCCCAGTCTCATAAATTTCTTCTCATTACATGTTGGGAGGTGAACAATGACCCATATTTTGCTGTAGTTATTCTTAACATGAAATATATAGAAGAGATCCAGCTCTGTGGTGTTGAAAGTGTGTTGCAAGTGGCCATTTTTGGTTGTAACTGTCATAGAAACAATGAATGAATGTAATGAAACCAGTGTAGCTACATGGGTGGGGTACGATAGATCCAGTAAGATGCTTGTGAACACTGAATAAGGTTTTATTAAAAAATGCATAATCCAACCTTGCCCTGCAGAAACAGACAAGGGCTAGAAACAGTATTATATGTGAGTCCAAACACACAAAGCCTAAAACAGAATCAGGCAATCAAATCCAAAAAAGGAAAGCAAAGACAAAATCCAAAATTACTTAAAACAAATCAAAACTGAAACAGACAGACATACAAGAATAACGCTCAGTATATACAGTGGAGTGGCAATTCTTTGCTAAGAACTAAACCAACAACATCTGTGACCAAGACAGCAAGTCTTTGTGATGTATCAAGAGCCACGGTATCCAGAGTAATGTCAGCATACCACCAAGAAGGACGAACCACATCCAACAGGATTAACTGTGGACGCAAGAGGAAGCTGTCTGA
>JAOXYF010000003.1:11818109-11854028 GCA_028565775.1 Sternarchorhynchus goeldii | reverse complement strand
GAAGGCCACTATCAGAGCAACCTGGGCTCTCATAACACCTGAGCAGTGCCATAGACTGATCGACTCCATGCCACGCTGCATTGCTGCAGTGATCCAGGCCAAAGGAGCCCCAACTAAATATTGAGTGCTGTACATGCTCATACTTTTCAGTTGGCCAACATTTTAAAGTCACAGGAACTAAAAACATAAAAATCCTTTTTTTGTATTGGTCTTAAGAAATAATTCTAATTTTCTGAGATAGTGAATTTGGGATTTTCATTAGTTGTAGGGATTTTCAATAGTTATAATCATCAAAATTAAAAGAAATAAACATTTGAAATATATCAGTCTATAGTATAGTATGTCTCTAGTCTTTGCAATGCTCCTGATGTGGAAGAAGGCTGTTCTAGAAGTTTACATGGGCTTCGAGCAAGAGACTGGGATCCATAATTACACCAAGATGTTTAACCGTTAAAGATGATGTGATTGGAAGACCATCAAGTTTAATTACATAATGAGAGAGCATACACCCAGCTACCAGTGGGCCTAATAGAAGCAATTCTGTTTTGAGAGGATTAACTAACACGGTCTTTATAGCATATACAGCATATAGAAAAAAGCACATTTATATACAAAATCTCAGTTTAGGCTCACAAACTGATAATTATCACATAAGTAAGATTTAAACCAAAAAAGGGCTTATGAAAAAAAGAAAAAAGTCCAACTGTATTTTTGAGCCCTTCTTGTAAAATGTTGTGATCTATCCTGTCAAATGGTGAACTAAGATCAAACAAAACAAGCAAAGAATCACAACCCTGGTAAGAAGCCATCAAAGGTCATTAAAAGTCATTATTACTTTAATCAGTTCTGTCTCTGTACTATGATGAGACCTAAAACCTGACTGAAAAACTTATCTGTTTTTGATGCAGGTATGAGCTTAGCTGTTGAGCTACAACTTTTTTCTAGGATCTTAGAAGATGAGCTTTCTTTATGAGTGATTTTAAAACTGCTAGTTTGTATGATTTAGGTACATAGAAAGTGTTCAAACAGGAGTTAATTATATTTAATAAATGTTTGATTACTTTAGGTAGAATTTCTTTAAGAAAGCCTGTGGGCAAAGAATCTAGAAAGCGGGTAGAAGACTTTGAGCATGAGATCAAGTATATTGGTTCAGGCTCTTGGATATGAGTAAAGAATTCTAGTGTCTTTATTGTTGTGGCTGTATCAGTGTCTATGGAATTCCCTAATGTGCTGAATTTTCTATCTGAAAAGTCATCGCTGCTGTGTGATGTAATCTGAGACTTGGTGGCAGCTTTATTCTTAGTCAGTTGTGCAATTTTGCTAAATAAAAATCTAGGGTTATTTTCTATTAAGGTAGAGAGAGAAGCTGTTTGGGCAGCAGTAAGTGCCTTTCTGTAGTTAAGAAGGCTGTCCCTCCATGCAGACCGGAAATCTACTAAGATTAGTGTGGTGCCAATAATGGTGTTCAGAGCAGTAAAATGGTTTCACAATGTATGCCTATAGCATCCTTAGTTACTGTATTAACGTATACAGGTGTAGCAAATTTATTTTCACATAAACATGTCTGATGACAAGGCAGAAAGTTTATGGGATGATGAAAGACCTTTGGAGGCAGGGCTAAACATACACACACACACGGTTTGCCACAGTCAGTGGAATTCTGAGATCCTTTCAACAGAATTTTGTTTTTGCTCTTTAAAGATCCCTTCTCACAATTTTCGTGGACAACCCAGGGCATCCGCCCACACAAATAATTGAAATAGGGAGAACCCCTTGGAGGTTTGTGGGATCTCTTGCAAAGCAATCAGTAGGAAATTCAATTGTTTAACCCAGTTTCTAGCTTCACACTATACAATCTTTCAAATCATGCTTTTGAGAGTTAGATTAAAGTGCTCAACTGGGTTGGTTTTCAGCCATTGGTTTGGAGAAGAAAATACTGTTGTTAATTTATTTATGTTTTAGTTATCTAAGGGAAAATTTATTTTAGTTATCATGTTCCTCTTACATTATTAACTGAAATGCATATCTTGAGATTTTCATATAACACTAAAAAAATGTCATCCCTCTAATATTCAGTAGATTATGGGAAAATAAAGGTTTTCCACAGATGTTAATCTCACAGCATTGGTACTGAATTTCCTTCATTTGTATACAGTTTGGTTGTTGTTTATGTACAAAGTATGTTATTAAGATCTCAGTTCCTGTGATTTTAAAAAGTACATTCTTCTTTGTTATCTTTCTAAATTGTTACAGTTTACGCTGATGGCAGTATATGTTTAGACATTCTTCAGAATCGCTGGAGTCCTACATATGATGTATCATCTATTCTGACGTCTATTCAGGTGGGTAATGATACCTGCTTTTGAATTTTATTTCCAAGTCACATTGTAATTTCAACATAGAGATAATTTTTGGGGGGGAGAGGGGTGACATGATCAATGTTTATGAACAATGAACAAAAGCATCTGATAAGTATTTTTCAATACATATTGACTTGATCATCATTAAACTTTTTCTGAAATAAAATCTGTTTTCTCTGATGTATGAAGCATGCATGTTCCATTTACATAAGTTAAGTGCCTGCCAATTTTATGGATAGATTGACAGATTTAATGATTGACAGATTTTGGACAGACCTCCATCATTCCAAATTTGTAGGAGGAGCCAGTTTATTTGAGAAAAGGTTTCAATCACAATTCATAATATGGGGTTCAAAAATTCCAACTACATTTTCAATCAGTTTGGCCTGAAAAAAAGAGACATGGATGTGGAATTAATTCTTCCATTAGGGAAAACAAAATTTGTATAAAATATAAGCCAGTTATTTTCTTATAGTGAATCAAATATTTTGCAGTGGGACTTTTTGCCTTATACCTGAATACATGCTGTAAGCTATCTGGCTCTTCTCAGTTCTTCTATAAATGCTCCAAATCCAAATGTCATTGTGGCACTTGTGAAAGTTGAGACTTACGACTAACTTAAGACTGTATTTCTCCTATTGTGTATATTTTCACAAGTGAAAATCATCCCCGACCCACCTACAGATTACAAGATTTGGCAAAATACCTTTCATTGTGTATGCAGGGTGATCCTTTTTAACCCTGACACTGCAAACATTGACACACAAATGCATGTGACCTCTATCCAAATAGATGTTAGCAAAGTCAAACATGTTTAGACAGCTGGCTTAATGAAGTAGCACTCGGTGTGTTCTAACTTGCATATTTCAGTGTTAGCAGGACGTGGTCGTGATTTACCTCAGTGACTTTATGGGTACTTCCAGTCAGACAATGACAATGAAAGGCTGAATGTGTTCAAATCAAGTTCATCCTCTGCACTCCTACCCATGTTAGCCTGCCTGTATTTCTTAATATTGTGCAGATAACTTGTAGTTAATTTTTACCTTAAAGGGTAGGAATTTCCTAATCATCAATATCTCCAAACATTTCTACATTGTTACAGTCCATATAGCCTTTAGTACAGTCAGCTGCTGTAGCATTTCTTTTATTGAAGAGAATTTAACAAAGAATGTTGTGTGAATGCTATACAGACAAAAGCTGACATTGAAAAATCACGTTGAATTTACTTAGCAGTCTTCTTAATCATAAGAGTGCTTTAATCATAGTTGCTTAGATAGCATTTTTGTGCTAGTTTAATGCATCACTTGTGTAATACATACAGCTTGGGAAAAAATTACTCTGCGTTTTCTACATGTATGGCAACCAGTCCATGTCTATGAATTTCAACACCTCATTCTACTTACTGAAGATTGTTGTTATTCCACCAAATATTGTTTTTGTCTTTCCAAGTTAAAACATTAGCATAATGTTGTTTAAAAATGAATATGAACTTGCTTTCTCTGCATTATTCAAGGTCTAAAAATAATGTTAAATACCAAAATCTTTTTGTCATTTTCTGAAAATGAATGCTGTAAATGACATTTATATTTATTATTATATTTATTATAGGTGATGCTCTTAAATGAACTTCGATGTTTTTGAATATCATATAGAATGTTTTAAATTGTTTTAATAGCCATACTGTAAAAAAAAATTTAATTTCACACTCTATAGGACAGCTATCACATCACCACTGAATCCTGAAATAGTCTTTTATCCAGCGAGTTGTATTCCTCTTCACCTCATTTGGGCTGCAGTTTTTAGTCTTCGGAGCATAATGATTATTACATACAAACATTATTATATACATGCATTTGAAGTAATATTGTCTTTTCCATTATTATAATAATTCAGAATGCTAGGATGTATTGATGTATTTATGTAGATATGTCCTTTTCTAAATGTATTTTTCTGCTTACTGTAGTCCTTACTGGATGAACCAAACCCCAACAGCCCAGCAAACAGCCAGGCAGCACAACTCTATCAAGAAAACAAGCGGGAGTATGAGAAGAGGGTTTCTGCCATAGTGGAACAAAGCTGGGTTGACTCCTAATGTTGTAATCCTCGTAGTCCATCAGCACTTATCAAGTCCTTCAATCTTACAACTGTTTCAACCTCATCTCAAAAAAACAAAAAAACAAAAAACTATTCAGACATTAGAGGAATTGATGTGCAACAAGAGGAAAACTATCAATCAAAAGGGACTTTATTGCCAACATTTTGCTGACAGCAAGTCATTGTGCTATTGTTATTTTATGCTACTTTCTTTATTGCATGATAAATTATTGGTAATGATTGGTTATATTATTTTGTTGGATTAATGCTGTCAATGTGGACTTTTAGTTGTTTCATTGGTTTATTTTTAAGACCGTTTCTTTTTATTATAGCAGACTGTTGGCAAAAATGTTGTATAATGGCATGTTGGGAGAAAAAAGTATAACACCATAAATCCCTAAATTAGTACTAGTATTATTTTACTTATTAAATCATAGATGGTAAATTTGTATCTGGAAAGGTTTAAACATTGACAATATGCTACTGTCTGAAGAATACCACATCATGGTTTGGTTGAATTAGATATATGAATCACTTGCTTGTGTCTTATTCAATATTCTTTAACACTCACCTTCATTTGTATGTGGCTAAAAATAAAGTGAAATGTGCATTAATGAATACACTCTGTCCTATACAGAATTATAGTCGGTTTTAAAATAAAGTGTGGGTTATATTGTGACAGTGTTTCCACGCTAAGGGATACATTATAAAGTTTTTTGTGAATTTATCCTATAAAAACATTTATACTTCTAATATGCTGTATAAACAAAATAAATTTTTTGAGACTTTGTGTTGGGAGACCATAGTTATTTCATACTAGTAAATTCATGGATACAGTGTACACATAAAATTTAAACCAATCATACTGTTATAAAACAATTACAAAATCCTCAATCTAATTTTAAAACAATGATAAAATCTACATGACTTAAAAAAAGAGATATATCAAACAATTCCCCACCTTCCTCCTCCAAAGTAAACTTTAAAATTTAATCCATTATTAATCATGTCATACATTTCTCTCTTCATCCGTTTCATTGGTTCTTCACTGGTTAAGAATGCAGAAACATCCATTTCAGTAGTTTTGGTGTCATGTCTGGTGAAAGTCAAATAAAAGGCCATTTAGTTGATCAAAATTAGGTACAACTTAATCTTCATCATTCATTTCCATCTCATTTCTTATACAGGCAGAATATTTAAATGGACACCAACTCCGTCCCTGATATGCATTTTATAACTGGGGTCACAACAACTTATTGATCATGAATTTTGTGTATCGTTAAGTTTAATACCATTAGGTGTTTTCATTTAGAAAAACATGGTCGCTGCTGAGTATTTATACTTTTTACATGAAAAAAAAAATTTAATGAGAAACTCATTTACAAGTAATATAAACAAAATGTTCTAATCTGTAAAGTCTTTGCCTGGGATATCTTTATTAATGCTTTTCCTATTAAAGTTTTGCTTTGCTGCGATATAAAGAATAAGTCCTATTAGTTGTTGCAGGAAAAGGATGAAAAACAAATGTACTTTTTTTTGTTGCTTGATGATTTCATCTCTTGTTTTAAATACAGGAGCATCCTCCACCACGATTCCTTCCGCCATCTCATTTACTTTATTTAGAAGATCTTGACTGTACCTAAAAGTAAACACCAGGTCACACTTGTATGCATATAAAGCAAGACTTCAGTAACAAGCTGTAGCCTAACTGCTCATCATAAGAAGTGTGTTATAATACAATTTCTGACAACTCCACTTACCTGTCCCAAAATACAATAGGGTGGATTGGGGGACAGGCCGAATTTGGAGCAGTCTTCCTAATCTTTTCTTTCAGCATTGGCATGTTCTATTGTTGTTTATTTAAACTTCAAGTGATTGTGGCATTATACAACATTTTCATTAACTCAAAAACTTTGGGGGGCTGCCCTAGGTTAATCTGCATTACTTCCCGTTTTTCATGTTATTATTAATCAAATAAAAAATACAATTAACTTCCCATCCATGTTCATATAAAGTCAGTATCAAAAACATATATGACTTATGTAGAGGCTACAGATGTAATTATATGATTCACTTGATTCCAGTTCGCTCTAACAGGTAGATGAATATTTAGCTTGCTATTAAACGTACGCTTTGTAAGAGTCACTTCGACAATGCACCGGTTTTCTTAAGACTATTGCCAAGAAACAATTTACCAAAACCCACTCATGATACACGTGAGCATATAATGTCCCATTAATTTGTCGTTTATTATTACAGGCCTACGTTTAATTAAAAACAAAAGCGGCCGTGAAAGCCAACAGCCTCCTCACCGGCAACCGAGGAACACGTTGTTAGACCACACCATTGACAAAGCAAGAAGATGGTCCATGTTCAGATCTTCGTAGTCATTAATGTTTCTAAAGATGAACTCTCTTCTAGATTTCCAGTGCTTTTCGCTCTCAGAAATTGTACGAAAAGACTCTACAAGACCTGACAACTGCCTGTTTTGTTCAACAAACTGCTCGACGTCCCCAGAAGCCATTGTTTTTACCACTCGATAAGCGAGATTCGTCTTCTTCTATTTTGAAATTTGATAAGATACAATACCGAACAATACCGTTACTGACACCTACTGGTTACGTGATTACAACCTAGTGGTTACTCGAGTACAACGTACTATAGACTCTCTTGACGTGATTTTTTTTATTCTAAAAAATGGCTCTCGTCTATTTTTTGTGTTTTTATTCATTAATAAATTAATATTGTATGTGTACAACAATTCCTTTTTCACAACAATGAGGACTGCACTACCTCTAAAACATCACTTCAGATTTGAATTAACGAAGTCTCCTCATTTGGCAGACACTGGCAGTTGACAGAATCCAGAGAAAATAAAAACAAATCATGTAGTCTTCAGGCCACTTAAAGGGGATCCATTTAACAGAATACCATTCATATCTTGTTAGATTTGATGAAAAATGCTACAAAAAAAATTACATTGGCCGGTCTTTCATTAAAACATCAGCTGCTAACAGGACATAGAGGAAGATTTAAAAATCAAAATATACTGTTTTGATTACCATATAAATATTACACCTTCGCTTATGGTCAGGAATTAAATTTAGAAGTTGTGTTCTTTTTTCAAACCCCATGATTGTTGACATTTTATTAACATCTTTTCTTAAATTGTGTGGTTGTTCTACTTCTTGTTGACAAATGACATACAGATGTGAAATTAAACATCCAAACTGGTCATTTACAATGTAAGTCTAGAGCTCATAAACTGTGTGTGAGAAGTCACAGATTACTGAATGTTATATTCATATTCATTATAATATTCTTGTTATATTGCTTAACATTTTACATTCTATTTTGAGGAACTGAAATGTGTACATTCATCTTAAAATGTTGTGTTGGTTCTATAACAGATAAACACACTGAAAATATGTTTTCTTGCATTAGTGTCCAGTAACAAAAGGTTTAAGCATTTAATGTTGGACATAAACGCAAGAATACAAGACTATAAATCATATTTTAAATATTTTCAACATGTTCATTAAATTATAAACACACTTATTTATGGTGTTTTAAACCTTAACATGCCACAAGGTCTTCACAAAAGGCTTATGGCTTTCTTATCTACGTAGGCATTTGTAAATTACAGTTAAATGGTATATTTAAAATGTTTGTAATACAAACTTTGAAGGAACAGGTAACACTACTGGAAGTACAGTGAGATTTGGGGTGTATGCATTTCAGTTTCACATCTTCAGATGTGTTGAAATATTAAGATTTTATTTCTGTTTTAAAACTTCCAATGAACTAGCAAACAAGAGCAAACGCAAAATGCAGCAAATGTTTTTAAACAAACAAGAAATATTAGCAAAACAAGAGATGTGTTGGGGTCTTAGCTATCATTAAACGTTTGTTTTGCTAATATATTTTTTAACAGAATGGCATTCCTAATTGTCTAGATTGTATTTACTGTTTCTACTCCAAATGACGTTTCCTAGTCAATGTCATGAAAGCTTTGAAGAGTACACTAGTCTTTAATCTGCGCAGATTCAAATGTAAAACGTGGCTTGGATCACACGCTGCAATTATTTAGCCTATCTGGTTTCTCCAGCTGACCTACCTGTTCTTATTGTAATAGTAAATTTTGCATATAGCTCCCCCCATAGGATTTACTGTAAAACGGACGATTACTGTATGATGAACCGCCCCATTTACTGATTCGAGAAGCTGCTGACGTTCTTGATGGTTATCGCTCGGTAAAACAAACTTGACAGGTATGTAAAACTGTATTTACTGTGTTTTGTTGTGTATCTTTTACGTAAAATATACGCGTTTTTAATGTTCACTGATAACGGAAATTTCTGGTACGTCATTAATATGGCGCCAAAAGAGTTTTAAGTATGAGCGTATTTTGTTGTAAGGTTGCAAGACCCGATGTACGCCTGTACAATCGTATAGGAGGGACAGCACGAGAGAAGGAGAGACAGAGAAAAAGGGAGGAAGGAGTAAGCGAGCTATCTAGAGGCAAATGTTTTAGAATGAGGGTTGCGAAAGAAACTACCCAGTTAGCTTGCAATATATAACTCAACTTATCCCAATTATGCAAACATTTAAGACATTTAAGCCTAAGAAATTATTTAATAAACCTTTCTTGTCGGATATGAAAGACTTATGCTACTATCGTAATGCGTCATGAATTCAAAATGTTAGCTAGCTTGACGTGTCAACTAACCAGTTAAGAATACATCTGGTAATAGCGGTTTCTTCCACATAGCTAGCTATTGAGGTGACTAGCTGTGTACGGATAGATACTTTTGATTACAAACCATACCCATCGCTACCATAAAGTCTAGAAACAACAAATTTAGGAAGTAAACCAAAAACTGCGCAGGCGGCCATCGCAGTTCTGCTGAGCACCATGACATGCCATCGGATGCGCCCTGTTATGGAGTAAGCTGGACAACAGCTACTTTTTTTTACTTTGATTCTCCAGGGGAAACCATTCAGCGTGCTGTCATCTCGAAGCAGCGGACACAATTTTATCGAACCACCAACGTGGGCAAGACGGGGTTGGCTAACACGGGCTAGCTACTGCTATAGAAGACTACCCAAGAATCCTAGGTTAAGTTAGCTAGCTACATGTGGTTAGCTTCAAATGATCTCCTGATTTCAGTATTGCCCAGAGTCGAGGACGTCTTTCCCTCAAGGGGGAAACCACAAATAAGGTAAACTAAATGTGCAATCGCAACAATTAATCTTATTCCAGGAACGAACAACAGACAGCTGTGTGTATCAGCATAGGCTGAATGCTGGTAGCACGCACTCGCAGAATGCATGTTGTGATTATCTACATATAGGTCAGGTTATTCTAGCTGGTGAATTATATTGCATACTGAGTGTCGTATCCGTTTTAGGTTTTTAGTTAGCTAGCGTTGTAGAACGAGAATTTGTTGATTCGATCATTTATATATTATTTGGTGATATGTGAAGCATACTAAGACCCGTCTTAAAATAAGATTGTTTTTATCGGCAGAGGTTGCCGACATTTTACAGTTTAATTTGGTACACAACAAATTAAGAATATTTATATAAGGGAACTGTGGTTTCTTTACTGCTAACTTGTAATGCGTTTTAAAGTTTAGCGCGTGTTGCTGGTTGCTCAATTTTGAAAGCATATGCTAGTGTCGGGAGTCGTTCAATATTGTTACGTAAATTATACAAGTTTAACTGAACAAAATGGGATGCGGTACATCTGTATATCCCTGGTTTATTCAATAAGTTGATGTTGACAATCGATAATAGTGATATGATGACGTTCACGTGCATTTGAATACCATTTACTGCGAGCCTTTGGGAGGCCAAGCACACATTTATTGAAGGATAAAAGAGAAGGCAAATCTTAAACCTCTGCCTCCTGCTGCTTTGCTGCAAGACCTGACTGTAGGGGGAGTGGCTGTTGTTTACCTTCTGAAACTGCACTCACTGCAAAAGGTAGGCGGGACTGAATGTGGTACGCATGACGAAGTGGAGTAGCATTCTGCAAAATTAAAAGGTCAAAAATACTTTTACAGTTTGTCGAAGATTCCACTGTTGCTCCCCGTGCGGAAAAACTGAAAAACATTGTGCATGTTGTGGTGTTTATAAGTGTCACATCTGCTTAATACAGTCAGCTTTCTTTAATGCAGTATTTACACAAATTATCAAACTTGTTAAGGATGTCATTGTGTGTCTAAAGAGGAAAAACGTGATCTTGTATGTTATGGATACAGACACTGTCTTAAATAAGTGATGAATCACTGAAGTTTGTTAAGTCACCTCAGCTCTACCAGCACTCTCCTCAACAAGGCAGAACATGGAAGTCATTGTGGAGATGTAAAGACTGTTTTACAGCAATTCTCATATTATCAAAAAATGAACTTGATTCCTGTTGGTACACTGAACTGTCTGGGTGTTCTAGCTAACTGGCTGTGAAGTAACTGTGAATTAGTACTTGTAGAACTACAGTTTTCTCCCCCTCTTCATATGTCCATTGGCACAATATTTATGTGCAACCAGGCAGACAGCTGGCTTTTGATTGGTGGAGAAGGGGGCAAGGCACTCACATGGGTAGCAGCATCCTGTTAGTGCAGCTCCCACGTGGAGGAGTGTTGTGAATGAATGAACTGCTGCCTGTGGGAGCTCCTCAGACTAATCTTGAAACTTGACTTGTATCCCACAATATCTGCCTTCTCAGCCCCTTCTTAGTCCCTCCATAGGTGGGGAGGAGTAATGTTCTTTTTGCTGTCATGTTGTGATTAACTATAATATGCAGGAGTGCATCACAAGCACATGTATAGAGTATATACAGCTTGGGCATGCAGCAGAAAATTATATCATACCTGTTCACATGCTTATTAACCGTACCAGTCAATGTCTTCTAGTCTGATGGTTGGAGGATACAGAGTGATATCTTGGGGAAAACCTGTGAGATGATTCTTTTTCATATGGGATGATGACTCATCATTGGATGATGGCTGTTTTTGAAATGTAGTTGCAGAGTGCATCTCATTAAAAGAGGGAGACATTTAAAAGCCTTTTCTTTTTCTGTCTGTGAGGTGGAAATAGGCATGTATCGTCTTCTGATGCAGTACTGCATATTATTATTATTATTATTATTATTATTATTATTATTAAAAACAACAATAATAATAAAGTGATCTTTTAATAGCTTATCTCTTAACCCAAAAGAATAACAAAATATATTAAAGAAATTACATTACAACAGATAAAAAATTAAATAAAGTTAAACATTTTTGGTGATTGTTATGTTCGGATTTCACTTGACTGCATGAAAAGCCTGGGTTAAACACACCCAAGATGCATTGTGATAAGATTGGTCAAACCACATTCAGGGGTGGTCAGAGAGGGATCTTAACCGCATTTGATACACGTGTAAACAGAAGCTGTTTTCAGTATCTGCACAAGCCGAAATGTCTCTGCTAGCTGATTACAGACATTACAGCTGCTTGCCCTTTAAAAAGCCTTCTCCTGCACTGAAGCAGACAGGGTTGAACATTAATTTTAAGCAACAAATTGCCCACTAGCAGGCTAGCTAGCCTAGCTAATGTTACACATTAATCACATCAGGTTTTAGTTAAAAATAAGATCAGTAGATTGTTATGTAGTTAGCTAAATTAACATAATATTAATCGCATTTATGTGCTTAGCATTATTCAAAATGTATAAAAAAATTGTACCATTAATAAAAATGTCACTTTCTTTTCTAGTTACATAGTTACATGATTTCTGCCCAGCAACAATTCTGTCCAGCATAAAGCTTGTGTCCTCATCAGCTTGTCTGCAGGGCTGAAGTTGGATGTCTTTCCTTCATTGCCTGTTGTAGCCTTTTCTAAGTAAGAAAGTAAGATTGTGGTCTTACCAGGTCACGCTGGGGACTCCTTTTAGTTAAATGGAAGCGTAAACAGAATCCAGCCAAAGTAAATCCAGATACAGTCCGGATATGAAACATGTTGATGGAAGTTGCAAACAGGTGAACAGAGTTAAAAAATGTACGTGCAAGTTTTAGAAGAGACATTTCTACAACATAGAAATGTTGTAATGCCAAAAGTACAATTTAATGGATAGGGTAGACCATGGTTGACGAGAATAAAAATGCTAATATGTTCATAGATTTTCCATCATTATTGGAATTAGAGGTTCCTCCAGAGAATGACTGCCACTCTGAGTAATACTCAAGTTTGTCTTGTGGACAAGGTGCTGCATGAGATTACTAACAGTAAGTAGCTGGGTCAAACTGAGTGAAGAGAACTGTAGTCCTCTCCATCCTTCAAAGGGGATAATGAAGTTCACTGGCAGTTGAGGTGAGGACAAGGGGACCAGTTTTTCCGTCTTGTGTTTGGGAAATTTCTACCTACATTACAGAATTTGCCAGTTAGCATTTGCCAAATAGCCCCTTAGATGTTCTAAATAATGACAGCCAGGATGCTGTTCCATGTTCAGTCAGAAGTGGTACTGGAGATTCTGTAATAGACAGAGCACAGAGCAATACAGTAATCTTAAGCTGTATATAAATAGTGATGCACTATAGCTAGGCTGCCAGTAGAGGTGCAGTATTTTTAACCTACAAGCTCAAGCATCATATACTACCTGTTTATCCCAAAACACATGGGTACACAGAATGAATGTTTCAAATTGACACTCCTCGGTTGGTGCCACCCTCTTTCTTATCTTCTTTTCTTTCCCTGATCCCCTGTTTCCAAAAATAGTAAGGTTGCTGTGGAACACAGGGAATGCTTTCCCAGAGGGACCTCTCTCTCTCTCTCTCTCTCTCTCTCTCTCTCGTCTTGTTCTACCTCAGACCTCTTAAATATATATTCTTCATGTTCTATATTTATTCTACTCTGTATATGTTGCTGTTCTAATCCTTTACTAAATATGATCAAAAGATATTCATCCTTGCCATCTTGGAGCATATCTAAGAAATTTGCATAATGACATGGCTTATTCATCATTTACCTGTGAAAAAGGCTCTGGAGGAATCATTCACAATGCCTGATGGGTTATTAAAGATCTGACTTTATCCTTTATTGCTTATGGCTTAATTCTTGACTTTGTTGAGTGCCATTGTTGTCATTTTGAATGCACTCTTATGTACATGGGCCAGTATATAGAATATCACTTAAATTGTTTCAAATTTAATTTCTTTTCTTTTCAGTTTTTATTCAGCTTTGTTGAGTATTACAGACATTTTTTTATATTATAAAATTGAGGCAGAGGCTTTAGTTTCAGTTTGCATTAGTTCTTCTTGTGGTTGCTGTATGAACGCTTGTTAATGGCGTTAGTGCAATGTGAGCTTTAAACTATTCTTTACCTGTCTGGAGAAAACAGCTTATTACCCAGTTCAAATTCTCATTATTAACCAACATTCTTCAGAAGACGCTAGTCTAATTTGGATTCGTATTAAGTCTACAGTCTAAGAATATCTTGATGTCAGGAGTTAGTTTGCTTAGCCTGTTTTGCTATTTATTTAAGAGTTGTGTACCTGACAACTGTTTGTGTGTGGCGGGGTGTTATTGGAAATGCCTCATGAAAGAAAAACTATATGAAAATGGCATCAATTTGCCGATGTTTGTTTATCAACTTAAAACCTCCTTTTTATTTATTTATTTTTTGGAAGGAACAAAAGTACTAGGAAGGAACAAAAGTACTAGGAAGGAACAAAAGTACTATCAAACCACTGCACTCAGCTCTGCCTGTTGGTTTAAAATGATATACTAAAGATTTACACTCATCTGAAAGACTTCTTTTTCTTTAAGAACAACTTCTGCTTATTCTGTTTCTTTCAGAACAGTGTATGGCTTATGGACCCTATTTTTTGGAGATCATAACCCAGTGTACCACGTGTTTATAAATGTATTAAAATATCCCAAAAGTCATATTAGTCACATGTGTAACAGTCTGTTTAGCATATCGGAGCCTCCCACCATTTCAGGAATAATGCAGTATTTAGGATGGTGTTGTAGAAGGACTCGGCCTCCACTTGTGTATTGAATATATAGATTTTCCCATCAGTGATGCATAGGTGAACATGGAGCAGGCTGAAGTTCCAGCCATCTTTATATAGTCTGTATATAATTAAATCTATCTTGGGATTTCTTGGCTCAGGCAGTAATAAAATAATTTGCCTTTCTAAGCATGCAGTTCAACCCAGTACATCAGAAAGTCCATGTCTCATATGAGAGTCACACCACTTAAGTTGCTTTGACACTGACGGCGAGTTTGAGGGCTATGGGCTTTGCCTTGCCTCCCTCCTTGGATTTTTGGGACAATACGGCTCCCACTCTTGTATCCGAAGCGTCTACCTCCACAATAAATGGACGGTTAGGGTCAGGTAGCTGGAGGACGGGAGCTGACGTGAAGGCGGTTTTTAGCCGTTGGAAGGCCTCTTTCTCGTCGGAGCCCCAACGCAGCGATCTCCTTTGTCCCCTCAGGAGGTCCGTCAGGGGTTTCGCCAAGGTGCTGAATGAACTAACAGAGCGTCTGTAGAAGTTAGTCTTCCATTCATCACCTTCCCTTATTCTAACCAGGTTGTAGGCGCTGTGTAGGTCTAACTTCATGAAGATACTCGTTGTACGAAGTTGTTCCAGGGCTGCAGGCACCAAAGGGAGAGGATACGGGTATGGTCATAGTAGGGTATTGAGACCCCGGTAGTCCACACAGGGGCGCAGGCCTTCGTCCTTCTTCTTCACGAAGAAGACGCTAGCAGACACTGGGGAGGTGGTGGGGCGGATATACCCCTGAGAGCCTTTTGGATGTAATGGGCCATGATCTCCTCTTCCTCCTGGGACAAAGGATACCCCTTACCTCGTGGCGGGACCGCGTTGTCCTTCAGCTCCACAGCGCAGTCCCACGGTCGGTGGGGGGGGCAGTATGGTGCCCCGCTATGGGCTGAAGACCTCCGCCAGGTCTTCATATGAGGCAGGTATAGTCAGAGGACAATCGACATTGGGGCTCTCCGAAGATGTTTTTTGCAGTCCTTTCCCCATCCAGTAGCCGATTTTCTCTCCAGGAAAACTGCGGCTCATGGCATTTTAGCCAGGGAAGCCCTACTGTGAGGGGTTGTAAGAGGGAAGGTAAAAGCACGAAGGTAATGAGCGACATCATAGTGATCACCGATCTTTATTTGCAGTCGGGGTGTTCGGTGCGTGATTATCCCTGGTGCTACTGGTCCTGCATCTATCGTGATGACCTGTTTGGGTACTGGAAGTGGAAGGGCGTGTACTCCATCGACTGGGCATACTCCAGGTCCACAATAGGAGCATCCTCGGTGGATTAAGCAAATGAGAAGACCAAAGAGGTTAGGAGGGACTTTACTCACCCCGCCTTCCTCTTTGTTGGTGGGAGGCTGCGCACGATTGTTTGTGCGACCCATTTGCATGGGTTCCTCCACTGGCACCTCCGGAATTGATGGAGCAAGTGGCAATACCTGAGCAGGGCGCTGTCGGTCCTCCAGAAGCTGATCATAGGTGATCGCCAGACTGACTACTGTGTTGAGGTCCGTTCCCTCTGTTTTGAGGGTGATCTCCGCCTGGAGCTCTTGTTTTAACCCAAACACAAATACGTCAACTAAGGCCGCATTGTTCCATTGAGTTCCCGCTGCGAGGGTCCTGAACTCCATTGTGTAGTCAGCAGCACTGCGCGCTCCCTGTCTCATCCAGAGTAAAGCCTAACCACAAACCCTCCCCTGTCTAGGATGGTAGAAAACCGAATTACGGCTCCTTCATCCAGGACCTTAAGTCTATGTCAATGGGGAAGCTCTGGTCATCAGGGCAGCACCCAAGGGTAATGCCTTCACCGTTAATCTCAAAATGACAAAAGCTACTTTGGCAGTGTCAGGCAAACTGGGTTGGAAGTATAGATTACACTGCACCAGGAATCCCTCGCAGGTTTCCGGGTCTCCTTCATACATGCCCGGCGCTGCAAGTTGGCAGCGGAAGCCCTCTGCTACCGATGAGGCGGTGGGCTCACTACGCGTTTCGGTGGCGAGGGTTTGGAGATGTTGGGCTAAGGTGTTAACCATAGCCCTCAGCTGTCCAAGCTCCACCTGCACGGAGTCCACGGCCGCCGTCCGACACCCCGAGGCGGAAGATGAATCAGCCGGAAACGTCCCACTCCACTCCGGCTGTACATTCTGTGATGGCGGGTTTGCGGGAGCAGAAGTCGACGCTACTGGGAACATGCTTAAGGGTTTTATTAGTAGCAGGGTTGCCAGTGGCGTGGAGAATCAGTCAAACACAAAGTCAATAAACACAAAGCAAAGTATAAGCAATTTCCGGAGTTTTACCGGTCTGGCTGTATGCGAGCAACTTGAGAATAAAGACTGGTAGCAGCGTGATTAGTCAAACAAGCAAGGCCAATGGACAGCACTGATTGTGCTGTGCGGTGGCTTTAAATAGTGTCTCTGATAAATCACCACCAGGTGATTTATCAGACTGGTGAGATAATAGACTGGCGATTG
The DNA here is from genome assembly GCA_028565775.1 of Sternarchorhynchus goeldii. Classification (NCBI taxonomy): domain Eukaryota; kingdom Metazoa; phylum Chordata; class Actinopteri; order Gymnotiformes; family Apteronotidae; genus Sternarchorhynchus; species Sternarchorhynchus goeldii. The sequence continues at coordinate 11,837,060 of JAOXYF010000003.1, read as the reverse complement.
GGAACGAGGCAATGGTAATGATGCTGAAGTGGTGGGCGTGGCCTGCGGGCTGGGTGCCCGGCATGATGTGACGGACACTATGATCCCTGAGAAAGTATGAATGAGTGCAATATGGATATTAAATGAGCTGTATTATTCCTTTTGTTAATTAGAATATTTTCTATATTATTATATGCAGAACTGTCCACTAAGGACTAGAGTTTGGAGTAACAGTGACAAATTTGTGTAAATAACACACACACACACAAACAAGCAGTTGCTGCAAGGTGCTGAAATAAATCACATGTATTTCTTTATCTCAGTATTTATAGCCATTGTATTTCTACTGGTCAGTAAAAAATTGCACAATTTATAAGGGGTCTCTGTAAGGTGGATAGAAACTTACACTAATAGGCAAGTTATTAATATATTAAGTATCTATAGAACGTGAATTATGTTTAAATATGCCTAGATGTGAAAATATGTAATACATGCTGACTATATTTAACATTGGAATTAAAAATTTAAGATTATTTCAAACATCAAATCCAAGTCTTCAGTTTTCAGTGATTTGTTAGATTTTGGGTGCAACTTAAGATAAGAATGACTGCCCCTCTACTCCAGATGATATAAGATGAAAACTGCACCTGACATCCCAACTTCTTTGCAGCTTTGTATGTTCTTTGTCATTCAGGTTTCTTAAGTAACTTTAACTTTAATAAGATGATTTATATCCTTAACATTTTGACTGTCGTTTATCATTCATATCAAGTTATATGCAATTCATATTCAGTTTTCATATTCGTATGCAGTTTTCATGTGGAACACATTGGATTTTGAACTGTAAAATATGTGTTAATTTAACTAGTTTCACACTTTTTAAAACATTGGATTTGCAAAGATTATGAATTGCTTAGGCTGTGGGTAGACTGCCTTAATCAAGCTAAAATGCAGAAGAACTTCCTCAGCACTTCAGAAAAGCATACAGTTTTTCTGTCATGTTGGCAAACTGGCATGAAGTTAAAGTGTAATGTTTTGCTGACTCTGAAGTTGAGTTCCATGTTCAGATTACTTAGGCTTAGATTACTTAGATTACTTCATTATTTTATAATGAAAGCAAATTGCAAATGACAAACACGGATGCTACGCAAAAATAAATAAATTGTTTCTGTTCGGTCTAGGCTCCGAACATAACAGCAATAAAGAATAGAAAAAAAAAATGTAAAAACAAAAAAAAGGTGAAACAAAAATAAAATTTATTTACCAGTTGATAGTTGCTTTGCTTAGTAATGGTCATCAATGCCATGTCCAAGCTCCTCCCTAGTGGGTGACGTATGGGAGGTGTCGTAGCAGCAGTCACACTGGAACATTTCTGACACTGCTAGATGATGACCTTTGCCAATAAAATTAATTGGCTGCTGTGGAGCATGATTCAAAAACATTTTTCAGCCTCACTATTTTCATGTTTTGCTGTTCATGATTGTCATGTGACAATCATACATGCACTACACTAATTGCAATGTAAAGACCTTTTAATTGTGAAACGGTGACACTAGAAAACTGCAACAGTAATAATCATTGAACTTGTTAGGATGGTGTTGGAACTGATATTTGATATATCTTTTAGAAAAACCAGGCAGACATTTGATATATCTTTTTAGAAAAAAACGATTGTTCATGTAGAATAAGCATCACAATGAACATGAGATTTAATAGTCAGTAAACAATAGCCCAATGACTGCAGCCCTATTTTGTTTCCAAATTGTTCAGTTTTCCCCATGCTTGTCCATTTTCCTTTTTAAAGAACTGTTATGTTTACAAGATCAGGAACAGTAACAATTTGGGTTATTGTGTGGACAGAGTGGACACCATAGTTTAGTTTTTTTACCATGGAGTACCAAACCCTATGAATGCCTAAATCTTAAAGAAATGTAAACAGACAGTAGTGCACAGTTGAAGGATTTTTGTAAGGGGTACACCATGCCAATAGAACAGCGTTTTACAAAATAACCAAAGTATATCAACATGAAACCTTTATTTTGCAAAAAACGTGATCACAATTAGAGAACAGCTATGACTGTAGCACAGAGAAAGATTGCAACTAAATTTTCTGAAGGTTACAACAGTCAGTAATCCGTAGGAACTGTACAGGCCTTTGCATTGAATGACTTCGGCACATCTGCAGACACAGGACATCACTAGTTTCTCACACCGCTCTGGTGTGGTTTTGGTCCACTCTTCTTCCAGTCTCTTCCACAGTTCTGTGACTGTTGTGGGTTTCTTGGCTATATCTTTGTTACCATGGATTTTCTTTTGGATTTAGATCAGGACTCTGGGCTGGCCATTTCATTGTTTCAATGTTTTCAGTTTCAAGGAACTCTTACCCGTTTTACTGTGTGACAGGGGGCCTGAAAATTGAGTGACGAACGCAAGGAAGGAACCACATGTTGAAGAAGGTTCTGATACACACTTGCATTCACTCTTCCATGTAGCTGTATGAGAGGTTCAACTCCTGCTGCCGAAAACATTTCCCAAACCATGACACTTCCTCCTCCACCTTTCACTGACTTCTTTACACACTTTGGGTTCAGTCTTTCTCCAGTTGGTCGACGAACATAATGTTTCCCATCAGACCCAAATAAATTAAACTTGCTTTCATCAGTAAAATGAACTCTGGACCACTTCTCCTCTGTCCACACAACATGCTCCTCAGCAAAGGTGAGTAGATTTTTTTATTCTTTCTCCTAATGAGAGGTTTGGTCACTCCAAAGTGGGCTTTCAGTCCAAATGCTCTTAAATGTCAAGGCACTGTATGATGAGGCAGATCCTTACTATGTTCAGTGCTGAACTGGCGAGCGATTCCAGCTGCAGTGTTGAACCGATTATCCATGGAGATTCTCTGCATTATCCTGTCCTCTCTTGCATTTGTCTTTTGTGGGCGATCAGCCTTCTTGACGTGAATCAGTTTGTGATGTTGTAAAGATGCAATTTTCTAGAAATCACAGACTTGGAACGACCAACATCTCTTGCTATGGCTGATAGGGTCACCCTTTGGTCTTCATCTGGTCAACCTGCTGCCAGAGGGTTTCGGTCACTTTGGAACGGCGCACCATTTTTGCAAAGTCAGTGAAAACTGGAAAGTTAGGCTACCAGTTAAATAGGGTTTGTCAGATAATTAAGGAAATTAGCACCCGGTGCCAGATTAATACCAATAACATGCAGGTATATGAAAGTGTTCTCTAATATTGCTTAGTGTTCTTTTTCAATTATATAAGTTTTTTATGCTGTGCTTTAGAATATACAATTTATGAAATAAGCTTAAAATACTGCTATTTCATTCTTGTTAGGATAATTTCACATAGGACTACACAGTTACCTTGACATTTAGGTAACTCTAATTTTGATCTCCAGTGTATATTGCCTTGTCTTTATGTCTTATCATCTGCTCATGCAACTGCACAGGATTCATTATACAGTACTGTACAACCACAGAAGAATAGCTGAATAGTGTTTCATTATACTGTACAACCCTGTTTTGGTATAATGACAGTAAAGATGGATTAAATTGTTTCAGCCTCTAGTGTATTAAGCAATAAAATGTAAACAGTGTATACTCTTGTATAGGACATGACTTTTATGTAGCCCTGATATGAGGTACTTTTATGTAAGTCTGAAAAGACATACCTTTCAGTTTTGTAGTAAGTATTGTAAATAATACAATAATAATAATAAATAATCCAGATGGTACATTTGCCTACCTCTGCAACATTATTGAAATTGTAAGACACTAAATAAGAGCGTGCCAAATGTGTAAAAGTGAAATATAAACTATCGGTTCATCTGGGTAAAACTGATTTACAAGATCCTAACACTTGTATCTGTTACTACATGCTGCTAGATCAGCCGATCTGTCCACATGATCTCGGCAGCTTTTGACACACTCTGCCATAAGATCATCCTGTACATCCTCACAACCCTTGGGAAATACAGTCATAGCATGGTGATGTGCTTCATACTTGGAGGAAATCCAGTCATTCCTCTCTACGCAAGCCAGTCAGGTGATTGTTCAGTCCCTTGTCATCTTGAGATTGGACTACCGCAAGTTGCTCCTGCCCGACCTTCCCCTCTGTTCCATGAGATGTCTGCACATCTTCTAGAATGCAGCTGCATAGCTTGTTTCCTACCTTCCGAACTAATGTCACCCTTTCCCACCTTCTTTCATTGCGTTCCTAGCACTTGCTTTAGTCTGAGAGTGCTCTTAATACTGACCTATATATATTGTCACATGAAGATACTTGATTGAGACTACAAAGCACTTCTGTAAGTCGATCCGGGCAAGGGCGACTGCCAAATGCTGTAAATAATTTTTTTGAAACTCCATCACTCGATAGGCTTGTTGTAGTTTATCAGAAGGTGACTGCACTTGCTGTCAGAAAGCCAGTTACAAGACAAACAAAAATATACTCTTTTCCGTGTGTGGGCACTTTACCAATTCAATAGCATGCCAGACTCCATTCAAAAGAAAAACATGTGAATAAGGAAATAGCCTCCAAGCTACAGTACTTTATTTACTTGCACTTGGTGAAATAGGACTGAAGTCATGCACTTGGTAAATAGAACTGAAACAATAAGAAATGCGAATAAAAAGCACTGAGGAACAATGATGTTTAGGGTGTAGCATATTGAACAATAAACGGGGTATACAGAACTGATGGGGTATACAGAACTGATGCAAAGCCATTGAATGCAAGGCTGAACAGATCCGAGTTTACACATGCAGTAGCAGTTCTAAGATCTCATGAGCTTAAGAAATATGCAAAACATAAGATATGGTATGGTAGAAATAAAGCATAAAGTTTATATAACATAGAAGCTTTAATGGTCCATTTGGCAACCTGAGATTAAACATATTTGAAGAAAATATAAATACATATATTTTATCTAAATACCTTCTGCATTGTAAATACTTGGAGATGATGCTTTCAAGGGAATAAACAATACAGATCACGGAATACTCGCTGTGAATGTCAAATGTGACTAGCAAAGACTTCGTACACATTCATACGTAGGAAGTGCACAAATTCATATTGACATTAACTTGAAAGACATTTGTCTAAATTCATCTTCATGTTTTATGTAAAGAGAGGAAGAGATATTCATGTAAAGATAATTTGTTATTGTGTTTGTGAAAAAGAGGGACAGAAGGGCTGAACAAATCGGTGTGCAGCGCGCAGGGAAATAAGATTTACTCATAGTTTGATCTCTAGCATCTAAAGATGTTTAGCATCTAATGTGATTCTATATGTTTTGTATCATTTCTGTGGGTGATGACATTAAGTTAGAGAAGCAAATACTTAGTGAGTATAAGAACCGACCCTCACTGTCGGTTCTACTATTTGGAAAGGGACAGGTGAGGAAGGGAGTACTTAGAATTTTTCAGTTTTTAATTTTAAGTGTAGGTTTAATAATGGAGTAGGACTGCGGCCAAATTGTCAGTATTTAACACGTTTTCTATCTTAATTGGCAGGTGATCTTTGTGATTGGTCATTCTTCCCTTTATAAATATTTCCCAACAGGTTGTGTTTATTTTGTTTACTGTTTGTTGTACTATTGTTATTGTTTTGCCTAATCCCCACCCCCCCACCCCCCTCCATAAAGCTGCTTTGAGACAGGTTGTTTTGACTTGACTTGATATCCAAGTGAAGGAATCCAGTTTAAGAAATCTTATCAACATCTTATTAAATCTGATCTTATTAAACACTGAAGTAACTGCTTTTTACATTTTGTTTTCCTGTTATACTTCAAGATATAACACTGGCATTTAATTTCTTCAAGTTAGTGATAAAATGAAAATCTAACCTTAACCCTAGCCCAATGCTGGTTTTTATTACCTTGTAAGTGCTTTGTATTTAAACATATACAAAGCACTGAATGTTTGGACTCCTCCCACCTATTTGCCCTTTATCCTTACACACTAACCCATTCACTGAGATCCTCTCACATTAGATTATTTTCCATCCTATACACTAATTTACAACTATGGGAACAAGATTGTTTAGCGCTACTGCCCCCAATAATAGGATCGTCCTTTTTTTTCTCTTCAGGAGAGCAGGTAAAATGTGCAGATTGACCAATCGCATTTAGCTGGAGAGAGTCCCTCTTGGTTAGGCTGGTCTGAAGAGTGCAGTGACTGTCCTTCACGTTTGAGCCTGCAGCAGCACCAGAAGAGATGAGGGGCAGTTTAGCAGAGAAAATAAATAGAGTTGAGTTATCTTAGATTATAGTGTTAAGAATTCACTGGGCTGTTGAGATTTCACTGGGCAGATCTGGCTATAGCTTAGCTAAAAGGGAAGAGCCAGGATGTAGTACAGAAATGAGGGCTCACTGCTAATGTTGTGATAAAGATTAATAAACCATATGCTGTGAGACTTGTTGCTTACATGTTTAAAGCAAAGTGCAACTGTATATTTCTGCCACTTACAAAAGAATGGCATGAGAGTAACAGGAAAAAAAAACTATTTTATGGCCACATAAATCTACACGGGCAGTGAGGGACATTACCCATTTTTTCCTTTAGTACTTTTCTTTCCTGGCTGAGTGTTGCTCCTACAGAGCAGGTCGGCATTTCCCATTTGTCTTCTGCATTCTTAACCTTGTAGTTGATTTTGTGACACAGTTTGACCCTCCCATCACCAGGTTGTGGTGATGTGCTTTCTGTTTTCTTAAGTTTCTTATGTTGTCTTTTTTGCTTGTTTTATAGCCTCCAATCTCTTCTTTTAACAACAGATGGAGAGTGAGAAGAAGAGGAGAAAGTACTCCACCAGTAGCAATGACTCTGACACCACTGACAGTAAGTAGCCACTGAGTAGAGAATAGGTTGGGACAGGGACGAGTGGGATGTACACAGTACATGGCATGTTGCCATTGAAACCTCATTAGTTTGGAGTGACTCATGAGAGCTCCAGTCGCTAAGTAGGAGACAATGCAATGGGCAGCCACTACATTTATCAGGCAAACGGAAAACAAACAATTAGAACAAACACAGGCTCTTGAGATCCCTCTTGTCCTCGTTTACCCTCATTTGCCACAGTTGGCCTTAATTGTCTGTTACTGTTTGACTGTCATCACTCTTTATTGTTTGTGTCATATTTTTTCCTCTCTCATCATCCCTCTGCCCTCTTCCCTACTCCCTTTCCCTCTGCCTGAGCTTTTTTAAATTGGCATGTTGTAGAGAAAAGAGCAATGTGTCATCCATATGTTGAAAGAATACAGGAGGTTCCTTAGTTTAGGGTGGTCCTTAGATCATTAAAAAAACAGCAACTTTAATTCCTTGAACGGCTTTGATCTAAGGTTAGTATGCCTGGATATGTGATAGTATTTCTTTGAGTAGTATAATGCTTTACCTTTGATTTAAATGCTTTCTTTTTAGCATCATAGATGTAACATTTTTCTAACAGGGTACTTCACTGCTTAATATTCTCGAATAACAAGAACCCTCGCTCAGTTTATTTGTTTTTTTCAAGAGCTCAGAAATTTTTCTTATATTGTATTTTTGGAGTTACCCAGTAAGTTGTTACATTTGTGTGGCTTTGCGTTCCAAACCAGATTTATTCATTTTTACATGATCATTTTTCAACTTCAACCCTTAGTCTATTTCTATTTTTCTACAGTCTATTTCTACATTTTTAAAATGGATATAAGGTAAATGACCTCTGCTCTGACTGGCTGACCTGTTTGGTGCCTTATTCATTAAGCATTCTGATAACACACCTGAGAACAGTGCATGTGGGCAGGGTTAAACTGCTATAGGCTGAATAGGGTGTCACGTTGAGTCCCGGAGAGCTGAAACAAACGAAGCCGGACTTCACCGTGCTTTATAATCAAAAAAACGTTTATTTTCAGTTTTGTTCAAGTTCACATGAATCACAAATATCACACTTATCAAGGACGACACTCGCCATCATCTACGAACCATTGACCGACAAGGACTTAGTGACATGCACACGCTTATATACACACACCCTGACGAGACACAGGTGACACGAGTAACACTAACGATCATTCACGACTAACATCAACAAGCATTCACGAACACCGACGAACATTCACGAAACCAACAACACGCACTTCACCCACGTCACATCACCGAACACACAGACTTACCTTCACTCAGACGACACAGACACACCCCCCCATACGGACGCACCCACACACAAACGAGACGGGGGAGGCGGCCAGGGCGGCCACCGTGACATTGGGGGAGATGTGTAAATGAGTTTGTTCTTGCGACACCAGAAAATCACCTGATTTCAAATGGGCAGCTTGGGCTCCACATATAGACTGAATACACTGGGGGAGTAAGGGTGTTTTGAAACTTTAACAATATTTACATATTACTTCAAAATTATTTATTTCAGTAATGTGAAAACCCAGCATAAAGTAGAAGATTTACTGTTACAGTGTTGACTAGGTTCAGATGGCAACAAAGAAGAGAGGAAAAAAAAACCTTGTTTGCTGTTTATGTTGATTTATTGAGTAGTGGCTTGAAACTTCAGGCCAAAACAATAAACAACCACAAAAATGTATGGATAAAGAAAACTAAATTACCTTCACAAACCAAAGTGAATAAAACACACAAGAGTTTCTTCACTTCCTTACTAGAGTGAAAAAGGAGAAAAAGATCAACATAAATACAAATGGTGTCAAGCTGTACTCATTACTCACAGTGTGTATTATTTTTATAAGCATTCGAAATGTACAAAAATAATGTATGTATGATGGACAATTAAAACAGTTAAGAAGGCAAAAGGCAAATTCATAAACAGGTCATGGTGTCGGGCACAAAAACAATGAGAAAGAAGCAACAATTATATACACCAGGAAAAGAGACCAGTGCAGACGAAACAAACATGGTGCAGAATAGTCAAAGATTAATGGTCATAACCTTCACTCTGAGATAGAAACCAAATACATCAAGTAATTTTTTTAAGAAAACATTTTTAAAACATTTTTTTGTAAATAATTTTCAAGCTAATGCTTTGACATACCAAGTTTGTTAGTGGCCTAAAATAGACTATATAGGATATATAACAAAGTATTGAGATGAACTTTTGTTATTGACCAAATACTTATTTTCCACCATTATTTGCAAATAAATTCATTAAAAATCAGACAATGTGATTTTCTGATTTTTTTTTTTCTTATTTTGTCTCTCATAGTTGAGATCTACCTATGATGTCAATTACAGGCCTCTCTCATCTTTTTAAGTGGGAGAACTTGCACAATTGGTGACTAAGTACTTTTTTCCCCACTGTATAAGGTTTTCTGGTTCATTTTTGTTTGTGTTGTTTGTGTTGAACAGCAACACCGCATGGTCAGAAATGGCAAACTTTGGTATTAGTTTTGTTTGCCATAATGTAGATGTTGGGCATTGTTCATAAAGATTGTGCTCGTGCCTTGTTTCCAGTTAATAAAACATTTTCTTGTTTGAACTGTAGCTTAATCTCATCTGCACAAGAATTTTCAGATTCAGAGAGTTGAGGATGCCTCTGGATTTACCCACAAACAGTTAGTGAACTTGTCACCTTTGTGTGACATCAGCATTTTGAGCAGAATTTGGAGGGAAGCTAGAGCAAGACAACAAACATTGATTGTTACAGGATATTTTTATATGATAAACACAAGACTATATCTTATGATGAGTCTTCACAACATAATCCGTTTCTCCACCTTTTGCATGAAAACTTGCACCTGGCAAAGGCAATAAAACATGGGAGGGGGCTGAAACTTTATTGAAGAGGAGAGTTGTTCTTGTAACACTTGGCTGGTGCAAAAACCAGCTCATCTGTCCTAAAACCAAGTGACACAGCTGAGTTGAGAATAAAACAGTAGATGCAGATTCCCATTCTTTCTGTGCAGGTTCTGAACATGTTTTGGTGAAATCAAATCAAATCAGGTTTATTTATATAGCGCCTTTTACAATAGATGTCTCATAGCAGCTTTACAAGTGTCCAAGTTCAAGCCCTCAGTGAGCAAATGAAGGGTGACAGTGGCAAAGAAAAACTCCGTAAGAACTTGAGAAAGAAACCTTGGGAGGAACCAAGACTCTGGCGGGGTGGGGGCGGGGTAACCTCTTCTGGTCGACATCGGTCACCACGACAACAAGATAATTATATAAAGGAATACAAAGAATAATAACTTATAAAATATAACTGTCCAGGGCTGGGCCACAGTAGGAGGCGGTTGGTTTGGGGCGGGTAACAGGAAAGCCTTGTCAGTCCTTACTCGGTATCAAGCCAGGTGGGAGGGCAGCCATTAGCTCTGTAAAAGTAGAGAGAGACATTTAGCTCTGTATGGGACAAAGTATGGAACATAAAATGTAGACATTTCAGAAGCGTGGCAGCAGCTCCGGCAATTGACTATTACAGCCTAACTAAAAGGACAGAACCAGAAGGTAACACAGACTTGGGGGTGCCCTGAGGCATTGGAATCCATCCACTCCACTGTCAACAAACTTGAGTGAACGCGTGCAGTGGTGGGACAACAGCACCAGCATCTCAGGGTACCATAAAACCCTCTGTCTATGAACCCCTGGATCTGTAGCCTTTGTCCAAGGGGGGAATATTGATTACCAAATGTTAAACTAAATAAGTAAGTTTTAAAACTAGACTTAAAGATTGAGACTGTGTCAGAGTCCTGGACATTTTCTGGAATGTTATTTGGGGGACTTCATAAGAAAAGGCTCTTCCCCTTACTGGTACCTTATTAATTATTGGAACAAGTAAGAAGCAGCACCCTGTGATCTTAGTAAATGTGGAGGTTCATAATAGGAAAAAAGGTTCATGCAGATAATCATGAGCGAGCCTGTGCAGGGATTTATATGTTACTAAAAGGTACAAAATTTAACTGAGAGCCAGTGCAGGGTTGACAGGACTGGGCTGATAAGATTGGGCTGATTTTAATTTTCTATCTCTTGTTAGAACTCTGGCTGCATTTTGAACTAATCAAGGTTTACTTGATTAAATTTTATTGCGCATCCTAATAGTAGTGAGTTACATTAGTCTAATCTAGAGCTAATGAAGGCGTGTACAAATTTTTCTGCGTAATGCCGGGAGATTGTATTTCTTAGCTTGGTAATATTGCGTAGGTGGAGAAAAGCTATCCTAGTAATACTATTTTTGTATATTTTTTTTGTATTTATGTATTTTTCAAACGATAAGTCAGAATCAAATACAACGTAGATTTTTAGCTACCGAGCCAGGTGTAATGTGGCTTGAAGTCTGTGAGATTTAGCATTAGATCTGGTATTTTCTGTCTTGTAACCAGTAACTCTATGAAGAGATGAGTCTTCACTCTTTGTTTGACAAAGCTGTATGGACAGCCAGGGGAAGTGGCCATCACCTGGGTGCAAAGACAGAGAAGAGTCTTGATATGTCTTTGTTACAAAATGGAATGATCCAAGTCAAGCCATATTGGAGGTTTGGTACAGGTATATTTAAGTTGGTCTAATTTTGGCTTTGTAGGTGAGCATCTGTTAGTGGAGGGAATGCAACAGAGGCTAGTGCTGATGAATTTTTTTTTTGTTTTTCTGCCTGGAATGAATACATTTATGCAGAGACTGAGAATTTACGAAGGTGGAAATGGAAGTATATTTGGGTTATCATTAACGGAAAGAGACTAGAGAGGAATAAAAAATAGGGGAAAATTAAAACTAAAAATCTCTCAAAGCTTTCCGTGGTTTGATGTGGTTTGTTGGAAATAGATCGGCTCATTACTGGCTGAAGGAACGTTCTGCTTAGGAAACAGAACAGAAAGTTGTTTAGAGAAGATCAATGTAAGGGTCCAGAGTGGTGCTGAACCAGTGTGTGTAGTTGGTTCAGCACCTTGGAGAGCGAACAGAAACTCTGAGATGGCTTAGATCCCCATTTTTCCTGTATGGTATGCTATCACAATGGTAAATGAACAGATCTGGATTAGTTGATTAGCCATCTGAATTAAGGATATCCCAGGATTAGATTTAAAAATTAAATCTTTTATGATTATAAAAGAAATGTGAGCTAAAAGCTAAAAATCACATAAGTAAATATATTATTGTCTCTGCCAAATTTGAATAGTTGGCTAACTTGGGCAGCACAATTAGCCAGGCCAGTGCAGCTTTCCATTCTCATCTTTTTGCAGATATTAGCTAGCTGGTACAATGCAATAAGGTATTAAAAACTTACTGCAAAATTAACTATAAGTTGCATTCTAAATGCTCTACTAATTCCTTGAGAAGTGGACTACTTCAGAATTAGGCCATTTTAATGAAGATCTCACACTGTAGGAGGTGAAAATCTTCGGTTTGAAAAGAACTTCAGATTGTGCAAGAAGTGAATAACACTTTGTCACTGTACAGGAGGTTGACATGAATGTTTACCCATCAATCATTGCATGTCTCATCAAGAGTCTGCTGGCTGGCAAATTGAGATATCAGCAAATACATGTGGATATTCAGAGTTTGTGTGTGTGTGTCTGATATTAATATTTCATAAATGTTTGCTGAAAACTGTCAATGATGTAGAAGTAACCTCAAAAAGTCTAACTTACTGGACAAAAATAATTTAGCTTTTCCTAGTTAGGTGTTATTAATTATCCTGACATAATTAATAAAATTTATATTAATTTTCTATGCAAAATATAGGATCAAGTGACAGTAAACAAAATCATGTGGCACCCTAACCGGGATAGTACCAAAGACACTTTACTGGAGATGTCATTTAAATGTATTAAATTTGTAATCAATATATTTATAGGAGATAGACACCTCAAAGTTTAAACTGACCCAGCAGCCACATCAGAAATAGACACGAGATGTATTAAGCTTTACTGTGACATTGCCAGGGCTTTGGGACCCAAATTGTTGTCTGTGTGCCCGCGCATGAGTCTGTTGGACGCGAAGTCATTTCAGATTCTCACGGCACAGCCACTGGCCCAACTGGTCACAATGCCGAGCTGTCTGTTTTTTCCTTTTTTCCTTTGAATTTTATACTAAATCTTGGAGGTGGATGCCTCGGCCTTTCCTGTCCACCAATTCTTCTTCTAGTAATATTCACTAAATTTTACCCATCTCCTTGTGACGTGTCACTCCCGAGGGTTTCAGGAAGGAAAACTAAACAAAGTAGGAGCACTTAATCACAGATAGTATCAGCATGATATATCCATACAAACACACACACAGATCACACTGACACCGAGTAGCACCCCACTATTAACAGAGAAATAATTTGCTCAGCAACACTGTAATGAGGACCCATAGAGCAAATTTCATCACAATAGGAAATACCTCAATAATAAAAAATAAACAATAAAACAAAAGCAAAAGAATAAAACAACGAATACGCAGACCATACTGGATGCATTCTAACTAATAACATTCCACTGTGGTGTCACTCAAGTTCCTGGGCACCACCATATCCAGGGACCTGAAGTGGGAGAGAAACGCGGCCTCCATAGCTAAGAAACCACAAAAGAGAATGTTTTTCCTGAGACAGCTGAAGAAATTCAACCTGCTGCAGATTCTGATGATCTATTTCTACACAGCGATCATCAAGTCCATCCTCACATCACCCATAACCATCTGGTTTGGCACCTCCACCTCACAAGAACGAGCCAAACTACAGCGCATAATCATAACAGCCGAATGGATCGTTGGATGCAATCTGCCAGGACATCTACACCAGAAGGTTGAGGAAACGTACTGACAAAATTATAACTGACCCCTCTCATCCTGGACATCACATCTTCCAGACACTTCCCTCTGACAGAAGACTTAGGATCATCAAGACCAGCACTACCAGACATAACAGCTGGTAACAGCTTCTTCCACAGAGCTGTTACTTTCATTAACCATAGCGGTCACCCTGCACTTTAAATACAAACTCTTACTTCTCACTCTATTACAGTAACTCCCATTGTAATATAATGCTTATTTGCACAGCTGTATAGACTCTGTAAACAGCTCTTATAATATAATATGTGTGCACTCGCTTATATGTAGAATTCTACAGAATATAAATGCACATATAAGCACAGTTTTTCAAATATCTGTTCGGCCTGATTCTGATTCTGATCTGGGGATGCTTCAGCAAGGCTAGAATCGGGCAGATTCATCTTTGCAAAGGATGCATGAATCAAGCCACATGCAATGTTATCCTGGAAGAAAACATTTGCTCTGGCAATGCTCCTCAACTCTGAGGACTGTTTTTTCTAGCAGGACAATGCTCCATGCTACTCAGCTCATTCAAGGATAAATGACCACCAGATCAAGACCTTTTCATGGCCAGCCCAATCTCCAGGGCTGAACCCCACTGAAAACCTCTGGGATGTAAAATCAAGAAGAAGATGGTTGGTTACAAGCCATCAAACAAAGCCAAACTGCTTGACTTTTTGTGCCAGGAGTGGCATAACGTCACCCAAAAGCGATGTGAAAGACTGGTGGAGAGCATGCAGAGACACATGAAAGCTGTGATTAAATATTGGTATTATTCCACCAAGTATTGATTTCTGAACTCCTGAGTTAAAACATTAGTATTATTGTTTCTAAATGAATATGAACTTGTTTTCTTTGCATTATTTGAGGTATGAAAGTACTGCATCTTTTTTCATTTTCTGCAAATAATTGCTCTAAATGACGATATTTTTATTTGGAATTTTGGACAAATGTCAGTAGTTTATAGAATAAAACAACAATGTTTATTTTACTCAACCATATACCTATAAAAAGTAAAATCAGAGAAACTGATAATTTTGCAATGGTCTCTAAATTTTTTCCAGAGCTGTATGTTATATAAATACAAATGTATGCTGTATATACTATACATATGCTGTATGTAACGGGTGTGATGTGTATATTGCAACACATTAAAGTGCATATGTGTGCTGGTTCAGTAGCAGAAGGATATATGTACAGAATGAATACGTCAGGTTTATACAGTATTGTTTACATAACAACAGTTAAAGGGAAGCAAGAAGGGTCTTTGTTTAGGAGTTGAGTGGCCTGGGGAGAGAAGCTGTAGAGATGGCAGTTAGTCTCTGAGAGTCCTTATGGCTCTCAGTCTAGGTCTCTGCTGTGATGGAAACCTCTGGAAAAAACTGGGGTGAGAGGGACAAGCCATGATTTTCCCTGCTCATGGTTAGAGTTACCATTGGTGTCTTTACATAAGCAAGCTCTTACTGACACATAATAATCACTAGATGCTGTCTCTTGCTTAAAGGTGCCAAAAAATTTAAATTGTGTTTTTTTCCCCCATGTCTTATCAAGAGCTTGTTGTGGTCAAAAGCATGTTAAATTGAGGTGACGTATGTGAATTTAACAAGTATAATAAAGCATAAACAAATAACGTACCTGCCTGTTAGGGTGCCATCTTACTGAAATATGAGAACATTCAAAGTTGTGTATTAGGATTTTTTTTTAATACAGAAGGCATGAGTTGATAATGGAATGCGACTATAAGAGATGTACATTATTAGGACTCAAAATTGTCTGATTGCTTGGTGCAGGAATGTGGCCTTTCCAGATCACAATTTTATGTGATTTTTAATATGTATATATATAATATAGCTGCCTGGTACACAAGAAGTAGAAGCCTATAAAATAAACAGCAGGTTCACCCATGAGCCATCCAAAGTATACACTTCATGGCAGGGTAACAACATAAGAACAGAAACGCTTAAGATAGAGACAAAAGTCTGGAAAAGTATAACGGAGAAGGAGGATCACACAACACTAGTGGTGCCCAGTGATTACAGAACCTAAGATCAGACCACAGCAACCTCCCTGAGCAGGATCCAGCAAGAATCACTCTAGCAGATATTCAAGAAAGGCTCTCAAATATGAAGGACTAGACAACCCCAGGCCCCGACATTGTCCCTGCCTCCTGGCTGAAGAAGCTACCTGGCATTACAAATGAGTCAGCTATTAGTGAATAGAACTCACTGCATATGAAGGTGCAGAGGCTGAGAGCAGTCTTCTGGTAATATGAAATATTGATACTGACATCTGGCATTCACTCTAGTTTGTAATGATGATTTGGGTGGAAAGCAACAGTTCAGTGATCCCTCATGACTGTGGTCACCTCCAGGAACTCCCTTTAGTTGTGCTGTTATAGATAAACTTGCTGGAGCCACATGCTAATCACTGACGTATACTAATATGTACATATGGATGTTTAATTTGATGTTTACATATTTTACCTGCATTTTGTATCTTGGTTATATGTATCCTGCTTACATGTTTCTACAAAGACAATGCCATAAAGCACCTAGAAAATGCTCCAGTTTGCCAGTGGACATGCTGATGCTCCCACCTACCTGCCTAGGGAGTTTTACCTTGCCACTGTTGCCCCTGGTTTGATCATTAGGCACCTGGACCCATGAGTTTGTAAAGCTGTTTTGTGACTGGATTTGTTGTAAAAAACGCCTATATATATATATATATATATATGCGAGTTTTTTACAACAACCATAATGACTGATGGTATGGGATGGTTAACTGAACGCCGAGTAGTCCTGATCCTGAAGGACCCCCAGAAATCAGAAGTTTAATCCAACTAAAGGCTATTAACCTTCCTCGGCACAACATGGAAGGTCCTGTCAGGCATCATTGTAGCTAAGATAAGCAGGCACATGGCTCAGTACATGAGTAGAGCCCAGAGAGTCATTGGTATGAACACCAGAGGAGCCAAGCACCAACTACTGGTGACTACAAGAAAGCCTATGATTAAATGCCCCATACATGGATCCTGGAATGCTTGAGGCTATATAACATCAACAGGACTTTAAAAACATTTATCAGGAACTCAATGGAGCTGTGGAAGACAACCCTAGAGGCTGACTTCAAACCTATGGCATAGGTCACCATCAAATGTGGGATCTACCAAGGACATTCCCTGTCCCCACTGCTGTTCTGCAAAGGCCTAAATCCCCTCAGTGAAATTACCTCCAAGAGTGGCTATGCATACCAGCTATGGAATGGAGCAACTATCAGCCACCTCCATGGATGACAGCAAGCTCTATGTCAGAACTGAACGAGACATTGACTGAAAGACAGAAGCTAGGACCTGTTGTGGACTGCGTCTTTTATATTTAAAAAAGTCATTACAGGAAATCAGACCAATATCAGGAATTTCTTTATAATCAGACAAGTAATGGAAAGATTTTACTCGTTTTGTTTACTGTTTGTACTGTTGTGGTGGTGGTGCCCAATGTCCCCCTAAAAAAGAATAAATAAATTAGTGCACTTATGGGTCATGGGAGGCTGGCCCTGCAGCTCATGGGAGATGCCCACACACGTCACCGCACCAGACCACTCCCCGTTCTCAATCACCGTGTTTCTAATGTAGTGCACCTGTTCCTTGTTTGGTTTTAATCCTTTTGTTCCCCATAAAAACCCCACAGGTCCAGTCGTTCATCTCATTGACTAACTTTTTTAACAAGCGCTACCCTGTGACTATGTATGGTATTTCAGCGCACCAGTTTATATTACAAAAAGTTTGTTTAAATCATAACATTAATTCCATGGGGTTATAAAGTTCCAAGTGATCAATTCTTTTTCTTTGAGTTTCTGATTTCATTCCTGCCATAACAACAACTGTCAATGCAAACAGATGTGTCGGTAATGCAATGCACTGGAAAGGATAAATTCTTAATTCTTATGGTCTGAAGGTGTTCAGCAAAACAACCAGCAAGTCTTCTCTTAGTTTCTCCAATGTAAAGCTGATTACATCTGCACGTATTTCAGTAGAAACTCCTGCAGTGATGCATGAGGAGGAATGGTGCATTACAATTGATCCTTTTATGCCAGTTATTTTAGCGGTTGTGTTAATAATGGTACATGTAGAACATTTAGAGCAGTTGCTGGCTACAATACCAGTTATTACTTGAATGGTCATTTATCTTGCTCTTAACGAGCATGTCTTTAATGTTTTTGTCTCGTATGTAGGAGATAAGTGATGAGTGTAGTAGATCATTAAAAAGAGATCTAGTTTCTGCATCATTCTGAAGGATTCTGAAGTGTTTCAGTATAATATTAGCAATTAGTTTTATTTGTAGGATAAGTCAACA
Source organism: Sternarchorhynchus goeldii (assembly GCA_028565775.1). Taxonomy (NCBI): domain Eukaryota; kingdom Metazoa; phylum Chordata; class Actinopteri; order Gymnotiformes; family Apteronotidae; genus Sternarchorhynchus; species Sternarchorhynchus goeldii. Next base: position 11,818,982 of record JAOXYF010000003.1, on the reverse strand, counting down.
AAGGAATTATAGTCTTCATATTAGATTGTTTGTAGGTTATTGCATCCACTCTATTATGCCAAGGCATAATCTATGACTATAACTATGGGTTTTGGATAGACCACATTCCTGTACCAAACAAGTTTAATGAGTACTCATTATAGTAAGATTCCCTTATCAACCCATTCCTTCTATTCCTTCTATACGTGTGGGTGTGTGTGTGTGTTTGCATTACAGGCCAAGTGACAACCTGGTCACGATCCTCAAAGAACACTGGGACCAATAGTACATGGGTACGGCAGGAACAGAAGAAACCATCTGAGGTGAGTCTTTAGGTAGTGTATTTGGTAGTGTAGTGAGTCTTTAGGTAGTGTATTTGCTTCATCAAATGCCAGTGTGTCATTTTTGTGGCCATTATATTTAGACCAGATATTTTTAGTTTTCAGTGAGGCAGATAAATAAAATACTGTCAAATCATAGAAATTCATATTGCATACTGGGTATAAATTTTAAATTCCATTGTACCCAATACATTTAATTTCCAGGAATTGAAACATTTTTCTTAATTGAACATTTTAGTGTCTCATACCTGAGGTTAATGTTGTATTCTATGAATCTAACCGGATTAAGCTTCATTTTAAGGGATTGTGAGAGAATTTTTCTTGTTAAGGTCTGTTGTTTTAGTCTAGTAGGTATACAGCCATTGATGAGCCATCATTCATTCATTCATTTATTTGTTCAATAAATCAATCAAAGGATCCAAGGAAATCACACAGTTATAACTATGCTGGTTTCTTTTTAAAATAAATTAATGTTTGTGTGACGGCGGGGTGGAGGGAGCAAAGGCGGACGCTGCAGAGAACATACTTGAAAGGGTTTTATTAAGTGTGTTGC
>JAOXYF010000003.1:11805557-11818031 GCA_028565775.1 Sternarchorhynchus goeldii | reverse complement strand
CTGGTGATTGGGAACGGGGCAGGCCACGGGTGGTGGGCGTGGCCTGCGAGCTGGGCGTGCGCTGGGACGTGACAGTTTGTTTTAATATAAGTTTGAATGTAATTTATGTTAAGTCTTGAAAGGGTGAGTAGTACTCCATTATTAAATATAGATAATAAAACAATAACTTATAAAGATTGCACTGATGAAGCCTTTGGTATTGTGTGACCTAATACAGCAGTAGGACAAACCGTTGCTCAACAGGAAGGAAATTGCCTTTGCTTGCAGGCAGGTGTGAAGCTTGCAATGAAAACCTGTTTTCTCCAGCGCCTGCACAAAAAATCAATTAGAAGCACAGTTTGTATAGGGAGATGGAAGTTGCCAAGGCTCATTAAGCTTGGCAGAACAGCTGTTGTAAATCATGCAATTCAGCTTCTAACAGTCTATAATCTGAGGCGCTTATGTCTACCATAGAATGTTATGTGAAGATTCTGTGCCTGCTTTTAGTGTGAACATGAGGGAAGTAAAACATAAACTACTGTTAGTTTATAATCTAAAATGGTGCACATTCATTAAAAAAATTTTTTTTGTGAACTAAATAGTTTTTTAAGAGTAATCTTGAAAGATCAGCAAGTAAATGTCATTATATGTATATTATTACAATTAGTCTGATTCTTACTTTTCTCAAGAATGCTTTGCTTATGCTGAATGCATCTGTGTTGGTGTACTTGATGGTGTAATATTTGAAGGAAGTTTCTTTTGACTGATGAGCTTGCAGAAAAAAAAATCACCTGAATTTCTTTTTGCCTGAGAGGGGAAAAATCCCTTAAGAAAAGATTAAGGCTTAACTAAGTGACCGTTTTATCTGTAACTCCGTTTTAGCACACTGTAAGAGCCACTGCAATTCCTTCTCTAGAATGGTAGATAAAACATGACTTAACTAAGATTTACAAGTATTCAGCCTGTGTGTAAAACATACTACAGATAATATTATGAGCTAAATCTAAAGGTGCAATCTCAATATTTATTAAGTGCTCACCCAGCAGTAGTAGTAATGTGTGAGTGGGGAAGTAGGTTTTAGGTGTGGACTTGGGCACAAACTGAGAGGTATGGGTTAAAAGCCCCATCTGGATTCTGCACCTGGATTCTGATTGGCACCTCTTGATGTGGGTTGCAGTGGTCATCTTTCCAGCTCAGCCTGACCTCCTGTTATGCTATTCCCTTCAGGTGCCTCCTTGGTCATGAGTCACTGACTAATGTGGTGAATGAAAGCAGCAATGCACTTTCAGCTTCCTTCCAAAACTCCTCCAGCCCATCAAAATACCCAATCATTAAATCCGGAAGTACTCTAAAATTACCACTAATATTTGTCATTAAGCTGAAGGAGCCAGTCACTGTCTTTTTATGTGATTTATCACAGGCCTCTGCAGGTCCAAATCTCAGCCCTTATAAATTCAATTGCAGAGATATAGATTAGGCAGCGTGTCTTATATATGTGTATATTTTTTCTTCTGGAGCATAACAATTGACGCATCTTGTATCTTTGCCATGAAACTACTTTTATTTTAATGAAACAATCTGTCTGCACATAATCCTTATACAGGGTCAAATGAGTCTACTTATTGGAGGGTTATTAATGGTGTAAGACTAATTTCACAATGTTTGGAACCAGAATGAGCCACACGTGAAAAAACAAAAAATGCTTCAGATTTAGTGCAATCTATATCTGTGTCTGAGATAAATAAATAGCAGTTATTATTGTTATCATGTTTCACTATTGGAGTCAGTTTTCTTTTTTTTATTTATTCATGCTTCTTTTGTTTTTATTTATTGAAATTTGTATATTTATATGTATGTATATTGTGTGTGTGTGTGCATATATAAATGTGTGTGTGTTTTCTCCCTTTAAGGGAAAAAGCTTTATTTAGGCTCTACAAATAACTTTGTTTCTGCAGGTTTTTCGAACAGATTTTATCACAGCCATGAAGCTTCCTGATTCAGCTCAGTTGAATCCAGAAGAGTTCTATGTTCTGTCTGACCCCTGGAGACAGGAATGGGAGAAAGGTGTGCAGGTTCCAGCCAACTTGGATGCCATTCCTGAGCCTGTCGTCAGGTCAGTGACCTCATTGGTTTCTGCATGCTTGAGCAGATAAAAATAAGAAAAATGCAAGCTCGTATTTATTTGCAAGATTTAGGCTAATGGAACCAAGTAGTCCAAAAACTTAAATGCAATGTGGAGAAAAGAATGTGTAATTACAGACCAAAGGTTGCCTGTAATAAAGAACAACTTGCTTTTATTTTACCATTTTTGCCCTATGATTAACATTCAAAGATTTCACTTACCAGTTAAAATATTCTAATTATTGTTCTGTACCTTGAATTGATATTAAGTCATCTTGATAGCTCATTTGGCATTTGTTCAGCATTGTTAATAAAAAATGTTAGCTATTGAGCCATATAAAGTGATCATTCCAGTTGGAAATATGGACTTTTCCAAGTTCTTGTATTAATGGTGATGACTGGAAAATATTATGACATTTGCATTTCAGTGAATGCCAACTATATGTCCTCACGCACTTTTCAAGTCAACACGAAGTGAATGATAACCAGTCTCAATGGAAACTTTTTTGACTGAATTCTTTGATAAGGGCACATATTTTCTTAGTTTCTAAAAAATGTTGGTGTTTGGAAAACCGTATAATTTCTTTCAGAGGAAGGTGTGCTATGTTATACTCATTGATTTGTTTCTCAAAAAGATGGAGGCTCAGCACATGTTTTGCATATACTTGTCACAGGTGAGGCACGTGCAGAACATGACAAAAGTGAACGGACACACAGGTCTTCACCTAAAAGGTTTAATGAAAGTAACAATTACAAAAGCGGGCATAATAACATGCACTAACTATAACAAAAGAAAGCATGGAGCGTTAACGATTGACAAGGTGATACAACACAGCAGGGCTTTAATTAAAGACACAAACACATAAATACCTTTTGGTGGTGAGCTAACTGATAGATAATGCACTCTACCTGAGGGAGGCCTGGACAGTACATCTAGTTTACACTAGGATGAGGAGGAGGGTCAACGAAAACAAACCACATGCTCACTGCCAGTGCATACAAGGGTCAAACCTTATGGGGAAGCCTCCGTATCAATACTTTAGATACACAATTGCATCATCCCCATTTCTATGCTTTTATCTAACACATTAAGTTGGCCAGTAAGGTCAGACCAACTATACAAAGCCAATCAAGCAATATTACTATGTGGTGATTTTAAAATGTAAAGACATACTAGTTTGAAAAAGATTAAATAATTAAAAATTAAGTTAAATTGCAGATTAAAATGCATTTAAGTTTGTTTCATTGAAAAATTAGTTTGTGTTAAATCTCTGGGAATAAAACATCTCTAGAACAGAACTGCGACTAATCCCAAATATAACCCATTTAGGTGGTAGATTATATTGCTGTTTTCTGACAGATCTTTAAATTCTGGCCTAAGTATAATGTTGAAACACAAGTGATGAGCAGAGCATAGAAATTATATGTATTCTATCATGAACTTCCATAGCCAAAACAATTTGAAAATAATATTTTCTAATTTTTTCCATTGACGCACAGTGCCACAGTTATGTACATGATAAGACATCTTTGGAAACACTTATTCAAATAGACATGCAGTGAAAAGTGACAGGAGTTTAAATACCTATTCTTCAAATGACCTGTTGTTCAGATGGATAATTTTCAGTAAAATTTTATAAAGAATAAATAGAAATTGACCTGAAACTTCTTATTGCAATTACTGAAGTTATTTAAATTACATTAATATCTAAATCAAATACTGTGCCATGGCTAATTGTGTATTTGTGAATGTATTTTCTCCCTTATGGGGTCCTGTCTCCAACTGAATCTGGTTGGATATTGTAGTCTTGTAAACGTGAGTAAATAGCCAGTTCATGAAACACTCATTCTTGCCTTTATTCAGTCATTTATTTGTTGTTATGTACCATATTCATGATGATTCAATAAAACCGGCGATGAGGATAAAAGTTTGTGCCGAGAGATTTTATCCACGGTTAATACCACCATGGTATTATGTTAGGATTTTGAGCAGCCAGCTACCTGTTTGTGGCTGTTGTTTGCTTTAGTAGCCTAAGTACCAAAGGCAAAAATGAACCTGTAACAGCGTCCATGTGCTCTTTTTTTGTTTCACCTGTCACTCACTCGGTCTTCTATGCTCTAGCGCACGCGAGTGATTCTTGTAATTACAGATTCTAACCAACTTATGCACATTACTACATTTTCCCTCTTTAGAACTGTAGTTATATGCACAATAACAAATTTAAACTTAAACTAGTCATATACAAAATAATACATCCCAATCCTTAAAATGATTAGGTGTTTTAACAGTCCTTTGAGAATGACGCACCGGTATTCACAAACCCTGGGTTACCTTACAACCCCTGACACCAACAGATGGGTCTTGCTGATCTGGAACCACTAGTCGGACACAGTCCTTTGGACCACCTAGGTCCATCCCTGAGTCTGCAACAGCCTCTGATATTCCATTACCAGTCTTTGCTGGCAATGGATCTAACAGAACAATCTTGTCTGACCCCTTCAGTCTCTGTGATGATGTGGCCTCCTGCTCCTGCCTTTTTCATCGTTATCTTGCACATTTGAACGGCTCTTTCAGCAGGTCTATTGGAGGATTCATGGAAAGGTGCTGAAGTCTTATGCACTATTTGATTCCTTTCTGTGAATTCTTTAAATTCTGTGCTCATAAAGCAAGCACTGTTGTCAGAAACAAAGTGAATGTGCAGTCTTTTCCATGGCTTGTCCAGCCACTCTCATGGTTGTAGTGGTGCTACTGCTGAAGATTTCTGCATTTTCTGAACATGATTTCACCCTAGCTTCAATGCATTGATCTAACCCTTGGCTACCATAACTTCTTTTCAAGTCTTTAATATGTGTGACTCCTGGGTGACACTGATTACTCTAGTAAATCTGGACGTGCTCGTTGTGTTCACGTACACCTCACAAGGTACAACCATCTTGGACACCCATCTTTTTTAACTGCACAGCATGAAATCTGGATCTGGAATTTGATGTGGCCAACCCCTCAAGTTGAAAACTCGCATCTAGGACAACAATGGATCTTTGTCCACTAACACATATCCTCAGTCGGCGCAAATGCTGTTTTCTCCATCATAGGCACTATTTTCCTGCTCACCTGGTCCTGAACATGGTAGTGGCAGACTGCTTATCTGCTTAGAGCATCTGCATTTCTGTGGTCTTTGCCAAGCTTGTAGACCATGACATATGGTGATGTCACATGACAAGATGAGTTCTTTTTGATTGTCATAATACACTAATACCTCTGATGACTGAATGAGCTTCTTGGATTTCTCAAATGTGCACTCTTGCTTTTATCCCCAGTACCATTTAGCATCCTCAGAAGTCTGTGTTATGGTGCCAGCAAAGTTGAAAGATTTGCTTTTAGTAGTTCAACAATCCAAGATACATCTAGAGCTCAGTCACATTAGTTTGTGATGGTGCCTTCTAAATGGCTTTAACCTTCTTGGGTAGGAGGTAAAGTCATGTGGCATCCACTTTGTCCTGAAACTTGACTTATTTGCTCATGCACAAAAACCTACCTACCTTTAGGCTTAAGCCTGCTTCCTCCAACCTTTTTGATGCCTCACTCTATATCTTGAGATGTTCCTGAATGGGCAGTGCCTAACATGCCCATTTTTAAACCTGACAAGCATTTCACAGGCTCTAGAATGTCTGGCTAACTCAGCCTTTACTTTTTGCTTCATGGCATAGGAAACTGGACTTGGTTTGAAAAACCTTGGCACTGCTGGTGTATAAACGTATTTTTCCACTGGTGGAAACCTGGTGCCGATCACATACTTTTTGCAATATGTTTGTCATCACAGTAATCTGATTTAAAGCACACTGGTCAACAGCAAGTTCTTTGATCCATCCGTGGCCCAGTAAATTTGGACCCATCCCTGTCACTACTTCTATAGATAGTTTGATAACATTCTTGTATTTTACTGTAAAAATTGCTACACCCAGGGTCTCAACACTCTCTCTACTGTACACCCAGGGTCTCAACACTCTCTCTACTGGACACCCAGGGTCTCAACACACTCTCTACTGGACACCCAGGGTCTCAACACTCTCTCTACTGGACACCTAGGGTCTCAACACTTTCTCTACTGTACGCCTAGGGTCTCAACACTCTCTACTGTACGCCTAGGGTCTCAACACTCTCTCTACTGTACGCCTAGGGTCTCAACACTCTCTCTACTGTACACCCAGGGTCTCAACACTCTCTCTGCTGTACACCTAGGGTCTCAACACTCTCTCTGCTGTACACCTAGGGTCTCAACACTCTCTCTACTGGACACCCAGGGTCTCAACACTCTCTCTACTGGACACCCAGGGTCTCAACACTCTCTCTACTGGACACCTAGGGTCTCAACACTCTCTCTACTGTACACCTAGGGTCTCAACACTCTCAGTCCTGTATAGGGTTTTAAACTTAGTGAACACTTGCCTAACTCAGGAACTGACCAGACTCTAGTTTAGTGTATTTTGCTTGAGACAAATTTGTCACACTACACCCCTTGTCTACCTCAGATATCTTGGTTATTGACTGAGTTGGAGCTTAATGGGTCCTACTGTAGGAATATATGCTTCCCTCAGGTTATGCATAGTTATGCTACCAATTCTTTTACTTTCACTGATGTGATAAACCAATTGGTTGACTTTTTCTTTCCCTCCACATCCATTTACCACCGATTTACCATCAGCAGGTAAATTTGCTCTGCACACATTTTGGAATATAACAACCACAATAGCAAAAGTTAAACAAAACCATAGTTAAACATAGCCATAGTTTCACCATCAAAATATTTTGCATGAAAAAAAAAAAAAAAATCACAGAAACGCTCTGAACAACATACAGCACTTTCAAATGTCCATACATCTTACCATTTGACAAACTACTAAGGGTTTCTATATATATATTTTTTTTAATTTCTTGCTTTTACTCTGGTTTTCAATATAAAAGGCCAACTTTTTCACCTATACATTTTGAAGGTTTATCCTTTTTTCCCCAAAAAGAAAGCTATCATCCTCCTGGACAGCAGGAGTCTGAAGTCAATTTAAAAAAGTCAGTTACCTGTTTTGAGCTAACAATAAAGTTCTTTGTTTTTAAACCACATATTTTGCTTCATTAGATACTTTCACACCGACAATCTCAGATATCATCTGAACAATGGCTTTCCAATATTTTTTTAGTTTTTGAGTAGTCCCAAAGGCAGGTACTTTTTCCTTTTAAACATTTAATACAAATGTCTGGGATGTTAGGTGATGGTTCAGCTTGACCGGGGTGATGTAGGTTCTCATTAGCCGTTTGTACTGTAATAGATTTATTCTTGTATTAATGGTTAGCCTTTGGGCTTTTACACATGCCATGTTCAGGTTGTTTTATATCCTCAAGAATGTGTAATCTCCATGTGTCTAGTTTATCAAGGTTGGATTCTTGAAGATTCCAAGATTCATATAAATATAAATACATTTTCTGCACACCTTTGCTTGTCAAGATTCTAAAATCACGATAGATATTCGGAAAATCTGTGAAATGCTTATGTGCTTATCACAGCCATATGTCAATAGTATTTTAGAAGTAACAGATCTCTTTGTTTTATTGAAGTCATCTTTTTCATTTAATCCCATCTCTAAGGATCCATCTACATTTTTTGGTGTTTGGCTTTAGAGCTTTTATAACTGATAATTTCTCCTCTGAAGTATCCTTTGAATGCCTCCCATCTCGTGGTAGCGCTAGTTTGGTTTGCATTCACTTCCAACTGAATCTCCATCCATCTTCCACAGCTTATCTGAATCCGGGTTGGGGGAGCAGCAGCCTAAGCAAAGAGGCCTAGGCCTTCCTCTCCACCCCGTCACCTCCTCCAGCTCCTCCGGGGGGATACCGTGGCATTCCCAGGACAGTTGAAAGATGTAAATACCTCCAATGTGTCCTGGGTTTTCCGTGGGGTCTCCTCCCCAATGGAGATGCCTGGAACACCTCCCTAGGCAGGTGTCTGCCTAGGGAGGCTTCCGGACCAGAGGCCCAAACCACTTCAGCTGACTCCTCTCAACGTGGAGGGGCAGCAGCTCTAGTCAGAGTCTCTCCAGGATTGCTGAGCTCCTCACCCTATCTCTAAGGGAGAGTCCCGCAACCCCGCAGAGCAAGCTAATTTTGGCTGCTTGTATCTGCAATCTCTTTTCAGTTGCTATCCAGATCTCGTGACCAAAGGTCAGCTCCCTCTTCACCATAATGGGCTGATACAGGGACCGCAACACTGCAGAGACTGCACCTTTTGCTTTCCTCTTGCTCTCAGGGAGTTTTCCCTTGCCACTGTCATTCTTGGCTTGGTCACTGAATGTAGGCAGTTGTGGGTTACAAGTGTAGCAGTGGAATGTATTGCCATGATCATGAAAAGCACTTCCAAGAGACTATTTATATACAGAGGCTTGAAAGATGCTCCTTTTTACTTTGGCCTTTTCATATTTGTAGCTGTCAGTTAGGCAGGGCCTAATTCAAAGGAACATGTGAAAGAATAAAACCTCAAACACACAGACAATTCCAAAGTAAATGCAAGAAATTCAGAATTGTATTTTAGGTGAGGGAATCTTACAAATAGTCAGTGCAAGTGGATTTGTAAACAGTAGATTTCTAAAGAGGGGATTTCTAAACAGTAGATTTCTAAAGAGTGGATTTCTAAACTGGCTTTCTAAACAGATTTCTAAAGAGTGGATTTCTAAACTGTGGCTTTCTAAACAGTAGATCCCTTTTAAAAAATATATATATACCTGTTGCTCCTGGTGTAAATCTCTGGTAGCTACTTTTATTGACTTAGGCTTAATTTTAGGGTTAAAATGAAGAAAATCATCTTAATCAATGAAATTCAAGATTACTTTCTGTGATCCTCCGGTCTTCCTCTCGTCTTCCTCAGACTTGGCAAGCGTGTATATATTGACTTTATAGGTCTGAGGTTGCCAAGATTTTTTGGGCTTTTTTTTGTGTAAGGAATGTTGTATATGAAATTGATATTTAGAAAATATATCAACTCAGCAAAATCATCTACAGGTCCAAATTCCTGTCTTTGGCATTTTCAATGAACAGAACAGCAACCCACGAAGCCCCTTCTCAAGTTTAGGACTTCTGTTTATTTCAGACAGCTGGTCACATTTTTGTCACTTTTGACTTTTGTGCTTGAATTTATTTAACATCTTCATAGCTACCACCAGCACACCACAAAACACATAAAAAGTCAAATGTCTCCTATAACAATAACCTAAATATACACTCACCGCCCACTTTATTAGGTACACCTGTCCAACTTCTCATTAACGCAAATGTCGAATCAGCCAATTACATGGCAACAACTCAGTGCATGTAGACATGGCCAAGACGATCTGCTGCAATTCAAACCACGCATTAGAATTGGGAAGAAAGGTGATTTAAGTGTCTTCGAACGTGGCATGGTTGTTGGTGCCAGACGGGCTGGTCTGAGTATTTCAGAAACTGCTGATATACTGGGATTTTCACGCACAACCATCTCTAGGGTTACAGAGAATGGTCCGAAAAAGAGAAAATATCAAGTGAGCGGCAGTTCTGTGGGCGCAAATGCCTTGTTGATGCCAGAGGTCAGAGGAGAATGGGCAGACTGGTTTGAGCTGATAGAACAGCAACAGTAACTCAAATAACCAGTTGTTACAACCGAGGCATGCAGAAGAGCATCTCTGAATGCAGAACACGTCGAACCTTCAGGTGGATGGGCTATAGCAGCAGAAGACCACACCGGGTGCCACTCCTGTCAGCTAAGAACAGGAAACTGAGGCTACAATTCGCACAGGCTCACCAAAATTGGACAATAGAAGATTGGAAAAATGTTGCCTGGTCTGATGAGTCTCGATTTTTGCTGCGACATTTGGATGGTAGGGTCAGTTATTTGACGTCAACAACATGAAAGCATGGATCCATCCTGCCTTGTATCAACGGTTCAGGCTGGTGGTGGTGCAGCAGTGGTGTGGGGGATATTTTCCTGGCACACTTTGGTCCCATTAGTACCAATTGAGCATCGTGTCAACGCCACAGCCTACCTGAGTATTGTTGCTGACCATGTCCATCGCTTTATGACCACAGTGTTCCAATCTTCTGATGGCTACTTCCAGCAAAATAATGCGCCGTCATTGTTAGGTTTTAGTCCGACTGACACAGAGTACCTTCAGGGTTCAACATACCAAATTAACAAATTAGCCCTCGGTATGCCTCATTACAGGATCCTGGAGAACAAATTCCCAACACACAGGTGTCAGGAAGATGCTCTAAAGTTTATTAACAATATAGAAGTTTAAATAGAAAAAAGAGATGATGTGGAAGAAGAGAGTGATGGTGTGGGGTGACATGATTGATTGGTCTAAGGTGGAATCAACAACTAGATGATTGGTCTTAAGGATGGGGTGTGAAACGCCAAGAAGTGGCCTCCACTAAGAAGGTGTTTGGATTACGCTCGTATCCGAGTCAGACCATAGTTAGAGCCAAAAACATAAACATAGTTAGAGACGCCAAAAACATAGTTAGAGACGCCAAAGTTAAACTTACCTAGAGACAGACATTTAATTCAGAATGTAACATGGATCATGAATCATTAAATTTCCTTACAGTCCCCCCATTTATCATACTGATTATTTAAAGATATGATAATACATCCTAAGGTAAGAAATTAAGTTTGTTGGGGTCTGTACAATGTGGAGAGCTACTCCACCATAGACCCTTCTCTTCCTTTGCGGGAGGGCCGACAAAAAGATGTCGTCATCAGGGTCATCTCTGGGGAACTGTTAAAGTCATGTATTTATATAGCACTTTTTATAAAAAATGTTGTCACAAAGCAGCAAATGTGTGGGTCCAAGTCCCTAATGAGCAAGCCAGGCGCAACAGTGGCAAGGAAAAACTTCTTAGGTGGGAATAAGGAAGAAACCTTGGGAGAACCAAGACTCAGGAGGGAACCCATCCTCCATTGGGTGACCCAGCTGTTTTAGGACTACACAGGATGGATTGACCAGTATCAGTGACGTAGTTTTCAGTGGTATAAATATAGGCCGGGGGTATAGGTGAGATATTTTCAGGATAATTAAGGGACCCTGTTAAAGGCGGGACCTATTTGAATGCCAGGGTATGAACACAAACCGTATTGCCATCATCAATCTTAAACTAGCTAGACAGAAAAATGTGGTGCAGCATGACAGCAAATTGAGTCTGCGCCAGGGTTTAAGTAGAACATCAGTTTTAGAAACAACAGGCATAATTAAGCAACAGTGTTGATTCTTGCTTCTGATGCCTTCTTCACACGGGGCACTGGGGTGATGTCTCAGTAAGGACAGCAGCCCAGGTCACAGCAATGTTTTTTGTCATCATAAAGCGTGAATAATCTCAGACTGGTTTCTTGAACATGACAATGAGTTCACTGTACTCGAATGGCTTCCACAGTCACCAGATCTCAATCCAATAGATCACCTTTGGGATGTGGTGGAACGGGAGAGTCGCATCATGGATGTGCAGCCGACAAATCTGCAGCAACTGTGTGATGCTGTCATGTCAATATGGACCAGACTCTCTGAGGAATGTTTCCAGTACCTTGTTAAATCTGTGCCACGAAGGATTAAGGCAGTTCTGAAGGCAAAAGGGGGTCCAACCCGGTACTAGCAAGGTGTACCTAATAAAGTGGCCGGTGAGTGTATATGATTACCTGTTTGGATTACAATGTCATTTTTTAGTAAACATGCTTCTGGCCAAGGAAGAATTGTCATGGCATAAATATTTTGCGAAAACAGATATTTTAATGCATATTTAATACAGTTACTTTAATTTCTTAGTATTTTAGTGTTATAAATATGTGATAGGAACATGTCTTTATTCTCCATAATAACTTGAACAGCAGTGTAGACTTAAACCCCTAAAACAGTAAACATAAAGAAAGTTGTAGGCGCTGATCCTGTGGGTTAATATAATATAAGGGCAATGGGGAACAGGTGTTTGGACTGTGTGTGTGGACATCCCCCTCCGGCTGAGGACCAGTCTACCATGACAAAAATAATTGGTATATCAAGTTTGAAAATCAATTTAAGAACCATTTGTCCATCATGGATGAGACACATTCCCTACAAGCTGTTTTTGTTTTGTGAAGTATTCATTACAGCAAAACAGAGATTTCACAGTCTGGGTTGATTCAGTATTATATTTCACAATGTTTGTTTCGGTCACTCCAAGTCCTAAAAAAAATAATAAAGCTTATTATTTTTATTATTTTGTCTCAATGTTTGGATAAAAGTAAATTCATTTTTACGTCATAAAAGTAAATCCATGATCAGAGAACTGCTGCCCCACATCATATATATATTTAATTCATATATATA
>JAOXYF010000003.1:11786457-11805457 GCA_028565775.1 Sternarchorhynchus goeldii | reverse complement strand
GTGTGTGTGTGCGTGTGACATGCGTGCCTGTGTACATACATTTGTGTGTGTGTGTGTGTGTGTGTGTGTGTGTGTGTGTAGCGCGGTTTGTAAACAAAGAACAAGGAACTGTCAGTAACAGTACATTTAACATTACATCCGAATATTAAACTAATTTGCATGTGGTTTAATTTACCTCTCACATGATGATCTTTGTTAACTATAACACAATTACCTATCTTGTGTATGTATAGATGACTATGCATTTTCACGGTCAAACAGCATTCATAGAAACTGCTGTAGTTTATTATGTCCTATTTTAGAACAGCCTTTAAGTAGTCTCTCTGAGCATAGTTTAGATTGCACTACACATCTGCTTCTGGAAGCATGCAGAGTTTGGTGACGGGTCTCAGGAGAGTGTTTGTGCTGGTTTCACAAGAAGTTGTCTTATGTAACCTTTACTGTCCTTGATGATCTCTAATAACCAGCACATAATCCCATACCCAGCGTTTCTTGGCGTTGAGTCATCCACTACATGTACAGTGTTCCCACATCCAAGATTCTTTTCAGGGATTTTCCATTTTTGCCTATCTTGCAAGTCTAAAGTCTGTTTTCTTTAGGCCACATGAGTTCTTCGGCAAAGAATGTGACTGAACTACCTGGATCCAAGAAAGCGTGTCTCAGTTTATTGGTTACTTCATGTGGATTTCATTTGGACCAGAAATATAGTCAGAACTATATGTCGCCAGCCCCTATACAACCATACGTTTCTCAGTGAGAGGAACTGTCTACAACTTGCTCTGTAACCAATTCTTTCTTCAATTTCACAGGCGAGTCCCTGTCATCTTTCACTTATTTGAAAGGGGAGTTTCAGAATGATGGCTCACGTTTGTTATCCATTTCCATTTCTGGCTATACATTTTCTCAACATATTCAACACTGTCAGTTGTGTTGAAGTATCTTGTGTTCTGCTTCTCTATCTTCAGACCCAGTTGTAGGCCACTTTAAGGCCTTATCGGCATAAGCAGTTACAATTGTCAAATCATCACCAAAATGTTTAGAAGCCTTATAGCTTCCCAATAGCCTTTGCCTGGTTACCTATTCTGGCACTTTAGGCTGTCCACTGGTGAAGAAGTACAACCTGTCTTTATTTTTTGCTCTTTCTTCCATCCCATGCACAGATGTTTTGATGAAGAATCTGAACTCCAGAGGCTCACTCTTGAATAGACGTTCAACAAATTGTCAATGTCGTTCTGGCATGAACTGAGCTGGTGATTCCTTATGCATTCTCTGCAATCAGTGACATTTGGAACATTGTTTTCTGTGTAAATGGCACTTTGTCGCTTGTAGTACTAATAAGACATTACCACTTATACTCTTAGCCTTCAACCTTGTAGAATCATAAAGACCAAGTACTTTTATTTTAGCATTAGTTGCATCAGTAGCAATTTGCATCTCTAATTCTTCTTCCTTGTGTTAGGTTCAGCTTCTTCAAGGTCATGTTCTTGGTTCTGCTTCATAGAGTTAGCACACACTAGCAATTCTGCAGCTCAGCTTCTAGCTTCAACCTGGCTGATGACATAGTGGATGATACGTCAGAAGAGATATACACATCTACTGTACAAACTTCTTTTGAGTGTACAGTAGATGTAACCCTTAAAGGACTATCAGTAAGTTATCAGTAAGACTATCTGTGCCACACAAATTTGACTCTTTAGTATGCTGCTGAACATATTTCAACCATCCATTCACCTTTTCCCCTAAGCATAGGAGACTTGGGCTCAAACCATTTGATCCTGAATACATTTCTTTTAAACAAAATGTGCTTTCATTTTATTATTTAATTCACAAAACTCCATATGCAGTATTGTGAAAGCTGTGGATATTCTAACATAAACTGTTTCAGCATTACTGTCTTCCTTCATCAGTGTTTTAGTGTCCTTGCATTGCTTGCTAAGCACTCCTCAGTTGCAGTTAGCTGGATAAGCATTTGCTTTTGGGCTTTAGCTGTCAGTTTTGTTACTGGATGTGAAAGTGTTGCCACAGTTGTAACAAAATAACCACAGTTTACAGTTAGTAAATGTAATAAGTAATTAATTATGTAAATACATATCTCTAATTAATTATGTAAATACATATCTCTAATGCAACCAGCTTTTCTTATTATGGGGAATAAAAAGCTGCACAGAATAATTTGCTAAAGTAATGAAATAAATTAATGAAAGTCTCTTAACATTATTCTAGGATAGTCTGTTATATTTTATTATTATAGCATGAGACAAGTTGTATTTCAGTCACTGAGCTGATTTCTAAGCCTTTTTTTTTGTATCTTTCAACTTCAAGGCCATGTATTTTTTCACTATGTCCCTGTAATTAAACTGCTACCTCACAAGACCATTGTCTGTATAAAGATAACAATTAAGGCATGAAGTGGGAAAAGGTAAATTAATATTTTATACTACATATTTTTAAGAGATATGCTTTATTTTAGGGTAATAATCATACAATAAAACCCTAGATCCATTTATAATAATTAGTGTGATATGTTGATTAAGCAGATATTCTGTTCTAAGAGCTGTATGTTGTATCATCATGTAACAATGGCAGTATAATTATTTATCTATTTATCACTCACATACTACCTGGTCTTTGGTTGTCGCTCCTTATTCATTGGTTTGGTTGGATCTCTGAACCTCTTCAGTATTTTGACCTGAAATTTTTTTGTCTAAACTCTCGCTTACTTCTAAGTTTTGTTACATGGTGGTTGCCACCCTGTGCTTGTTTTTTGGCTGTGATTGTGCACTGTATTACTTATAATAAAGCTCTTGCATCATCTCTCATCTGCAAGCATTTGGCCACATTCTCTTGCGGTACATGACACAGTAAATATCATGACAAACATTTATGTGATTATGTGAAGTGTGTATTTATCTCTCGCAATGTTCCATTGTTTATTGAAGTAATGATATTTGATGTGTGCATGTTCTCTTGTGTGTGTGTGTGTGTGTGTGTGTGTGTGTGTGTGTGTGTGTGTGTGTGTGTGTGTGTGTTTAGGGAGCTTCCTGAGGTCAGTCGGATTCCATTCTTTTCACCAACCCAGAGCAGAGAACAAAAGGAGTTAGAATTAGACTCTCATATTCTCATGGAATCAATGAGTCGATATGATCTAGATGACTTGGATGTGGCTTGGCTAGAATTGATCAATGCAGAATTCAGAGAGCTAGGTATGTACCACATTTTCTTGCACTAACACAATGTACAACAAAATGTTTAACTTTAAAATTATATTTTTATTATTAATTTTTATAATATGCTTAGTTTTATATAGATGAACTAAAAATAGCCAGAAGGATCCTTTAATGTTTAAACAAAAACAAAAGCAAGGAAACCAAAAAACCACACGCATGAAATTTGACTCCTTTTTGCAGCCTGTTGTTTTTCTAGAATAGCATTTAACTTGTTGATTACAAGACTATGCTACTACTTTACTCCCAGTTTTAGCATTTTAGACACATTTGCCCTTTTAATTCATTGTTAGTACTACTGATGACAGTGTTTCTCAAAAACCAATTCTGTATTTTGTAGCTCTGCCAGAACTGGATGAACTGACCATGGAGCAGGTTTTGGTAGAGTTGGAGAGCCAGTGTGAAAAGAATATGCAAAAGGCCATTGAGACAGAAGAGGGCTTAGGTATTGAATATGATGAGGATGTTGTCTGTGATGTGTGCCGTTCACCTGAAGGCGAGGATGGCAATGAGATGGTTTTCTGTGACCAGTGCAACGTCTGTGTACACCAGGTATGGCAAGTTGACAGAAGCTTAATTTTAGTGTTTGATTTAGTCTTTAATCATATTTAGAACAAACCGTTACAGTTATAGGAACATTTTTCCCTTGTTCAAGCCTTTGTTTTTGCAGTATCAAAAGTTAACTTGGACTGAAAGTCACTTCCTACAATAAAAATAAATTAGTGGACGTCTGACCAAAGCACATTCTTGTATACATTTTTAATCATTTTATTGACGCTTGCTTAAAAGCTGAGAAAATGGCTTTAAGTGCATCTCTTGTTGGTGCATCTGTTGTTGATTACTGACTAAATATTTCCTTTTTTCCTCAAAGGCATGTTATGGCATCTTGAAGGTTCCTCAGGGGAATTGGTTATGTCGAACCTGTGCACTTGGGGTCCAGCCAAAATGTTTGCTGTGCCCCAAGAGAGGAGGCGCTCTGAAGCCCACTCGCAGTGGGACCAAGTGGATTCATGTCAGCTGTGCCTTATGGATTCCTGAGGTATAGACCATCTTATTGCTTGTCTTGGATTCATTACACTTGACTGTAACTATGCTATACTAAAATGTGCAATGTGTCATTTTATTCTTATTGATAAAGTTACCATGGTGATAATTAGTGCACCAGTTCGTCAGTGCCTAAGGTGAAAGCCAATTAGAAATGACATAAATGTCAAAGATCCATGCCAAGTCGTCAGACCAGTGGTACACTTAAATTCATGGGAATTGCATGGTCATATTGGTTTGTTGACTTCGGTTCTTCTAAATCAAGGCAAAACAGCAGTTTATATCTGTTATATATGTTTTTCAACTGCTATGCCTAAATTTTTATTTCTTATGGCAAAAGATCTTGGCATTCTGAGATCTGCTCAAACAAGTCAACTTCCTTTTTGTGTATTTGTACTATTGTAGTTGTGTTCACTCCAAATTGATGAAAAATGTGCCTTAAATAAGTATGTTTCTCAATTAATTAATTGGTTGCATGTGCAGAATTTTGCTGATGTATTGAACATGGGACCAAACATTGAAAAGAAAAGATAATCAATCCACATTAGGAAATTTCAGCAGACAGGTTCAGGTGGTATATTTTGCAGAACAGTTTTTTATTACAGATCTCTAAGATAATACACATATGGGGACAAAATTCAGTAGCACCATATATCAATGCAAACAGTAAAATATGCCTGTAATCCATATCCAAGAATGAGGAAGCATGTTACCACAGTGCCATCTGCTGTTAACATTATGTTCATTCTGGTGGCATGTTTTATGAATTTGGCCCTATTTTGGCCAGATCTGGACCTTTGATCATGTGAGCAAACATAAATATGGTCAAATACAGTGAGGCTCAGTTTTCTTTGTATAGCAACAGAAATTGTGAAAAGCATTATACAATCACCCAGCAGTTTTGAAAAGTCAGTTTGACAAAGATGTTAAACTAATCAAAGCTAGAATTGTACTTATTTGGGGCAGTAAGGGGCGGGGGGGTGTGGACGTGCTAGTTTCAGAGTGAGGTGTTTGCCGAGTCAGTTGGCACTGGGAATGCTGTCACTGCCCTTACCTTGCCCATATCAGGGAGGACACCGTGAGGGGTGAGCCGATAACCCAGGAACTCGTACTCATCCAAACAGTCCCCTAAGAGTGCATGCAGTTTTTCCTTCTGATTGTGGCTCAAGGAGGACTCACCTACTTTAACAGAAATGGCAGTGGCTTCCTCCTGTGAGCAGGTTAGGTTACCCTCCAAGGCACATACTGTTTCTTCAAGTATGGGTGTCTTGCCCTGTACACCCCTATCTCTGTCTGTCTTAGTACCAACAGACGCCATTCTACTTGGCACATGAATGGTGATAGATGCACAAAGCATAAATCCATGCCCAGAATGACCGGACATCTGGCTAAGAATCACAAATTGGTGAAACAAACATTGTCCCTGGAACCATATTGGTAGCCAGGTGACACCAATTGGGTCACAGTGTGCTGAGTCAGCCAGTTTTAATGGAGGAGCCATCCATGGCGTACACTTAATCTGTCTATCTGCGTCTTTCTCTACATTTGTTCCATTTATGGCAGAAAGTGAAGCTCTGGTGTCCAAGGTCGCTGTTACCACATGGTTATTGAGCTATAAGGTGACAGAACGGGGTATTCCAGAACACAGTAAATGAGGTATCATCGATGTGTCCCAGAACTAGTTCCTGGGGGGAGGAGTGCCTCATCGATACAACCTCCCCCTCTTAAGTTTCCCTGGGGCTAGCCCGCTTTCTCGGCCTGACCCTGTTTTACGAGCAGCATGCACGGTGGGCCACGAAGTTGTGATGAGACCACCTCACCAGTCCTCACCGTCACAGCACAAGCCCCACATTCTTTCCCCTGCGGCTCCAAACAATTGCACTGAGGGCAAGTTCGCACAGTAAAACCAGGCAGGGGACACCCATAGCAGAACACAGATGGACTAATGTGGTCACAGTGCTGCATGCGAGTGACGGAACAGGCGTACTATAAAGAGTAACATTATACTTCTCCAAAGCATGTTTCAACCTGTTCGTTTTCAGGCAGTGGATTTCTGAGATTAGCGAATTCACAAAGCATGTGTGCTGCAAAGGTCGGCAGGGGCTCGGTCAGGAGCTTGGACGTGGTCCAGAATGTTTCTCCGAATTCTTTCTTGGTTATCAAATGGTAAGAAAGATTTCTGAGAAAGTTCAGAGAACTGGGCCCAGTTGAGAAGATGAGGTTTGAGCACCTGAAACCAGCGACTAAGTTCCCCTCTGAGAAACCTTTGCAGTTCTGACAGGACTTGGGCATTGCCTGACATCATGCCTGTAAGAATTCCTGCATATTGCTATCATGTGGTTCTGGACTACAGTCGCATGGTTCACAGGCATCAAAGCACTTTTTTTTTATCAGACAAGAAAATGAGATGAAACAACAAAATAACCAAACAATCTCCCTAAGTGTCATTTCCCATCTGAATGATGAACTGCACTCATGTCCTGAGACTCTCAATGACCCACTGCTGACATCACGTAGCAGCGTGAAATGTGCAAACAGTTCACTGATGAGTAAACACCGTGAGTTGTCAGGCCAGTCATTGAGTGAAAAAACTTCCATCCAACCACGAAAAAGCAGGCAGTAGTGGATGAAAAAGTCCTGGCCAAACGTGTCCATACTCCGCACTCAATGGCTACAGAAACCGGCAGGCAAACCATGCAGGTGGCCAGTTCAGTCCATCCCACAGGTCCCACGAGCAAAGGTTTCGCTGCTGACCCACACAAAAGTCCCAAAAGTCCACTTCTTGTTGCACAAATTCCACCCGAAAAAAAGAGGCAAGCAAAAAAAAAAAGGGCGGCGTCAGCATTAGCCTTATTCCAAAAGCAAAAAAAAGTTGCACTCATCGAAAAAATCTGAAAGTTCAGAATCTCAACACAGTGGACCTAGCATGGACCAGGCACACAGACAGGAACATACTCCATGTGGGGTAGAAGAGGTATTTAATGACAGGTCACCATCGCATCTCACCATTACTGTGTGGATAGTTCAGAATATAGATACAACTGACCGGAGGCTATGCTACAACAGTTCATAATCTCATACAGAGGGCTAAAACTCAGGAACAGTATGTCACATTAGTTCACTATTGCTTTGATGTGTGATTGTCAGTATTTGCATCAACCCCATCCTGCTTTACCTGAAGGCACCCAAGCATAATGTCATCATAGTGTGGATATGTTCAAACTTGCTACATAACCTGTCATCATAGTGTGGACATGTTTAAACTTGCTACATAACATGTCATCACAGGTACTAAAACAGCAATCTTCAAATGGAAGTGAACAGTGGTGGCAGTAAAGACCATTAGTTACAGCTCACCATTAATTGTGATTTTGGGAGCACACTAGTATGGTATGGCACTGATGATCTAATGAAACAAATGCCAAATTCAGAATGGATGTCATTCACTACACTAGCCAAAACAACAAAAGCATGTGAGCCTTTGAGCTGCCTACAAGCTAATGCTACTGAACACCTCTCCAGACTGTTAGGATCAACCCAGTGGTTAGTGACTCCAATAAAACCTCTTCTCCTGGAAATCCAACAGTCTGTTGTTGTAGCTATTAAATCTGTCCCTGACATTGCCTTTTTTAACATTTCAAGCGCAGTCTCAGCCATCATACTTCGCAGGGTGGTCCTTGGCATGAGAGAATTAGGCTGAAGTTCATGCAAGAAACTTTTAAATGCTGGCTGTTCCACCACACTAAAAGGTTGGAGACAAAGTGTTACAAAATTCAATACAGCCTGATCAGATAATTTTATCATAGGCTAAAGCAAACTCTAAGATGAATACATCAATTAGCAGCTACCTGATAACTGTTTTAGCACCATGCGCTGCATGTAAAACCTGTCATAATATAATTTTTTTCTATTGTAAAGTGCTATGTTCGGATGTTTATTACTTCACAATATCAATGCATTTAGCTAGCTGGAAGCTCTAAATACTATGAACTATGGTAGAACAAATAACTAGCTAGATAGCTAACTTAGCTAGCTACATGACAAGTGTGTTGCTAAGGCAGTTTTCGGTTATGTACTACCAATAGGGTACTTAGCTAGCTAGCTAACTTACCATGCATACAATGCTAATGTCAGACTTATTTTAACATATACAAAGAAACTTTTGTTAGCTATAGTTGGATTTCTCATGTCCAAAGAAAATAACCAGTGGGCCTATGAAAATAGCTTACCTCTATGTGTGTTTCCTGAAATTGGATGGGGAATTCTTGTAAGATATAATCCTATGGAACTGAAGCAGGCAGAGAAGGCACTTGAAAATGAAGGAGTTGGTTTAATTTTCGACTACTTCTAAAAATCGCTCAGATAAGGCCATGGGTTTTGTGTTGAGTTAGAGTCAGGTTCTTCCATTTTTATGTAACCAAGGCATATGCTCTCCCAATATTTTGCGCTGTTGCATTGGCGTTGAACCATACCCTGATTGGTGTGCTTGCTTCATGCTTCTTTTGTTTTGAAGTTGCATTTTTAAAAATGAACACACATGCCTGAAGAAACGACATTTCGCTTAATGTAGTGGAGTAAAAACGCTCCTAAAATATGACACAAGCTTTAAGCATCACAAATTGCATAATTTCACAGAACAATGACTAGAAAAAGCAAGTGACTGTGATCCACCATATAATAATGAACTGTGTTATACAACTTCATCCTTCCTTTACCCTGTTCTTCAATAGAAAGGGTCCAAGACCATTACTGATCAAATATTAGTATAACAGTGACACTGAAACAGTAGTCGCACATTAGTGTTTCTGGTCCTGGTACCAGAAGTTTTTCAGGTTGGAATTTTACATACTTCAGCATCATCACTAGACAAAGAGTGATCAATAAACCAAAAATATCCAAGAGTGATTCTTTGGTTAGGGACTGACAACCAATGAAGGGCTGGAGCAGTGTTTCTTAACCTTGGCTGTAGAGTAATCTTGCCTCACATTTTGTTGTTTTCTCTTTAACCCACCTTATCCAATAAATCAGTTAATTAACATATCCCTGAGAAGAACTGGATGTGTAGAGTAGAAAAAATATGAAATGTGTTTCTGCAGGCACCCCAAGGGTCAGAATCAAGATGCACTGAGCTTGAGAATAGCAAAACATTGTACGTGGAAAAAAGATGAACTATAACCTAATTATAAGTCTACAAAGTGTACCACCATGGTAAGTGTATCTAATAAAGTGTCCACTACAGTATTTATCATTTTCTTGTTGTCACTGCTGTGAATGCTCTACCACCCAAATATTACCTGGTCAGTGTGGTCCTATGGTTAACCCTTTAATTACAAGTGAGGTAGAGAAGGCCAGCATTGTACAAGCTAATAAAAAGGCAACTCAGAATATCATGCACTCAGCAATGGTGTGCGATACTAAAACAATTGGTATTGATTCAGCATCAAGTACATACAGGGCCAGTATCAGAGATACCAATTCTGATACCAGTACTTTTTACTTATAAAATCAGTGTATATACTTTCATGTAGGGAAGAGCATTGCATCATGATTTATGAGATGAGTCTATCAATATGCTAAATCTGAATACATTTTCATGACCACTAAGTAATTTTTGTGATTTTTACTTTCCACAGTTAATTGGCTAATAATGTGCATGTTAAAACTCAGGGCTGCATAGTTTTTACTCAAATAAAAAATTGTTTAATACTGTAGTGAACTGAAATTGCAAACATGAATTCTGCACAAAAATACTACTGGAGAACAGAATGTTTTAAAACTTACATTCTTCTTTCCTTCAGTGTGTAGTTTTTTTTGTTCAGAAATAATTAAATAACAGCAAAATAAATATAGTCACAAGCGCCAATCCCGGGTTCAAGCACGTTTTAGGCTCTTGAGGCCAAAGGGCACTAAAGGACCATAAGTCCAGAATCGATTGGAAAGACAAAAGTATTCAGCTCATAGAACTGAATCACATGCTCAGATAGTTTTCTAGCTGTTTGTTTGTGTGCGTATGTGCGTGCATGTGTTTGTGTGTTAGTGAGTGCATCTGTGCATATTGTAAATGTGACCAGAAGTGCCCCCCGAAAGGTCAATTTGCACTCCAGTTGGCACACCTCATCATGCAAGTATTTTGAAACAAGGAGTTGATTCCTTGCACAGTTCATGAGTTATAGCAATATAGGCCCTATATGACAAGGGCACAATGATTATTGGTATATGTGACTAACACGCATTGTCAAAATTTGAAACTTTTTTGATAATAATTTACCTAGACATGTCAAAGATTAAGGCAGTACCAATGACAGATTCAAATTCCTAGGACTAGTTCTAGAATTAAAATTTGACTCTACCGAATCGAAGAGAATCCAGACTTGATATGCTTGATATGTACGTTCCATCCTCATTGGTCAATGTTGCAATTGTCAGAATGTTTTTGATTATTATTAACGTGCTGATTTAAGCAGGGGAACCTTCCGTGCCATGCATGACTTTAAACTATGACGTCTTAGTTTATTACCCACAGTAACCTTGGAAACAGTGGTGCCAGCTCTCTTCGGGTCCTCCCATGTAGTTCTGGGCTGATTCCTCACCTTTCTTAGGATTATTGATACGCCACGAGGTGAGATCTTGCATGGAGCCCCAGTCCGAGGGAGATTGACACTCATGTTAAGCTTCTTCCGTTTTCTAATAATTGCGCCAACAGTTGATCTTTTTTCACCAAGCTGCTTAGCAATTGCCCCGTAGCCCTTTCCAGCCTTGTGGAGGTTTACAATTTTGTCTCTGGTGTCTTTGGATAGCTCTTTGGTCTTAGCCAGGTTAGTGGTTGGAGTCTTACTGATTGTGTGGGGTGGACAGGTGTCTTTATGCAGCTAACGACCTCAAACAGGTGCTTCTAATTTAGAATAAATTAATAAATAAGTGGAGTAGAGGTGGACTAACAGGTCTTTGAAGGCTAGAATTTTTGCTTATTGACAGTTGTTCAAATACTTATTTGCAGCAGTAACACACAAATAAATTATTTAAAAATCATACATTGTGATTTCTGGATTTCTGTTTTTAGATTATGTCTCTCACAGTGGACATGCACCTTAGATGAAAATTTCAGACCCCTCCATAATTTTTAAGTGGGAGAACTTGCAAAGTCACAGGGTGTTCAAATACTTATTTTCCTCACTGTAACAGTTTCATTAGGGTTCTAGCACTACGTGCTTATTCTCCCTTTCTTTGCATTTCTGGCTTTCTAGCTCCTTAGAACTAATGTTACAAAATTTCAATTTTTTACTTAAAGGTTTTACTTAAATTGTTATATTTGTTGTATAACAATAACAAAACTAAATTTCTAAAAATAAAGTAAATTTTTTATTGGATAAAAAATTAACTCTGGGTAACAGCTTTACCTGCTCATCCAGGTTGACTTATATTACAATTTGATCAAATGGGCTGTGTAGGTATCCAAAGACTGATACAAGGTATTCTTCTGGCCAACTGAAGTAATACTTTGAAATTCAGAACATACAGCTATGTGAAAAATTAGGATACCCCATTAAATGTTTAGTTCTTTATTGAGAAATACAGCCATTTCAATATTTCATCTTTCAAACAATATCTATAGATAAAAGTTTCCCACTCCTCCATGCGGAATTCTTTAAGCTATGTGGTGTTTGATGGGTTTCTTACAACCCACAGCATCTCAACAAGATTAAGATCAGAGCTTTGACTCAGCCATTCCTCTCTCCATTTCTTTATTTTGAGCCATTTCGTGGCGGATTTACTTGAATGTTTTGGGTCATTATGATGCACGGTCCACCCCCAGTACTGCTTCAGTTTTTGGACAGATGGTCTCACATTTTCCTTAAGTACTCTCTGATACAGTTTAAGAATTCATAGTGGATTCTGTAGTTTCGAGTTTTTCCAGGCTGCAGAAAAGCAGCGCCAAACCATGACACCTCCACCTGCATGCTTCACAGTTCAGATGAGGTTCTTAGTTCTTATGTTCAAATACGTTGTTTGGTTTGTGCCAAACATGTCTTTTGCCAAGAGCTAACTGTAGGTCTCGTGATGATATTTTAGGATTATTGTCTTCTTTATCTTGTGGTCTGTTCTTGGGCTGGGACGGCCTGACCTGGCCATGTTAGAAAATGTTTTCCACTTGTAAATTGTCTTCTGAACTGTGTAATGGCTGATTTCTAATTGTTTTTGAGGTCTTTTAAAATCCCTTCCCAGACTTATATGCCCCTACAGGCCTCAGAGAGCTCTTTCTACCCATTTCTCCATGAAAAATGCAGATCATTGGTTGTTCATTCACAATTACTTTTCTTCTCATAGAAAATGTAATTAATTTTGGTGTTAACCAGTCCCTAGTTAATTGTCTTTATCTTCATCTCTACCACTAGAATTGATTGTTTTTCCAGTCACATCATTGTGCTCTGACAGAAAGTTCCCCTCTTCTGTACTTCTTTACAGGCTATCTGTTTGCTTTATCTCCTTTCCTTTTGGAGTGATTCACATCACTGCCTGATGTTCAGTTTACTGAAAAGTACAGTTACTATTTGCACATAGATGTTTTACCTGTATGATAGTTGAGATGCTGACAAAGACATGGTTGCCTTCTATAATGGCACTCTGTATCTCCCTTAGTCTAAGAACATTATCAAAAAATTCTAATGGAGATGTACAAAATATGCTTTACAGGTTATGACAACTGGTTCAGCACTTCTGAATTCTGAATGTATCGACATATGCAATGAACTAATGCCGAGATGTTTTGGAGGGCAGGACTGTTTAATAGAGAGCAAAAGTTTGATCGACACAACAAAAGTAATTAATAATGTAGGAAACAGCAGACAGTTGTACAGATTCATGTGCTCAATTAGACCAGAGAATTTTTGTTGAAAAAAATGTATGAGAAATTATGTGCACAAGTGACCAGGTGATATGGAGTTGGACAAGTAATTTTGAGAAATTAAATTGTGAATGATGCATCAAAGCAACTGAGAAAAATTGTCCTTACTTAGAGTTTCACAAAAACACAGTGGGCAAAAAGGGACAGAGAACAAGCATACCATAATAATAATATTATTATTATTATTATTATTATTACATAATAATGATATTATTATTATTATTATTATTATTATTATTATTATTAAGACAGCACCTGGTAACAGCCTTCTTATAGATCAGCATTTCATTGTAGAACTGGCCAGGAATTGCAACATAAATCACATGATATATAAAAGGAATACCTATAGTAATGGCAGATGGCAAGTAATTTTTTTTCCTGCGAGTATAATATTCTAATAATAAAGTTGTTATTTCCAGTTACAATTCTTTTTTCATCTTCTTTCTAGCTTGTCATTCTTGTTTAATAAGCCTTTCAAACTTTTGGTGTTTATTCACCATGCTGTTCTCCCTGTTAAACCGACAGAACTGGAGAACTAAGACTCTCACCTTGCTGCAGTTACATTAACTCCACTTATCATAATGTTGATCCAAACCCTGAATGATAAATTCAATTAGGCATTAAAAAAATGTAAATTGGTGTAGTATAGCCACCATCCATCCATGCATCTTCTACCGCTTATCTGGGTCTGGGTCACAGGGGCATCAGCCTAAGCAAAGAGGCCTAGGTCTCCATCTCTCCCGCCACCTCTTCCAGCTCTTTCAGGGAGAACGATGCATTCCCAGGATAGTCAAATGATATAATCCCTCCAATGTGTCCTGGGTCTTCCATGGGGTTTCACCCCCCCCCAGAGGAACATGCCCGGAACACCTCCTTAGGCATCCAGGAGCATCTGGGCCAGATGCACGAACCATCCATGCTGACCCTTCTCAATGTAGAGGAGCAGCATCTCTACTCAGAGCTACTCTCATAGATTTACCAGTAAATTGAGGGCTTTGCCTTTTGGCTCAGCTCCCTCTTCACCATAACTGACCAGTACAGTTTCTGCAGCACTGCAGACACTGCACCAATCCGTCAACCTCTCGCTCCATCCTTCTCTCACTTGTGACCACCATGCTGGACTTCCTTTGCTATTTGGCTATGCCAAGAAATTCTGTCCATGAAAGTTATGAACAGAATCGATGACAATTGGAGTCCATCCCCAACTGGAAACCAGTCTGACTTACTGATGGCCATGCAAACCATGCTCCCATTTTGTTTGTACAGGGACTGAATGGCCTGTAGCAGTGAGACCTGCACCCTCTACTCCCAGAGCACCCTGAACAAGATACCCCAAGGGACAAATGCCTTCTCCAAATCCACAACACACATGTGGACTGGTTGGGCAAACTCCCACACACCCTACAGGACCTTTGTATGGGTAAAAAGCTGGTCCAGTGTTCCGGCGACCAAGGTGGAACCTGCATTGTTCCTCTTGTATCTAAGATTCAACTACGAGCCGGACTCTCTTCTCCAGTACTTCTGCATAGACCTTGCCGGGGAGGCTGAGGAGTGTGATCCCCCAATAGTTGAAGCACACCCTCTGGTCCCCTTCCTTAAAAAGAAACCCCATGCCATTCCAGGGGCACCACCCCCAATGTCCACAATGTACATCTTTTGTAGAGATGTAACAGCCAGGACAGCCCTACAACATCCAGAGCCTCAAGAAATTCCAGGTGGATGTCATCCACCCCTGATACCCTATCACCAAGGAGTTTTCCAACTACCCCAGCCACCACGGCCTGTGTGATTGGTAAACCTTTACCCAGGTCCCCAAGTTCTGCTTCCTCTGAGGAAGGGGTGCTGGTGGGACTGAGAAGATTCTTGAAGTATTCCTTCCACTGCCCACTGGCATCCCCAGTCGAATTCAGAAGCCCCCCAACCTCACCATATACAGTGTTGGTAGGGAACTGCTTTTCTCTCCTGAGTCACCTCATGGTTTGCCAGAACCTTCTCGGCACCAGCTGATAGTGATTCTTCATGAACTCACCAAACTCATACCCCATCTGAGTTTTGCCTAAGCAACAGCCGAGGCCACTGTGCTTGGCACTTCAGTACATATCTGCTGTCACCGGAGTCCCACAAGCCAGCCAGGCCTGTTTTTGCATTTTTGCATGTGGCAGCACACATCTCCATATATTATGTAAAAAATAATAAAGAGTAACTAAATATTCACGTTTTAGTGTTATGACTTTTGGGGGGAAAAATGTTGTACGTTGTCGGTTGTTAATTTTAATCAGGTAAATAATTTTGTATTTAATAACTTGTGTAGTTCTTGACAAAAAGCGCATCAAAATATGTGAAAGTTTCCATTTCTTTCTTATTATCTGGGTCAGTCACAGATTGTGGGATAGAAAGCCAAGAAGATGGATTATCTTCATACTGTAGACCTTGATCTCAGTCTTTGTTAACACATAATCACTTTAATTAGTGATATTTAATCTCATATGAATCTCAATAATATTTAATCTCTCCTCGTTTTGTGTATTAAATATAGTACTCTGTTTTCTTTTCAGTGTCACTAACCTCACTTTGATTGCAGTTTGAGTATAGTTTCTATATGTCCTTTTAGTAGTGTTTGTTTATTCTACACTAGAATGTTTTAGAATGTCTAGAGAAAATACACTCACCAGCCACTGTATTAGGTACACCTGTCCAACTGCTCATTAATGCAAATGTCGAATCAGCCAATCACATGGCAGCAACTCAGTGCATTTAGGCATGTAGACATGGCCAAGACGATCTGCTGCAGTTCAAACCGAGCATCAGAATGGGGAACAAAGGTGATTTAAGTGACTTTGAACGTGGCATGGTTGTTGGTGCCAGACGGGCTGGTCTGAGTATTTCAGAAACTGCTGATCTACTGGGATTTTCATGCACAATCATCTCTAGGGTTTACATAGAATGGTCCAAAAAGAGAAAATATCCAGTGAGCGGCAGTTCTGTGGGCACAAATGCCTTGTTGATGGCAGAGGCCAGAGGAGAATGGCCAGACTGGTTCGAGCTGATAGAACGGCAATAGTAACTCAAATGACCAGTCGTTACAACCGAGGCATGCAGAAGAGCACTTTGTTGAATCTATGCCACGAAGGATTAAGGCAGTTCTGAAGGCAACAGGGGGTCCAACCCAGTACCTTCAAGGTGTACCTAATAAAGTGGCCGGTGACTGTAAGTATATGTGTTTTGAATGCTTTGGTGCAGGTAAGTATTGGATGTCCTGAGAAAATGGAGCCCATCACTAAGGTTTCACACATCCCTGCCAGCCGATGGGCCCTATCCTGCAGCCTGTGCAGAGAACACACAGGTACATGCATACAGGTAAGACCTACAAGGACCCTATGTTTTCTGTGATGCTGAGAATGCAAAGAAATTAAATATTTAAGCCACTGATACAGAATCTCTCATTAACATGTATGCCCTGGCATATTAATAATTCAGAGAAATCTAAAATGTAAAAACAAAATTGAAAAAAGTGATGATCCTATAGGTGCTTTAATGCTTTTATGATTATTAAGATTTCATATAGTTTCCCAATTTGTTTGTGAAGGATTTATAGTAATATAAATATAGTGAATGTCATTTTCTATAAGATGTCAATATGTATTATATATGCGACTTCCTGTAATGCTTATGTCTTTATTCAGTGCTCCATGCCTTCCTGCATTGTTGCCTTCCATGTGACCTGCGCCTTTGACCATGGCCTGGAAATGCATACCATCCTTGCAGAAAATGATGAGGTGCGGTTCAAGTCCTACTGCTTGGAGCACAGCAGTGTGTCTCACATAGATAGGTCCGAATTACGACACACATCAGAGGGGGAACGACTGGACCGTGACCAAACTGAACTGGAAAAGGCCAGCCAACGTAAACAAAAGCTTCAGGAGCTGGAAGATGAGTTTTACCAGCTAGTAGATCCTAAAGATGTTGCTGAGATCCTTGGTCTGCCAGACATCCATGTAGACTTCCTCTACCAGTTTTGGAAGCTCCGTCGCAGAGCTAACTTTAACCATCCTCTTGTGAGACTCAAGAGAGATGAGGTGGACAACCTGGCCCAACAGGAGCAAGATGTACTGTACCGCCGTTTAAGGCTCTTTACTCACCTGAGACAGGATCTGGAAAGGGTAAGTCTGTTTGCATTGCCTTTCTCCAGAGCTTTGTATGTTTATAGTGTGTGCATTAAAATGTAAGCTACTTGAACATTGTGATGAATCCCAGGTATTAATCCAGTCTAATGCATGTACAAAATTTGCAAGTTAGTGGCAATATTATCGCAGTATGTCAACTGCTTGATGTGTATTATTGTTTTGAGTTGGAAGTTGTAGTGACCAATGGGTGAGATTTTAGGTCCATAAAGGTGAGAGATTGTTTTAAACTATGACTATATTTTATTAATTAATTCATCCATCCACTCACTTGGTTAACTCTGTTTACATCGCTGGCACTGCCCACTAGTTTAATAGAATTTTTATTTGGATTTCAGCATTTAAAATACTTATTTTACTAATGTATTGCTGCCTCAACATTGGTGGATATTTAATATTAGAAGGTCCTGTTATTTACATTTTTTGAGGTACAAAAAATTTTACAACTTCTTTCTTTAAGCAAGGCACAGGCTTATTTTAGTATCTGATTGACTCAAGCTCTGAGAGCGTAAGTAAGATAAAGACTGAAGCAGTGCTGACCTATTTTGGTAATAATGACAAGCTGTATTGCTAATTTTCTCGGCTGTAGATCCAGTATACACTGGAGATCAAAATTAGAGAACAATGTATGAATACTTGATTTTTTCAGAAATAACGTAATCTACATTGATCAACATTTGAAGGATTTTTGTAAGGGGTACACCATGCCATTAGAACAGCGTTTTTCAAAATAACCAAAGTATATCAACATGAAACCTTTCTTTTGCAAAAAAACATTATCATAATTGGAGAACAGAAATGACTAGCACAGAGAAAGATTACAACTAAATTTTCTGAAGGTTACAACAGTCAGTTATCAGTAGGAAGTTTACAGGCCTTTGCTGTGAATGACTTCAGCACATCTGCGGCCACAGGACATCACTAGTCTCTCACACCACTCTGGTGTGATTTTAGTCCACTATTCTTCCAGTTTCTTCCACAGTTCTGTGACTGTTGTGGGTTTCTTGGCCATAACTTTATCACCGAGGATTTTCCAGAGGTTTTCTATTGGGTTTATATCAGGACTCTAGGCTGGCCATTTCATTGTTTCAGTGTTTTCAGTTTCAAGGAACTGCTTTACCTGTTTTGCTGTTGACAGGGGGCATTGTCTGGCATGAAAAAACACTTCCTCCTCCACCTTTACTGACTTCTTTACACACTTTGGGTTCAGTCTTTCCCCATTTTGTCGACGAACATAATGTTTCCCCATCAGACCCAAATAAATTAAACTTGCTTTCATCACTAAAATGAACTCTGGACTACTTCTCCTCTGTCCACACAACATGCTTCTCAGCAGCTCTAGCTTTTTGATTCTTTCTGCTACTGAGAGGTTTGGTCACTGCAGAGTGGGCTTTCAGTCCAAATGCTCTTAAACGTCAAGACACTGTATGATGAGACAGATTCTTACCGTGTTCAGTGGTGAACTGGCAAGCGATTCCAGCTGCAGTGTTGAACCGATTACCCATTGAGATTCTATGCATTATCCTGTCCTCTCTTGCATTTGTCTTTCGTGGGCGACCAGCCTTTTTGGAGGACTTGAATGAGTTTGTGATGTAAAGATGCAATATTCTAGAAATCACAGACTTGGAACGACCAACTTCTCTTGCTAT
>JAOXYF010000003.1:11753756-11786375 GCA_028565775.1 Sternarchorhynchus goeldii | reverse complement strand
ACATAGGCAAAAATGTGATTGGGTTGGTGGTCTATATTAAACAATACTTCTAAAACACATCTGACAAGAACATCCAAAGTCATTTGACATTTTTATGTGAGGTCAACCACAGCACTATATCAAAAAGGGTGGAATGTAAGCAAAAGGTGTGACATTTACACATCATTTAGTTTACTTGTCTTTTTATTTAAACAAAAACGCAACACTTGTAACAGTGCCAGTGATGCTTTACAAAAAAGGTGCTAGTGTTCAATATGCATTCCCATAATTAATTTAATAAACTAATTTGTTTATAGCACTTGGAGCTCGTAAGATGAGGCTGTCCCTTTGCTTTTTCTGGCTGCCAACATACTTGAATAAAGCCATTAAGAACACTGTATACCTATAACAGATTAGGTTAGAAAAAAAGAAAGTGGGCTATTTCTTCAAAGAATGAAGTAGGCCATTTTCATTCATGGTATGTAGTACTTTCAAGAATTAAATTACCTTTTTACAGAAAGTTTTGTTTACATAATTTTATATATATATTTTTAATTCAAAGTACTTTGTCATTTTTGTTGTACCTAATAAACTATTCCTGTCATACTACATTGAAATAAAAATTAGGTGCTGCCAGATACATCAAATGAAAATTCTTTGCCTACATCAGAAATATTTATACCTGAACTATTCCAGAAAATGAAACTCTACAGATCACCATTACTAACTGGCAAAAGGCTCACTATTAGTGCATTCTGCCAGTCTTGCCTTAAATAGGAGTAGTTAACAATTTGAAAGGGGAACCTCTACATGAAATGAACTAATTTATGGAGAAAAGCAATCCCTTTACCTGCACGTCTTTAAGTTTATCCTTTCTTGTGTGTTGTGGGCTGCACTGTGGCTATTTTTTGGTCTGTTGGCTATTTCAAAAAGTCTGCAGTGAAAGCAATTTTTTGGCTTTCAATGTTAGCTTAATCTTTAAGGTTTTATTATGCCCCTCTATACAGGTGCTAGTCATAAAATTAGAATATCATGAAAAAGTTGATTTATTTCAGTAATTCCATTCAAAAAATGAAACTTGTATATTATATTCATTCATATACACACAGACTGATATATTTCAAATGTTTATTTCTATTCATTTTGATGATTATAACTGACAACTAATGAAAATCCCAAATTCAATATCTCAGAAAATTAGAATATTGTGAAACGGTTCAATATTGAAGACCACACTCTAATCAGCTAATTAACTCAAAACACCTGCAAAGGCCTTTAAATGGTCTCTCAGTCTAGTTCTATAGGCTACACAATCATGGGGAAGACTGGTAACTTCACAGTTGTCCAAAAGACGACCATTGACACCTTGCACAAGGAGGGCAAGGCACAAAGGATCAAGAGGCTGGCTGTTCACAGAGCTCTGTGACCAAGCACATTAATAGAGGCAAAGGGAAGGAAAAGATGAGGTAGAAAAAAGTGTACAAGCAATAGGGATATAGGGAGAGGATTGTGAAACAAAACCCATTCAAAAATGTGGGGGAATTTCACAAAGAGTGGACCGCAGCTGGAGTCAGTTCTTCAAGAACCACCATGCACAGACGTATGAAAGACATGGGTTTCAGCTGTTGCATTCCTTGTGTCAAGCCACTCTTGAACAAGAGACATCGTCAGAAGCGTCTTGCCTGGGCTAAAGACAAAAAGGACTGGGCTGTTGCTGAGTGGTCCAAAGTTATGTTCTCTGATTAAATAAAATTTAGTATTTCCTTTGGAAATCAATGTCCCAGAGTCTGGAGGAAGAGAGGAGAGGCATAGAATCCACATCCATTGTGTTTTCTGAGGTCCAAGGTCAACACAGCCATCTGCCAGGACATTTTAGAGCACTTCATGCTTCCTGCTGCTGACCAGCTTTATGGAGATGCAGATTTAATTTTCCAACAGGACTTGGCACCTGCACACAGTGCCAAAGCTACCAGTACCTGGTTTAAGGACCGTGGTATCCCCTGTTCTTAATTGGCCAGCAAACTCTCCTGACGTTAACCCCGTAGAAAATCTATCCGTTATTGTGAAGAAGAAGATTCGATACACCAGACCCAACAATTCAGAAGAGCTGAAGGCCACTATCAGAGCAACCTGGGCTCATACTTTTCATGTTCATGCTTTTCAGTTGGCCAACATTTCTAGAAATCTTTTTTTGCATTGGTCTTATTTAATATTCTAATTTTCTGAGATACTGAATTTGAGATTTTCATTAGTTGCCAGTTATATTAATCAAAATTAAAAGAAATAAACATTTGAAATATATCAGTCTGTGTCATAGTGGCTGCCTCCCCCGTCTCGTGTTTGTGTGGGCATGTTTCTGTGGGGGTGTGCTCGGTTGTCTTGTCAGTCTAGTGAAGCGCGTGTGTACGTATGGGTGTGGCGTGTGTGATTGTTCTCGTTGTTATACGTTTCACCTGTGTCTTGTTAGGGTGAGTTTGTAAAAGTGTGTATGTGTTACTGAGTCTTTGTCAGTCTTTGTCGTGGTGTTGTCGCCTTCGGGTAAGCGTTTGTTGTTTGTCATAACGAAACCAAAATTAAAAGTTTTTTACATAATGCACTTGGGAGTCCTGTCTCGCTTTTTGCAGCTCTCCAGGGCTCCTCCCGTGACAGTCTGTGTAATGAATGAATATAATATACAAGTTTCACTTTTTGAATGGAATTACTGAAATAAATCAACTTTTTCATGATATTCTAATTTTATGACCAGCACCTGTAGAAGGTGGTGAGAATAGAATGTTTGCTCTTCTCATCCTGTGCAGAAAATGAAGGTGCTACTGGGTTCTCTTGACTAGGCAATGTCCAGGTGAGGTCCTCTGAATTTGAATACATGACAACAAAGGGCACCTACAAATATAGTGTGAATATTACAAAGCAACCTTGACTCAGTGTCCTGTTGTCAGTGTCCTGACAAATTGAAAAATGCATTGAAAAAGCAAATGTAACCCTCAAGCACAGTGTGTTAAATGTATTGTACCTTTCATATTGTTTTGTTGTCAGAGTGAACATTACAGGATATTGGTTTTATGATACAGTGATCCAGATGTGATGAATAAAAAACTTTAAAGTTTATCATGAGAACCTATCCGCAGTGCCTGACAGCAATTGTCCACCTTTAATGTATGTTATGCATGCCCACTTTGTCTCGTTAAATTTCCCCTAAATAATTTCTTAGGGTGTGTCATAGGTAGGAAAAGATCCTGTCCCTTTCCTTAATACAGAATAACTCTAATAGTTTTTGATTTGCATAAGTGGAGTTGAGAATGGTGGCGAAGTCACTGCAAATCTAAATAAACAAATGGAAGCTGAGGTAGTTTCATCATCTGAAGTGGATATTGTGCTGTTACCAACTAACAGTTGGTGTCAGTCTGATACCAATGTACAAACAAGATACTTTGTTTAGATTAAAATCTCTAATTTCTGATATGTTTAAGACAAAATCTCCAAGCCCTCCAATGTTTATCTGATCTGTTCTTTTAATACTGAATAGTAATTAGTGAAATCTGAAATCTTGAGCTCAGCTTTAGGCGACATTCATACACTCACCATCCACTTTATTAGGTGCACCTTGCTAGTACCAGGTTGGACCCCCTTTTGCCTTCAGAACTGCCTTAATCCTTTGTGGCACAGATTCAACAAGGTGCTCTTCTGCATGCCTCAGTTGTAACGACTGGATATTTGAGTTACTATTGCCGTTCTATCAGCTCGAACCAGTCTGGCCATTCTCCTCTGGCCTCTAGCATCAACAAGGCATTTGCGCCCACAGAACTACTGCTCACTGGATATTTTCTCTTTTTGGACCATTCTATGTAAACCCTATAGATGGTTGTGCATGAAAATCCCAGTAGATCAACAGTTTCTGAAATACTCAGACCAGCCCGTCTGGCACCAACAATCATGCCATGTTCAAAGTCACTTAAATCACCTTTGTTCCCCATTCTGATGCTCGGTTTGAACTGCTGCAAATCGTCTTGGCCAGCAATTCATGCCTAAATGCATTGAATTGCTGTCATGTGATTGGCTGATTTGACATTTGCGTTAATGAGCAGTTGGACAGGTGTACCTAATAAAGTGGCCGGTGAGTGTATATTATTGCAGTTATTTTAGCAACTATTATTACAGGATATTTAATCCAACAGTTCTAATTGGGGAAGCAAGAAATGTAATTAAAACTGCATACTCATTAGAAATGTAATTACAGAATAATTGTAAGACTGCAATGTCTATATTATTTGATTATTTTTTTATTGTGTTATATTATTTTCCATCTGCATTTACATTTGTGCATAATTATTATTCTTTCTTAAGTACCAAATATAACCAAAGAGAGCAAAGGCAGCCTTTTTCACATCACAGAATATATTTGTGAGCAAATATAGCAAATATTACTCATATAAAAATTTTCTTTTACAAGTACAAGTGATAGCACATTTTACCTTCCTACCAGTTATTTTCACTCTTTCTCCTCTCTCACTCATTCTGTTGCTGTCTTGTTCCAAATCTGTGGGATAAGGTTGATATACTGATTGACCTTAATTTCCTGTCCCTTGTAGAAGAAACTCTGAAAGTTGTGAAAGGACGTCAAAATGGAATCAAGGAGAGAGGAAAGGAACGGAGGAAAGGCAGCCCAAAGAATAAGGAGAAACTGAAATCAAAGGAAACCTCTCTTGTTAGACAGATCGGTATGTTCTTTTCAGTGTAATCACTCACTGTTTTCTCTGATTGAAAAAATGTAAGCAATGTCAGTATGTACTTTACTAGAAATGTATTTCATGACCCCCTTTAGAGATATGTATTTGATAAAGAGTAATGGATGACTTCCTCATCAGACTAATCAATGATCATCACCAATTTAAAATTGGTCTGTCAATACCAAAACAAGCATAATGTGGAGCAGCAGACATTTCAATGTGGGCTTTGAGAAATATTAATTGGTATTTTTTCTTCTGGAGGGGACTGGGTGGTTTAAGCTTGATGGATAATCGCATTGTATTGTAACAATGTATGAACACTTTTTTCTGAAATAATGTAATCCACATTGATCAACATTTGAAGGATTTTTTGTACAGGGTACAGCATAACACTAGAACAGTGTTTTACAAAATAACCAAAGTATATCAGCATGAAACCTTTATTTTACAAAAAACCTGATCACAATTGGAGAACAGCAATGACAGTATCACAGAGAAAGATTACAACAAAATTTTCTGAATGTTCCAACAGTCAGTGATCAGTAGGAAGTTTACAAGCCTTTGCTTTGAATGACTTCAGCATATCTGCGGCCACAGGACATCACTAGTCTCTCACACCGCTCTGGTGTGATTTTGGTGCACTCTTCTTCCAGTCTCTTTCACAGTTCTGTGACTGTTGTGGGCTTAGTGGCCATAACTTTGTCACCAAGGATTTTCCAAAGGTTTTCTATTGGGTTTAGATCAGGACTCTGGGCTGGCCATTTCATTGTTTCAGTGTTTTCAGTTTCAAGGTGAAACTGTTGGTGAAGCTTTACCCGTTTCACTGTGTGACAGGGGGCATTGTCCTGCATGAAAATTGCTGGCTGATTGAGTGATGAACGAACCAAGTGTTGTTGAAGAAGGTTCTGATACATACTTGCATTCTCTCTTCCATGTAGCTGTAGGTCCAACTCCTGCTGCCAAAAATTTTCCCCAAACCATGACACTTCCTCCTCCACCTTTCACTGACTTCTTTACACACTTTGGGTTCAGTCTTTCCCCAGTTTGTCGACAAACATAATGTTTCCCATCAGACCCAAATAAATTAAACTTGCTTTCATCAATAAAATGAACTCTGTACCACTTCTCCTCTATCCACACAACATGCTCCTCAGCAAAAGTGAGTCTAGCTTTTTGATTCTTTCTGCTAATGAGAGGTTTGGTCATTGCAGAGGAATGGGCTTTTCAATCCAAATGCTCTTAAACGTTGAGACACAGTATGACTAGACAGACCAGATTACCCATGGAGATTCTCCACATTATCCTGTCCTTTCTTGCATTTGTTTTTCGTGGGTGACCTTCTTGTGTCAGCCTTCTTGGGTGACTTGAATGAGTTTGTGGTGATGTAAATATGCAATATTCTAGAAATCACAGACTTGGAACAACCAACTTCTCTTGCTATGGCTGATAGGGTCACCCCTTTGGCTTTCATCTGAACAACCTGCTGCCGGAGGGTTTTAGTCACTTTGGAACGGCTCACCATTTTTGCAAAGTTGTGAAAACTGGAAAGTTAGGCTGCCAGTTAAATAGGGTACATTTAGGAACATATTCTGAACTGTGGCTTGGATAGAGGACAAAACCAAAAATAAATATGTGGGTTGAATCTAAACAAAACGTCTAGAGGACCTGTCCAGGGCCCTGTTTTCCAAAATCATCTTGGTGTTAAGATCATCTTAAATGAAAGAGAGAGCGTGTTCAGTAATACTCTACAATTAAAAAAATTACCTTTGTTGTATAATGCATTGTAGTTATTTAGTTTAATATGTAAGGTTAATAATGCTGAAATTTGAAGATCTATAGGCAGCCTCATTGTATGACATGGACATAACCATGTCCATGAGCTGCTAAACCAGATGAGCAAAATAAAACCCAGCTGTCAAATGCTGGGTGAAAATAAGGAAACTTTCACCCTCTGATTGCAGTTGTTTAACACTGTTCCAAAGAAACCAGTATTCCTCAGAACATTTTCATCATTTGTGGAGTCTAGAACAATATTTGTCAGCTGCCATGTTACTTTCAGTGTATCTGGTGGGAAAAAAGAGCTATAGACCAAAAGAGATGATTCTTGATTCATTTGCTTCTGAATATGAGAGCTAGCCCTTCTTGTTCATGTGGTGTTGGTGCTTTAATCTGTGTAGAGGTTTATTATGTCCTCACTGTGTCTGTGTGTACCAGCCTGTCTTCTTTCTTTAAGAATGCGTCTTTATAGTTCAGTAGCTTGAATGTAGAGGTATGAGGTTTATCAGATCTGCTTATAGTTTATACACTTGATGTTCTTAAATTTAATGCATTGATTTTTTTAGTAAAGGAAACCATTTTGGAAAACAATGGCAGCGATTTATTTAACACCTTCTTTAAACTCCTGTCTTCCATGTCTGCAGTTTTGCAGGTGGACACTTCCATTTCACTTTGGAGAGTTGTTTTGACCTCTTGGTCAGGACAGATCATAGTTTGCACTGGATTGTACAGTGGGGAAAAAAGTATTTAATCTGTCACCAATTGTGCAAGTTGTTCCACTTAAAAAGATGAGAGAGGCCTGTAATTGACATCATAGGTAGATCTCAACTATGAGAGACAATGAGAAAAAAAATCAGAAAATCACATTGTCTGATTTTTAAAGAATTTATTTGCAAATAATGGTGGAAAATAAGTATTTGGTCACCTACAAACAAGCAAGATTTCTGGCTGTCACAGACCTGTAACTTCTTCTTTAAGAGGCTCCTCTGTCCTCCTGTATTAATGGCACCTGTTTGAACTTATCAGTATAAAAGACACCTGCCCACAACCTTAAACAGTCACACTCCAAACTCCACTATGGTGAAGACCAAAGAGTTGTCAAAGGACACCAGAAACAAAATTGTAGACCACCACCAGGCTGGGAAGACTAAATCTGCAATTTTCTGAAATTTTTTTTTCTCTCATTTTGTCTCTCATAGTTGATTTATGCTTTCTCTACAGAAACAGCCAATAAGTTGCACTTTGGAATGACCTTATTATTGTATCATGTTTTTGATCTGAGTTTGTTTTACATGTGATGTTAGCCTCCAGGGCCATACTCTGAAATTCTTTGTGAATTTGCAGATTTCATCTCAAATCTGGCTGTTTCTGTAGAGAAAGCATTAATTTTTGAAAGCTTTAATATTCATTTTGATAATCTTGAAGACCCTCTTAGAACAGCAGTGGTGTCCATTCTAGATTCTGTAGGGGTCATTCAGAATGCAATAGGACTTACTCATTATGGTGGCCACACAATCGATCTTATACTGACAGTTAAATATAGAAAATACAGTAATATGTCCACAGTCTGAAGCTCATTTCCTCATCTCATTTAAAATATGTATTACCTAAAATAAGTGTGTTCTTCCATGCTACCGCATAAAACCAGCACATTCACATTCGTAATCTGCCAGAGTTACCAGACTTCACGGGCTCACCGTCTGATCTCACACAACTCAATTAGATGCTTAGAAACATCAACCCACTATACCTTAGGCACCATAGCTCCACTTCAAAGAAAAACAAAGTCTGCTGAACTACAGAAAAGCACTTTAGCCATATCAGCTGAACGATTAGAAGGTTTTACTCCTCTAAAATCAGACTGAGCTAATTTAACTTTTTTCCTCATTCAAATCATCAACCTGTATACCTACCTACACAGTTCCTTACCTACACCATTTTTAAACAGGTACTACCAGCTTTAATCGAACAAAATTGAACTTCTCTTAACACAGGATATGTTCCTAAATTATTTAAATTGGCTGTTATCAAATCCATGATTAAAAAATCTGATCTTGACCTGTCAGCCACCCAACAATTGACCAATAACAAACCTCCCCTTTATTTCCAAAGTCCTAGAAAGAGTTGTAGCACAACAGCCATGTTCTTACATACACACATATAACATTCTGAAATCTATCAGTCAGGATTTAGACCTCCTCATAGGCCTTGGTTAAAGCGGTAAATTTACCTCTGATCAGGGCTGTGTGTCTTTGCTTGTGTTACTTAACCTTAGTGCAGCTTTTGACACTGTTGATCAAACAATTCTCCTCCAGAGACTAGGTCTTACTTGACAGATCATTTGGTGATGTAAATTATGAATCTTCTGCACAGACTAAGGTAGTTTGGTGTTCCTTAAGGTTCCGTTTAAGACCACTGCTTTTTTCTTTGTATATGCTACCTCAGTGAGAAATTATTCGTAAGCATGGTGTCAGCTTCCACTATTATGCAGCTATATGTTTCAGCAAAGCCAGGTGAGAGATACCAGTTTAGTAAAGTGGAGGAATGTGTAGAGGACATTAGGCAGTGGATGCTTAGAAATTTCCTTTAGGACTGAAACGATTATTTAAGTAACTCCATCTATTTTAAATATATCTGCTATTGTATCACTCCTGCTTTGTAGACTACTGCACATCTCCGGTATTAGTGTTTCTCTTAGTATTAGTTTTTTCTCTTCATTTCTTTGAGTGTTCCTGAAAGCCAACAAGTTGCACTTTGGAATGACCTTATTATTGTATCATGTTTTTGATCTGAGTTTGTTTTACAGAATGAAATGTCTGAATGAGTGCTCATCCAAGACTGGTGATTCCATACTTTTTGCCAGGGATTGTAGTCAAGGGAATCAGAGAAGGCCCACAGCTTTTCAGCTTGACCTTGCAGCTTGGTTATATGAGACTGCCTGAAGTTAATAGAGTTAACAGAGCCTCACTTTTATCCTTGTTTAAAGGAGTTTCCTCCCCATAATTGTAAATAGTTCTATGGGAAAGTTTGTTAATAAAGGTACATACTGGTGATGGTGAAATGTACCAGTACCAGGTTCCAGCACACACACATGACAAAAAAATGACAGAAAAATTGTGAGAAATGTTGAAGAAGGCTGTCCATGAAACTAGCATTTCAAGGTTCTGACAAGGACTTGAAGTGTTCCAGAATCGTCCTCATTCACCATTGTAGCTCAGTTACATTGATCCCATAATATTCAGTCAGTCCTGCTATATAAGGTAACACTAGATGAAATGTTACTTTAAAGTATGCAAGTGATGAGAGAAGTGACTATATCTGTAATGATGACTGTTTTGAAGATATATTTTTGAGGATTTTGAAAATATATTCTGATCTTGTAACCTTGTCAATTTTATGTTTTTTTTTTTTCTTAGGCTTCTCCTTCCCATTGGATGACTCATTGTTTGACAGCTGGCTGGCACAGTCTGTTCAGATCACAGCAGACAACATGTTAAGCCACTGGGCATTGGGAGGTGAGCCACATGACGCCTCTGCTAGCCTTTTGTCCGACCAGCTGTTGCAGGGTGAGGAGAGCCTACTTAACTTGATGATGGACGACTCCATGAAGTCCACCTGGAAGACTCCTCAACTGGGTCGCAAAGCCAGGGGCAAAACCAAAGGTAGAAGCAGCAAGCAGATCACCTTTGGTACAGGAGTGAGCATGGAGTGTGCACCCAAAGGTAAAAGTCATATTAAATATCAGGGAGCTTACGGTGGCAGACGGGGTGAGAGACTACGCTCCTCAAAGGCTCTTCATCATCACCTTTACCAGCTTAATGACTCACAGTCCAGTAGCACTGAGGGCAAAGTGGAACTGCTACAGCTACCTGTATCCAAAATGGACTCTTGCCACATTTCGGAGAAGCATGAACTTTGGGAAACCAGTGCTCGTGAAGGTGTGATCTCTGCTCCAGAAACAGAAAGTAGCAGAAACTCACGAGTGGCAATGCGAGTACGGCTCCCAAGGCAAGGAAAATCCCGCTTTAAAAGTGGAGGAACCGAAGTCAAAGAGGCCTCCGTGCAGGAGAGTACTGGTGAAAAAAGGATGTCGCTGCTTGACACTGAGACAGATGGTTACTTTTCAGATGCTGAACAGAGTGACTCAGACTTGCACGCTGCTAGCCAGAAGTTACATCTCACCACACTTAACACTGGTAATGAAGAAGTACTGAGGCAAAGTGTCCTAGCCTCCTAAAACTGTGAATCAAAGTCAACATGAGCAGATCAGAAAAGTGTCTCTGAGATTTCCAGTTGCCATGTTTCCATTAATCTCTCATTAAGTCCTGTGTATTTACTCCAACAAAACTACAGATTTTGCCTGTAGATTACTGTAAATAACCAAAACTAGTCTTAATGTGTTCATGTATTTTTCAGCCCTTTTCCCTTCTGCATCACTATAACTTAATGAAGTTATATACAGTTATATAAAGTTGGCTGATGATAATGCCTTTTACTATTGAAACTTTTAAATCTGTCAGACCAAGGTGGAATACATATGGACTTTTTGTTGCTTATTTCTAAGTTATATCTTCCAAATATCCTTTAAGGAAGCAGTTGATTTGGTACACTGGCATCAAACAAGCCCCATAAATATGGATTACATGGGCATTATAAAGCTGGTTTGACAAAAAAATTTATTAAGACTTTTCAGTGGAGGTGGCCAAGAATTTTGACTGAAAATAGTGTACAGAGGTAAATATCAAGCATCTTGCAGTCCTTAAAAGCACAAGTAACATGTAACTGACTGCAGCACATATGCATATAACACCAACAGTTTATTTAGTGAACATAGGTTTAGTCTTTACACTTCAGAAAGTTCTTGTGCATATGTAGACAACCAGCATAAACAAAGTCAGTATATGGAAGTCAGCTACATTT
This sequence comes from Sternarchorhynchus goeldii, assembly GCA_028565775.1. NCBI lineage: Eukaryota > Metazoa > Chordata > Actinopteri > Gymnotiformes > Apteronotidae > Sternarchorhynchus > Sternarchorhynchus goeldii. Next base: position 11,774,973 of record JAOXYF010000003.1, on the reverse strand, counting down.
CCCCCCTCTACACTTGCTCTGTTTAAGAATATTTTTATTAGAAAGTGTGCCTTCTGTTACACCCCTGAAACTAAGTAATCACCCTATTTGGTACAATCAGAGAAATCAGAAGGACAAGCATCTTTTTTGTTTCAAATCATCAGATGTAGTGCCTAGAAAATGTAAGTACAGCATTTGCCATTAATCAGCTCAACAATAAAACAGTCACTAAGAATCATTCCATGGTTGTGCAAAATGCTGCCTTCAAACAAACAGCCTGAATCATCTGTTTGCTGACTCCTATAATCAGCCTGAATCATCTGTTTGCTGACTCCTACAATTATCTGTTTGCTGACTCCTATAATCAGCCTGAATCATGTTTGCTGACTCCTATAATCATCTGTTTGCTGACTCCTGTAATCAGCCTGAATCGTGTTTGCTGACTCTTATAATCATCTGTTTGCTGACTCCTATAATCAGCCTGAATCATCCGTTTGCTGACTCCTATAATCAGCCTCAATGCGTCCACAATTACAGAATGGGCACCAGTCCCAAAATTCCTCTGTGAAGCTAAGCAGCCCACTGTACATGTCTCAGGGTTAATGAATAAGCTTAAACTCAAAAAAACTTAAAATCACAGTCACAAATAAAATGAAAATATAAAATACTTACATATTTCACCATCAGGCTTTGTTGTTTGTGACTACTAAGAGATTTCCCATGCTATAAATTTTCTAAATTTATAAGGCTTTTTTGTGTGTTTGTTTTTGTATAATGCCAAAGAACAGTAAGACAACACTGTACTGTGACTATTCTAGTACCAAGTGCTTTAGTTGTAACAATTGTAATTGGTAAGGCAACAGTATTGCTACAGCCATGACGTTAGTCATTGCATTTGTCAGCACTTTTTAAAAAATGTTATTTTATTTTATTGGCAAACCAAATATCACAAAGATATTGATGAACCATTATTTATTGCCTTTTCTTTTTTACATGGTTGCCCTGCCAGTCAGATTTGCTCTTTTTAGTTCAATAGGGATCTCACATGACCTCGAATTATCAAAATTAGCACTAGCATCAGCAGCACATAGTCTTATTAACATTTTTATTGTTAATATTTTTTTATGTTATTTCTGGTGTTTGCATTGAAATGGAATACAGTAGCTGAGGGTGGAACTTGCCAGGTTTTTCAAACTTTAGATGTTAATTGGTTGTTTTTCTACATAGGAATTGTTTAGCTCTTTATACAGACATTCCCACATAAGCTTTGTTCAGCTACTTGTGACTTATGACTGTCTTGTCTGAACAAACAACAGTCTCATTTTAGCTGGTTAAGCTTAATTAGAGTCTAATTTGAAGTAACATACTATCTTGTGATAGTAGTGGGTGGCACAGCTTTAAATTTCTGTATTTAAAATGATATACATCAGTTTTGCAATGAAAACCTGTCAGTGGCAGTTAAACAGAATAATTATTTGAAACAGTGCAGGTTATACATTTAATGTTTATAACATTTATCTTAAATAAAACAAATCAGACTATTAAATCAAAAGTATTGAATCAAAAGTACAACTAAAATTACAAAATAATATTAAAACTACCACAAAAACTAAAAAGATAATTGAAATAATATAGGAAGATGTGTATATGGTGTACCTCATTAACAACATTTACATGCTTAAATGTTAGGTTTGTGTTTCTATTAATAGAATGCAATTTGTAAGTGATTTATCTCCATTTATAAATTGTAACCAATCTGCTGGTACCACCCACAGATATGCAGTGAGAAGTGATCATGTGGTCAGGTCCCACCATTTATAAAGAGCTGCTGGATGGCTTTACAGGTGTACTGGTGCACATATAAGAGACACCTAACAAAGGGGCTGCTGATTGCAAATTATTGCATGCTTCATTTTTTTAAAAAGCATCTTTAACAGACCTTTTGAGTGAATGTTTGGATATTTCATGGTGTAAGAGTTGAGAGAGCAAAGTTAAGCAAGCAAAACCTTTTCCCAGTAATGATGTATAGACTTTATTTCCGAAAGATGGTCACTTTGCTGACTGAGCCAGTTATGTCGGTTCAGTCAGCAGTGACCATCTTTCAGAAATAAATTAGCCTACAATAATCCAAATTTACTTGGATTATGTGGATGTTTAATTTTAAACTTTCTTTACTGTTATGAAATGTTGTTTCAGTTATGAAGTTTCAGCTATTAGCAGACACAGGAAATGATCCTTTTTAACATTGTACCACCCACTACTATTGTGCATAATTTTGTATTCCCCCAACAGTAAGCACAGAATACTGCTATGCTTCTAGAAATGTAGTTTTACTCCATGCACGGTTCTACAATGGGTTCAGTTTTTTATTGCAGCAATATACTCATTTTAGCAGAAACTGATCCACTAAGGATTCCTATTCACTCATACACATACTCACCACTTTATTAGGACGATAGTATGTTTGCTCTCTCAACAGTCTCAATTCCAGTTTGAGATTACTTTGACACATGGTGCATTATCATACTGCAAGTAGCCATTATAAGATGCATAAATTGTTGCTAAAAAGGAAATGCACAATGTCAGCAACAATATTCAGATAGACTGTGGCATACAAATGATGATCAGTTGGTGTTAATGTGTGCAACATGTGCCAAATGTATTCCAAGAAATCTCAAACCAGTCTTTCTCTTATGACCTCTATTATCACCCAGACATTTCTGCCTGCAGAGCATCTACTGACTGGATTTTTATTTTTTTTTATTTTTTTTTTACACCATTCTGTGAATAATCTAGAGAACATTGTATGTGAACATTCCAAGAGATCAGACATACTCAAAGTAGCCTGTCACATCATGGTCACAGTCACTCCGCATGTTAGAATTTGATATGAACACTGACTGAAGCTCTTGACCTCGTCTGCATGATATTATGCATTGTGCAGCAACTGCATGATTAGCTGAGTTGCTAATTTCATGAATGAGCAGGTGTACAGTTCCTGAAAAAGTGTTTAGTGTAGGAGTATGTGTACCCACAACTGCTGCCTAACTACCCAAGCTCCAGCAGCACAGTGTTACCAAGCAGATTAGCGCTGGGGACACTAGGCGTAAAGTGCCTTGACCAAGGGCCCATGGCAACCAAGATACTAGCAACCCTCTTGTGTATACTAGCAACCCTTTGGTGTATTTTATAGGTATGGACTTTAGCCAGTCTGTTGGCGTGCACAATTTGTCAGCCATCCTTTCTCTCATTTGTCATTGACGGGTAAATGATCACTGGTCACTGGATATTATTTGAGGAGTGAACCTCCTGAGATAATATTTATGGCAATTTGGCTAAGCAATGTGAGCAATTGAGGGTTAAGGGCCTTGCTCAGGGACCCAATAGTGGCACCTTGGCAGAGGTGGGGCTCAAGTACCTTAACTGTTGAGCTACCACCTACCCAATGTATGTAAAGCAATGATACTGCTATGGTGGCAGTATAATAAAGGGTGTTGTGCTGGTATGAGACTGGTATGGTGGTGGTATAATAGACGACATTGTGCTGGTATGAGGGTTTAAGTCACAACAATGTTTGAAATGTGTCAGTGTTACTGCTGAGTTAAGAATGGTTCAGTGGATCACCACTCAAAAAATATGCAGTCAGCAGTGGACCTGTTTTCAGAAAGTAATCACTGATGAAGGGTGAGAGGATACTAAGTACAGACTGAAGTCTTTAATTGCTTCTAATTGTAGTCTCTCATAGCTATAACATGTTCTTAATAAAATTCGTAATTAGTTAAGTTTGCCTCCTGTTCTCAAAATTATGTACTCACTGGTTCAATAACTGTATAAGTCGCAAGTAGAGAATAAAAGCCAAAAAGTGTAGCATGTTTTTGTGTGTTTGGTTGCATCAGTTATTTGCAGACCATCCCCTAAGTGGAATCCTGCAGTTCCTAAGAACTTGGAAACCCCATAGGTTTTTTTTCTTTACATTATATTATTTATGTTTTTTTATACAGAACAGCAGGAAAGTGTGATAATGAATGTTGAATATTTGTGTCTGTAAGAAAGTAAATACTGGAATGGTGCTGAAGTCTGTATTAGATGCATTTAAAATTCTGTCACTCCCCTCAGTTTGAGTGCAACTTTAATGAAAAGTTACAGCAAAGCTCTGCTAGATAGAATTTCAGACCATGAGCAGTCAGCAGTCATAGGAATGTTTTGTTCTTTTAAAGAGTTAGAACTCTGTAGTTATAAATAGCTTTTCTTCAGTGTTCCCAAAAATTCCTTCCTTTAAAAAGTGCATGTACAGAGTCATTTGGTGGATCAGAAGCTGGATTCATTTATAGGCCAGTGATCTAGTATTTCATGTTTGTAAAGTTTGAATCCTTGAAGCTTTGTCCTAATGTGGCGTTCCACAGCATTAGATCCTGCCTTGTCCACTTTGTCTTTGTCTTGTATTAATGAAGGTTTTATACCTAACAACAGCCCCTCTTTGTGGGACTACTCCACTGCTCCTTTGGTGTTTTGTAAGCTTTGCTTCATAGAAAGAACAAGATCAGGAAAAGAATTTGGTGCTTAATCAGCACTTGCTGGCAGTTAGTACATCAGAGCTCAAGCGTTATATTCCTTCAGGCATTCATTACACCATTACTCATCTTGTGAATACATTGACATGTCTGCTGTCAATAAAATTCCTTATATTGACTCTGCATCAGTACTTAATATGATATATGAATGTTGCAGGAGTTAAGCCTTCTGTCTTCTTTGTTTCAAAGAATGTTGTGCCATTTGTTAATAGCAAAGAGAAATATTAAAAATATATTGAGGAAAAAAGAGCTATTTTAAATTATTTTGGGCTTTTTTGCTATATTTATTTTTGTTGTATTAGAAATCATCTTTGTAGGACAAAAAATGTATTTTTCATTAGTGCAAAAACTTATTTTCCTTTTTGTAAAATTTTCTTCATGTAAGCAATCTTTAAAGCAATATGATGTTCCATTTTGACTGTATCTGCATGCTGTTTTTGTTGCCTTAATGATGGCTGCCTTTACTATACCTTTTCCACCTTTCCCTGTCTTTGCCCAGTACCCTGGTGTGGTTAATAGTGCAGTTAATAAAGCTATGCTTACTGTGTATCCATGCTGATTTGCAATCCTTTTCTACTGTTTTGTGTCCCTGATGCTTTCCCACATTTGAACTTTCTTCCACAGAATTAACAGCTAAACATCTGTTCTAACATTTAGAAGGTCAACTTTTATTAATGAAGGACATTTAATTAATAATGTCTTTCATTAAATGTCAACTTTATTTATTAAATGTCCTTCATGAGGATCCCCAAAACAAATTTCTTAAAGCTACTCTACTGACTAGTTTCACTTTACTTTTAATTAAATCATAAGCTCTGATTTAAAAGTCGTCTAGAAAAAATAAATTTTATGTGTGTCTTTTGAAGGTTTGGACATCAGAAGAGAAATAGTGTTTTAAGGGATTATATAGAATGTTATAAACTTTATTTCTCCAGCACATTTATTGTATATTAGAGGTAGCAAAGATCAGAATGCAGTATAGCAAATGAGTATGCATACAAACTGCGAAGCATAGGCATGTAAGTAGATAGACAGGTCTGTTCTGAATGAAATGTTTGGATGTTTCATTTCTAATGGGGAGCCTCCACAGTGCATTCTCTGTTTATTATTAGAGCAGTTGATTTACTGATTCCTTTTTTTTAAGTAAAAATAAATAAATCAAAGTATTCCAACAAGTATTTCAAATCCTTGAGCAGACCACACTAGTCAAGTCAAGCGTTTTTTTTATTGTCATTCAACCGTACACAGTACAGGACACAGTGGGATGAAACAACCATATACAGTACAGAACACAGTGGGATGAAACAACCATATACAGTACAAAACAGTAGAACAACCATATACAGTACAAAACACAGTAGAACAACCATATACAGTACAGAACACTGTGGGATGAAACAACCATATACAGTACAGAACACTGGAACAACCATATACAGTACAGAACACAGTGAGATGAAACAACCATATACAGTACAGAACACAGTGGGGTGAAACAACCATATACAGTACAGAACACTGGGATGAAACAACCATATACAGTACAAAACAGTAGAACAACCATATACAGTACAAAACACAGTAGAACAACCATATACAGTACAGAACACTGGGATGAAACAACCATATACAGTACAGAACACAGTGAGATTAAACAACCATATACAGTACAGAACACAGTGAGATGAAACAACCATATACAGTATAGAACACAATGGGATGAAACAACCATATACAGTACAGAACACAGTGAGATGAAACAACCATATACAGTATAGAACACAATGGGATGAAACAACCATATACAGTACAGAACACTGTGAGATGAAACAACCATATACAGTACAGAACACAGTGGAACAACCATATACAGTACAAAACACAGTAGAACAACCATATACAGTACAGAACACTGTGAGATGAAACAACCAGACAGTACAGAACACAGTGAGATTAAACAACCATATACAGTACAGAACACTGGGATGGAACAACCATATAGAGTACAGAACACAGTAGAACAACCATATACAGTACAGAACACAGTGAGATGAAACAACCATATACAGTACAGAACACAGTGGAACAACCATATACAGTACAAAACACAGTAGAACAACCATATACAGTACAGAACACAGTAGAACAACCATATACAGTACAGAACACAATGGGATGAAACAACCATATACAGTACAGAACACTGGGATGAAACAACCATATACAGTACAGAACACTGTGGGATGAAACAACCATATACAGTACAGAACACTGGGATGAAACAACCATATACAGTACAGAACACTGTGGGATGAAACAACCATATACAGTACAGAACACAGTGGGATGAAACAACCATATACAGTATAGAACACTGTGGGATGAAACAACCATATACAGTACAGAACACTGTGGGATGAAATAACCATATACAGTACAGAACACAGTGAGATGAAACAACCATATACAGTACAGAACACAGTGAGATTAAATAACCATACAGTACAGAACACAGTGGAACAACCATATACAGTACAGAACACTGTGAGATGAAACAACCATATACAGTACAGAACACAGTGAGATGAAACAACCATATACAGTACAAAACACAGTGAGATGAAACAACCATATACAGTACAGAACACTGTGGAATGAAACAACCATATACAGTACAAAACACAGTGGAACAACCATATACAGTACAGAACACTGTGGAACAACCATACACAGTACAGAACACTGGGATGAAACAACCATATACAGTACAAAACACAGTGGAACAACCACAGAAGAAAGAGAACACAGACAAAAACTGTGGCCAGAAATTAAGAAAGCATGAGACGAGGGGAAGACTACTTCGTTGGAGGGAGGTTTTATCAATGGCTCAGTTATGTATGTAGAGGTTTTATCATTGGCACAGAGTTCTGTGCGTAGAGGTGAAGAATAACTGAGTTTTTATCCTAAAGAATGTTTTCAGGCTCATTTTGTTCTCAGCTTCATTTGCTCCCATTGGAGTATAGTTGAGGTCCCTTTCATTTTAAAAAAAGAGGGGGGGGGGGTAATAGTTCATATTAGTTGTTTATATTTGTAATGTTTCAGAGCTGTGTTTCATAACAAAGAATATTTTAAAAAACAGCTCTATATTCGTGTTTATAACTATTTGAAGTTTTGGTATACTGGTGCTGATCTCAAATTTTGCACATTGAATTTACTTAAATCAAATGAAATCAAATCAGGTTTATTTATATAGCGCCTTTTACAACAGATGTTGTCTCAAAGCAGCTTTACAAGTGTCCAAGTCCAATTCCCCAGTGATCAAGTCAAGAACAGTGGCAAGGAAAAACTCCCTAAGAGCATGAGGAAGAAACCTTGAGAAGAACCAAGACTTGGGGGGGGGGCATCCTCTTCTGGCTGACACCAGACACAACAAAAAGATAATTATATAAAGAAACAAAGAATAATAACTTATAAAATATAACAACAGTCCAGGGCTTGGCCACAGCAGGGGGCAGTCAGAGGTCTTGAGAGGAGCCTCCATCCAGTTGATTGATTCTCCATCCTTGTCTGGATAAGTAGACAACCGGCAGTTTGTCCGGGGCAGGTAATTGGAAAGCCTTGTCAGTCCTTACTCAGTATCAAGCCAGATGGGAGGGCAGCCATTAGCTCTGTAAAAGTAAAGTGAATTTAAGGTTCACTTGAAGCACAATCTTTGTTTACTGCTGTTTAAATCTGTTAAATCTGTCTTTACTATCTCTTAATGCTAGGGGTTTATGAAGCAATGATAAGCTCAAAACTTTACTTCTTTTTGCGAAACATTCAGAATAGACCTTGTCTATTTACAAGAATCGCACTCTATGCCAGATGATACCAACTACTGGAAGTCTCAGTGGGGTAATTCCATTTGGCTCTCTCATGGTACTGAACATTCAGCTGGGGTCACTACTTTAAAGAATAAATTTAATGGGGATGTTTTATGTACCGAGTCTGACCCTGCTGGACATTTCATTTGCCAAACCATACAATATAACGACCATGTTTACATAATATGCAAGGATAATCTGTTTATCTAGTAAAACCCCAGATCAATTATCAGAGCAAGGAAAACTAGAATTCTCAAATTTACAGATTAAATTGTACAATCAGAAAGATAAAGGTGCTTTTGTCAGGTCCAAAGCAAAATGGGGAAGATCAAAAGAAAAACAAAAATTCTCACTACTTTTTTAATTTGGAAAAGCATCACTGCAAGATTAGCAGTATCAATAAGATTAACAGTATCAATAAGATAAATGCAAATGGGATAGTTGCAGATCTAGATATCTAGATACTACAGTCAATTTTATGCAGAATTATATAGTTCAAAATTTTGCCTTTCTGAACTCCTTAACAGTTAAAACTATCACTAAAGATGAGGTGGAGCTGTGTGATGGTCCTATTAGACTTGAGGAGGTTAAAGATGCAATCAATCTAATAAAAAAGAACAAGTCACTGGGCACTTTTGCATAAGAATTGGCTCCCTTTCTCTTTGAGGTCTATTTGGAAAGAATAGAAAAGGAACAACTTACTACAACCATGACTCAAGGTTTAACACTAATTCCCAAATCCAATAGACACACTCAATGTAATTTAAATCAGTGGCTCTTATGAGATTTATCAGTGAAAGGAAGAATTTACTCATTAAAGCAGAAGAAATCTCATGGTTAACATATGCAGCAATGGCACTGCATCTCAATGATAACACCCGAAAAGTTATTGATAAAATGCTCTTTAATTTTATGTGGAGAAATAGTAATCACAATGTGAAGAAGTCAGAAAATGGTGAAAAACAACAAATTTATCTTTTTGGTTTCAGAACAGCATATGGTTGCCCACCTATGGAGAATTTCTTAAAAAAAATATATCCCTCTAACTTCTGGAGCATTTTTAAGAGCCAAAAGAGGCTTGATACTTGAAAATCTGTCTATCTGGTCATTGTGCAAATAACATCATAAAATGACAAGATGTTGTTCCACAGTGGAATAGGTTTGTGGATGTGGATCTTCTACCAATGAGATAACTGATTAAAAATAAAAATAAAGAAATTAAAGAAAATTATGTATAATATTTATCCAGATACAATGTACATTAAGAACAGATTCAAGAAAGATATTGATATAAACTGTTGTTCACCTGTTTCGGTATTGCCCATTTGTTAATTTTGGCAGAAATTGTGTGACTTTATTCACAATAATATTGAGAAACATTTTTTCTTATCTGGAAGAATTTTATTTGGACTCTCTGAAAGCCGTACACAAAAAAAAAAATTCTGACCACTTGATAAATTTTCAGTTGTTAATGTCAAAATTACACGTTCACTGTTGCAAATACTCTGGAAGGAAACAATCCTTTACTGCTTTCCATAATGAGGTCAAGCAATATATTCGGACATTAGAGACTCTGATAAACAAAAGGCGGTTAAAACCATTTGAGAAACTGCATTGAATATATTTATTTAACCTCCTAGTATTTCCTTCTCTTTCTTTTATTTAAATGTATTGCTTTTGAGCTGTGTATTATTAACTATATATATAATTATTATATGTTTATATTGTATGTTGATTTTGCTCTGTAAACAGTCCACTTTGATAAATAAAGTTGGGGGGGTGGGGAGTAGCAAACCCTGTAAACCCTGTTGTTATCTTTACTAAAACAATCTAGTAATCATTAGTAATACTTACTAAAACAATCCAATTAATAATATTTACTTAAAATCTTACATTTTATTACTACTACTACTACTTGGAAATGAAAGTTGCTTTCACTTTCGTGGCTGTAAATGTTCAAATTAATTATGTTTTTGAGTTGTAACGACATTTTAAGATTTATTTGTCACGTGATAATTGATATTTGCACTATTGGTCGCATTAAATTTGCCTGAAACATCTCACCTGACAACAAGGAGGGCCCAATAAAAGGAGATAAGTTTAACTTTGGTGTTACTGAATTAGCTGTCTATAAAAATGTGCATGCATGCTTAAAATGTGACTGTCAAGTAATACAAGACAAAAGGGAGTATGTTATGTTGGGAGTATGTTATGTTGAACAGTCGTGAGATAAAGGCAAGTACTGTACTCTTCATCACAGCTGTGGCGTTATGGTGAAATATCAGCACGATTAGAGCACTTCTCAACCAAATAGATTGTGAGGCCAGAACTAACTGTTGTATAGACACGTGAACAACTGTTTGAGATTTATTACTTTTGTTTATTACTTGATAATGTCAGATTTCTGCCAACATTAACATTCAGTTAGCAGTATTCAGACTGAAAATGATGAAGCAGAATCAAGTGAAATGGAACTCCCACACATCAGAGCATAATTTAGCTGCTGTTTTTTTTAAGATGCAGAGTATTTTTCAATTTAAATCAAAACCATCAGCTGTCTTTGCCACTGTTGCATAAGTCAGTTTCAAATATCCTCAGGAAAACTTACCCAGATGCTGACGAGTCCTTTATGAATTAGAGAAGTTGTACAAACTGTCTCAGAAAGCAATGTTTTTTCAAAATTCTGTAACACAGGTGGAGCTATATCAACTGTGAAAAAGAGGGCTTCTTATGTATTCCACGTATTTCCTTTGGTATCATTTATTATAGAAACCAGCAACATATGTACCAATACAGCCAATGTTACAGAAAGTGCTCTCAGTACCAGAATGCACCCAAAATGTATACAAGTCTTACCATGATGGTTCCTACTTTAAGGAAAATAGCCTTCTCAATGACTCAGTGAATTTAACACTGGTCTTTGACTGTATGTTGATGGTTTTGAAGTGGCCAATCCATTAGGTACATCTAGAGTAAAACACAGGATGTGTGCTGGGTCATTGTGAACATTCCAGCAAAATATAGGTCCATAGGCAAGAAGTGCTTCTCTCTGGAGTTGTTGAACCATACAATCAAAAACTTGCCATACACATTTTCTGACAATACTAACAAACCTCAGCTGATTGTGAAAGTTTTTCCCAGTAAAGGAGCAATAGGAGGTAATGGTCATGAAAACTGGACCACATCATACAGAAAAGCTGTTACATACCCAGTCTAGGTTAGGCCTGCAACAGAAAATGGTGTAGTGTGGTGGACCGGGATATGTGAATGTATATGGCGAAATATCAAAATAGCACAGAGTCACACAGAATGGAGAATGGATAAATTGTATTGAAGTGTGTACAAAGTTAAGTACCAGGTGGACTTCAGGGTAACCACCACTGAAACCAGAAAAGAATAACAAAATCAAACTCACTCTAATAATCCCCGGAAGTACCTTTCTAATCAAACAAATATAAAACAAAAGACAAATATCTACCCTAGCTCCCTCACAACGAAACAGAGACAAACCCCACAAAAAGAGAAAACAAACAGCCAGTCACCCCTACTCTGGTGCAGAAACAATTATACAAAAACATACAAAATAACGAGGCAAAGGTACAAAGGGGAAAATCCGAAATCAGTAGTCGAAAAGCGAAAACAAAGTCAAATATCAAAATACACCAAAACACGAGTAAGTCAGTAATCCAAAACAGCGATCGAGGTGTAGCCCGTCTTCCGAGTGTGCGGGGCTCCATTTTATACGTTTGCGCTTCCGCGTTCCTGGTGGTGCGTGGTGCTTCCGCATTCCTGGTGACGAAACTGGCTCAGGTGCAAACGCTAGACAAATTGAAACAACTCAACGGTCGTAACACCCCCGAGTAAAAACACTCCCGTGCTTCAATGGGGACACAGCAGTCGGAGACAGGGAAGGTTTCGATGCCTTTTGGGGGCCGGACTGTAGAACAACTGCGAGAAACAGAATCAAACATAGTTTTATGGGTCAGTACAAATTCATCCGACAGAGTAGCAGCAGCTGTTAAAGTACATGCCTTCTGCTCATTCAAATAAACCACGACGTTGTCATGAACGCAGTTCTTAAATTTCTCAACCAAAATCAGCTCCTTGAGCTGGTCAAACGCGGCGACATTACTAACTAAATCAACTTCTCTCTGGTGAATTCCATGTGTGTCTGGTTGGTGCCTTAAGGCAGATAATTGCCTAAAGTCGATAAGCCTTCGGGACTAGCTCGTATGCCCGCAACACAGTAGCCTTCACAACATCATAATTCATGCTCAAGTCGGGTGGGAGAAAGGAACACACCTCTTGGGCTTTCCCTACCAGTTTGCACTGCAACATGAATGATCAATACTCTTTAGGCCAGTTTAGTGTGGTAGCGACACGCTGAAATAAGGGAAAATATGAATCCACATTTGTTTCTTGAAATACAGGCACTAGACCAATTTGCCTACAAACATCAAACCCATTACCTGCTGAGGCGGAGTGGACTGGAGTGGACTGGACACGCCAAGAATGCGCGGCACAGGCACATCACTCTGAACAAGGCTTGGTGCGGAGAGTCTCTGAGGGAAAGGTACAGGGCGATCAGGACCCGCACTTACCCTCTTTAACGCCATCTCTTTACCAGCCTCTATTTCTAATGCCCGTACATGCTCCTCGATCTCACATTCCTGTTTCCGTATCTCGAGCTCCAACTCCTTCAATTTAATCTCCATCAGGGGATTTGCAACAAGATTGAGCCGGTCGGGATCTATGCAGAGCCCAGCCACAGAGCCATCGGTGGCCTCTGCGTTCGGTGAGCGTGTGGTTGGGCTTTTTGCAACACCCAGAGCAGTGCTTCTTTCCAGGAGGATACCCTCCCCAACAAGGCGAGCCTCCAACTCCACCTTAATCTCCCTCTTTGGGGCAGAGCGAGGCACAACAACATCAAAGAAGTTGGCAACCAATAACAGGTCTACCTTGCGACACCTGTCAAACTTTTCAAGGGAAGGGCAAATGGCGAAGTCTGTCAGCTCAAACTTAGCCATGACCCTGTAACCGATAATCCAAAGACAGACACGACAATAATCACCAAACACAGCACAACCACCACCACCCACAAAGAAAAAACACCCAACCAGACAGAGGAAGGATGAGCCCCCAATTCTGTTACGTACCCAGTATGTAGGTTAGGCCCGCAACAGAAAATGGTGTAGTGTGGTGGACCGGGATATGTGAATGTATCGATTACTTGAGTTGCAAAATACCAGAACAGACACAACTATTACAACTTACCAAGCACCATTACATTGAACACTACCCACATCTAAAGAGATGAGACAGGTTTAAAACACACATCCTAAAAAATGAACAGTAATCTGTGGTCAGGTTCTTAATTTACAGAAGGGTGCCCTGGATGACTTTGTTCCTCCTCCATCCACAGAACTTCCACCATGGTCCGCAAAGAGTCCTCTGCAAGAACAAGAGGAAGCAGAGGAAGGAGAACGACTCGGAGCTGTAGGGGGGAGAAGTCCCTCAAGAAAACCTATATCCTTTCCTGCCAAAGGAAGGAGTACAAACACACAAACAGAAGCAGATGCTACAACAGATAAAGCTGACGCTGCTTCCCACTGCTGCAAAGTGCAATTTAAATTCATAATAGAACCATCTTCATTTATACTGTACTAACCATTTATAGATTTGTTTCTTAGACAATCTTTACAGGTTGTTGTCCCTGCCATTAGAGGGTTTGAGCAACTGTCCCCGTAGCAAATTCCTAAATCAACTAAACGCGGTAAGTGAGCCTGTTTTACTCATGGCTGGTCCTGGGATGTTTACCTGCTCAAAATGTTGCATGTTGAATTTAGATAATTTTGTCACTACTAGCGAAGTTACTTGTCAGCTCGTTACTTCTCTTGTGGCGAAAATAGAATGTCGGGTCCACCATTTATTAAGGGAGAGAGAGCAGAATTCAGCGATAACTGTGGACGCACCAGGGAGAGTCCTCACAGTGGGGCAAATGGGTGACGTAGACAGATAGCAGCATAGATGGAGAGCAAGGGTTACCTCCAATGCTAGCCCACCTGAACACAACTCCTCGGTTCACGTGTCTAACAGGTTTGCCCCACTCAGTGAAGCACCCACTGAGGATGTATGTAACTTAACATATGTGTGTAACTAATCATATGTATGGGGATTTCACCTACTAATCCTTTAATTTATGCACAATATTGTAATCAGTTTCATTTCATCAGTCTCATTGAAAATCAGATCAAATTATTCATTAAAGGAAGCAACACTGATTTGATCTTTGAAATGTTTAATGTGATTTATTTTGAGATATTGGCAACAACCACAGTCTGAATGATCAAGATAGACAACTTAAGAACAAGTGGTACATTTATTAAAACAACTACTCAGACACAAACAGCATCAACAATCAGTATATTTACAATGGAGCATGCCAAATGACTAGCTTGCTTAAGTGTGTGCGTGTAGAAAAGAGGCCAAGAACGTGCTTGGATATGTGCACAAGTGTGTGTGCTTAACAACGACTTGCTATATTAGTTCTCCTATGGAGAACAACGGCCAAAAACTGGCACCGAGTTTGAGCAGCAGAGCAACGTGGCTGTATTATTCATGAGCTCAGCTGGCTTGTTCCAACGTGGTTGTGGAACAAAGGTTAATGGCACTGGTTATAAAGTTAACAATAAAGCATGGCGTGTGAGCTTAAGGAAAGTTAAATGACAACTAGATGTAATAAACTCATTAGTGAAGAGGAGGGATGGCATGGAAAGCATAAAGAACTTGTGTGTACAAATCTCATTATCTAACGAAATTGAGTAAGAACAAACGCATTCAAAATAACGTTGAAATTAATGCAATTAATGCCTTTGTGGAATAATTTGTACACCTACCAACACTTAACTGCGAAACATGGCTAATATTGTATCTTTTCTTTTAGAAATTAGGCCATCATTATTTAAAATCATTGAACCATTGGTTGTAGACCAAGTAAATAAAATCTCTGTTATCTCATGTTTAGGAGTCTGATGTTCATGATGCATTTGGTGCTGTGCCAGTTTGGATTGTGGTAGTGGAGGACGGTGTTCTTCAGTCCACTCAACTCCCTTAATTTGCACTCTTTTTCTGTTGGCATCATTCTTTAAGTGGTGATGAATATGTCCTTCATGACCTTCCACAAGCTATGTGTATTTTATTTGGACTCATTTATGCATTTCATTTGAACTACCCAAGACCACTCAAATACACATTTGAGTTCACACAATGCATACTGCTGTGTTTGGGGCAGAATGTCTTCAAACCTAAGATACAGTCACTGCGTAACCAGCTTGTGTAGGTGTATAAAACTTGACTTTGGTCTTTCTCAGTCCTTTTCTTAGGCCTGTCATTGTTTACATACACTATATTGCCAAAAGTATTCGCTCACCCATCCAAATGACTGTACACCAGTGCACAAAGCAAGGTCTATAAAGACATGGATGGCAGAGTCTGGTGTGGATGAACTTGACTGGCCTGCACAGAGTCCTGACCTCAACCCGTTAGAACACCTTTGGGATGAATTAGAGCGGAGACTGAGAGCCAGGCCTTCTCGTCCAACATCAGTATGTGACCTCATAAATGCGTTTCTGGAAGAATGGTCAAAAATCCCCATAAACACACTCCTAAACCTTGTGGACAGCTTTCCCAGAAGAGTTGATGCTGTTCTAGCTGCAAAGGGTGGACCAACGTCATATTGAACCCTATGGATTAGGAATGGGTTGTCACTTAAGCTCATATGTGAGTCAAAGAAGGTGAGCAAATACTTTTGGCAATATAGTGTAGTTGCATGATTACATTTTAAGATGATTCCAGTTATTTAAGATGATTACAATAATGTTTATATAGGATTTCTTTTAGAATCTATCAAATTAATTTATCAGATGTCAGAAATACATTGTCACTACCAGCAGGGTGTAAATTTGATGTTCATTTTAGCTTGGTTGAGGCAAGTAAATAAATGAACAAAACTAAAGCACATTTAGGCAAGTCTTCATCTTAAAAGAGCAGCAGCAAGTAAGGGTTACTTGATGACTAATTCTAGCACACATACAAGAGAAATATAAGCTTTACTTGTTTACATTTTTTTCTATGTAATTGTAAACACTACAACAAAGGAAAGATAATTAGGCAAGATAGTCATGAAGTTCATCTGGCTACTTCAGTTGTTAATTGTAATATATCATTTTTAATGAACCACTAGCAAAAACTTTGCGGCAGTCCTAATGTTTTTCTCTTTCACAATCACATACTATGAGCATGTCTGTTATACATAATATTTGGTGGTTTAACCACCATTTCCTGTATTTGTTCCAAATTTCTCATTCTGAGAGACATTTTGCTTATAGTTCATCTATTAGTTTGTTTATTTTTCATCACTGTTTGCCCAATTGTTTCATGCAAGTGTATCAGCCATTTTGTTTGTGCTTATGACCATAAATATGTGCTTTCTCTCTCTCTCTCTGAGATTTTATATTCTGTTAGACATGAGCACTTTATTGCATAAAAGCACTTTATTTTATGTGATGTCAGTGGAAAGAATGTTTTTTTTTTGAGGAGAAAAAGTGGAACATACATATAATTTTACAGACACAAACATTTCCTCAAACAATTCCCAAAACAAAAAAACCCAAATCTACACACACACGCACACATACACACACAAGAAAACAAGTTGTAACTAAAAATTATACAAATATGACGACAGAGTAAGATGTAGTGCAATTAGCTTATCAGTTTCAATGTATATATATATATACACATATATATATATATATATACACATACACACACACACACACACACACACACACACACTGGCCTGCACACTTGAGGAATAAAAAGGGACCGTAACGTCCTTTATTTGAGGAATTAAATGTGATGCAGTCTGCCTTTTTAGCTGATGGGATAGAAGTCTAGATGGTTTATCCCCATATTCGTAGTAGTTACTGTGGGTACGCAACAATTGTTGCTCAGCAACATTTGTGGTTATAAGATTAATCTCAGTCTGTAGCTCCAGTCTGCGTTTCAAAAAAGTAGGCATTGGGTTAACTGAATTGAGTTTATCTACATCCACAAGTCTGTTCATTAAATCTTGTAGTTTGATTTTGTGTGATCTATTTAAATAAACTGTATAAGAGATAATCTGCCCCTGCAGATAGGCTTTAAGAGATTCCCACAGAAGAGTAAATTAAGTTGTGTCAGTCTTATTTATGAAATCATCGATAGACGATAGGATTAAGTATTAAATGCATCGTTTGACAGTAATAGTGAATTAAGTCTCCAGGGAGCTGGAAGAGAGGGGCGGTTTGGAAAATGTATGTTAACAGATAAAGGGGCGTGGTCTGAAATAAATATTGGATAATAACTGGAGGAAGTAACTTTGGAAATAAGGGAGCTGTCCACAAAAAAATAATCAATGCGAGAGTAGGTTCAATGAGGATGAGAGTAAAAGGAAAATTCTTTTGTGCGTGGGTTCTGAAATCTCCAAGGATCAATGATATAATTTTTAGTTAAAAACTCAGAGATTGATTGGGACATCAGAGATTGTGATGATATTCAGCAGTCTGATCGGTTTAAAACTGGATCAATAGTACAATTTCAGTGGAAAGAATGTTTAATTGTTTAAAACATTCACTTGATTTTTTGACCACCCAAAAGTTGTACCAGGACTCGTCCAAGGGTCCCACAAGTGATAACCGTAGCACTTAGTAAAATTGATAAATTAGGACAACTCCATCACATGCTCTGACAGAAGACTCTCCACCTGCTTCCCTTCAGTTCTCACCACACAACAACCGGACATCCCAATCCCACCTTAGTTTTCCCTCACATCTTCAAACTTTCTTTACATACATCCACATACTTAAATATCCTTCCAGCTTGAAATGTGCCTTGCTATTCCTGTTTGTATATCTCACAGAGCTCATAGACATCTTCACTGCAGACACCGTAACATGAACAACCTCATCTACTCCAAACAGTCAACACAACCACAGACCATGGTGACGGGGGGCTTTGGAATTGTCAGTGTGCTGTCCAGAAGGCTGACTTCATCTCCACCCTAGCATCCCTGCACACACTACACTTCCTGCTGAGACCTGGATCACTCCAGAGAACTCCAGCTGCTATGTCTTTTGCCTTTTCTAAAATTCTCAGATGGCGCCAATGTAGAAGTGTAAGGCATGCCATCTACCGCTGTTAGTTTGGTGTGTGATTATCGTGTTGTTACTTGCTGCCACTGAATACAGAGACTCTGTCCTGGTTAATGATTGACACTTTCAGTCTACGGCTGAAAATCTGGAAAAGTATTACCCTTGTGTGCATGGGTTTTCTATTCCTCCATTTTTGCTGAGAATACCTACTCACCTTCGTTGGACATTGGGCAACGTCGTAGACGACAGTGGATCGTTGGTTAGAATTAAAGCCAAACTAGCTGTAACGTTATTGTACTTATTCTAAATACAATGACGATCAAGACACTTGTATGAACTTGTCGTTTTATTCCATGCTCACCTAGAACCCTTTTCCTTTCTGTCCTCTCTACGTCGTCCCTGACTCCTTCTATCACTATCGACCTCTAGTGTTACCATTGGGTTACTACATTAACTGAATAACATTACATCCTCCTTTCTTTGAGTAACAAAACCAAGACATATAACAACATGCTGCCGTGCATAACATATCACAAGAACATTAACATCTTACATATGTTGTATAAACATTTCAACGTTAGTTAACTTCTTACAGATCAAGTCTATCTGGTTTCTTGATCACTCTTGTAGATCTTCTGAGTACTGCTGTGTCTGTAGCATCACTGTGTGAATCAGAACTAACATGAAAATCAACATTAGTGCTAGCGTCAGAAGTGTTCTGTGATGTGGTAGAATATTCTAGCTCGAGTCTTGCTTTGTGATGGTTGTTGTCCTGGAGTTCTCAGAAGACTGCGACGATTTCTTCTGAGAAGTTGTCCATCAGTTTTCACAATGTAGGATCTTGGAGCAACTTCCTGTAGAACAGTAGCTTTCTTGTCCCATGTACCATGTCCCTCAACTCTGACAGTGTCATTTGGTGATAAAGATGGTAGACATTTTGCTGCTCTGTCATAAGCTGACTTCTGTTTGGCTTTGAGTAGCTTGAATCTTTTCTCCAAATCCATACATTGCTTTTGCTTCACGTAGAATGGTAACGTTGTACGTAGTTTTCTGTTCATCAAAAGCTCAGCCGGTGATAATCCACAATCCAAGGGAGAAGCTCTGTAGCTTAGCAGTGCTAGATAAGGATCTGAATTACTATCAATTGCTTTCTTGAGAAGCTGCTTGAGAATTTGTACACCTTTCTCTGCTTTCCCATTTGATTGAGCATACAGTGGACTGGAGGTCACATGCTGGAAGTCATATCGAGAAGAGAATTCTTGCCATTACTTGCAATTAAAACATGGACCATTGTCTGTTCTCACAACAATTGGAATGCCATGCCTTGCAAATATCGACTTCATTTGCATGATGACAGAGGTAGCTGATGTACTTGGAAGCAAAGCCATCTCTGGGAAGTTAGAATAGTAGTCAATTACAACCAAGTATTCCTTACCCTTAAAATGAAATAGATCAGCTCCAACTTTCTGCCAAGGTGCTGTAGGTTGACCAGTGATTATCATTGGTTCTTTGGGTTGCTTGTATCTGTGTCGTTGACATGTGTCACATTTGCTGATCATGTTATCAATGTCTTTGTTGATTCCTGACCAGTAGACAGTGTCTCTTGCCCGTCTTTTGCATTTTTCCATTCCTAAATGACCTTCATGTATTCTCTGTAACATGTTCTGTCGTAGACTTTGTGGAATCACAATTCTGTTTTGTTTCAGCAACAAACCATTTACATAACTCAGATCAGCCCTGACATGATAGTACAGTGGAGATGAGTTTGTAGCCCATCCATCTTGCATGTTTGCAATGACAGCTTGCAACTTCTGATCTTTGGATGTTTCTCTTGTAATGAGCTTTGACTGTGTGTCAGATACTGGAAGTGACGAATAAATCATATTGACATGAATAACCACATCTTCAGCTGTGAGACTTGTAGAACTCGTTATGGGTGCTCTTGAAAGAGTGTCTGCCATCACCAGGTGTTTACCAGGTGTGTAGATGAACTCGAAGTCATACCTTTGTAGCTTCATCATGAGACGCTGAATTCTAGGGGACATGTCATTGAGATTCTTTTTGATTATGGAAATAAGCGGACGATGATCAGTTTCTACAGTGAACTTGGGAAGTCCATAGACATAGATATGAAATTTTTCAAGCCCAAACACTAGACCTAAACATTCCTTTTCAATTTGAGCGTACCTGCGTTCAGATTCAGTCATGGTTCTTGAGGCGTATGTAACAGGTTTCCAATATTTGCCTTCCGCTTGCAACAGTACAGCTCCTAGACCATCTTTTGATGCGTCTGTCGACACTTTGATGTTCTTTGTAATGTCAAAGAAGGTTAAGACAGGGGCTGTAGTCAGTGCAGTTTTGATTGCTTGCCATTCACATTCATGTTTGATTGTCCATGTGAACTCATTTTTTTGAAGAAAAAGTACACGTAGATGTGAAGTTTTGGCTGATAAGTTGGGAATGAACTTGACCATAAAGTTGATCATACCCATGACACGCAGTACGCCTTTTTTGTCTGTTGGTCTTGTCATTTCAAGTATTGCATTTACTTTCTCTTTGTCGGGTTGTATGCCTTGTGCAGATATTTTGTCTCCAAGGAACGTGATTTCTT
>JAOXYF010000003.1:11732202-11753656 GCA_028565775.1 Sternarchorhynchus goeldii | reverse complement strand
TTCTGGAAAGGCTGTCCACAAGGTTTAGGAGTGTGTTTATGGGGATTTTTGACCATTCTTCCAGAAGCGCATTTGTGTAGTCACATACTGATGTTGGACGAGAAAGCCTGGCTCTCAGTCTCCACTCTAATTCTGGCCAGTCAAGTTCATCCACACCAGACTCTGCCATCCATGTCTTTATTGACCTTGCTTTATGCACTGGTGCACAGTCATGTTGGAAGAGGAAGGGGCCAGCTCCAAACTGTTCCCACAAAGCTGGGAGCATGGAATTGTCCAAAATGTCTTGGTATGCTGAAGCATTCTGAGTCCCTTTCACTGGAATTAAGGGGTCAAGCCCAACTCCTGAAAAACAACCCCACACCATAATCCCCCCTCCACCAAACTTTAAACTTGGCACAATGCAGTCAGTCAAATACCGTTTTCCTGGCAACCGCCAAACCCAGACTCATCCTTCAGATTGCCAGATGGAAAATTCGTCACTCCAGAGAACATGCCTCCACTGCGCTTTATACCACGGCATCCAATGCTTTGCATTGCACTTGGTGATGTATAGTTTGGATGCAGCTGCTTGACCATGGAAACCCATTCCATGAAGCTCTCTGTGCACTGTTCTTGAGCTAATCTTAAGGCCACATGAAGTTTGGATGTTTGTAATGATCGACTCTGCAGAAAGTTGGCGACCTCTATGCGCTTCAGCATCCGCTGACCCCGCTCCATCAGTTTACGTAGTCTACCACTTCGTGGCTGAGTTGCTGTCATTCCCAAACACTTCCATTTTCTTATAATACAGCTGACAGTTGACTGTGGAATATTTAGAAGTGAGGAAATTTCACGACTGGATTTGTTGCACAGGTGGCATCCTATCACAGATCCACGATGGAATTCACCGAGCTCCTGAGAGCAACCTATTCTTTCACAAATGTTTGTAAAAACAGTGTGCATCCCTAGGTGCTTAATTTTATACACCTTTGGCCATTCCGATAATTTGGATGGGTGAGCGAATACGTTTGGCAATATAGTGTATGTATTACAGAAACATTAAGTTTTAATTGTTTAAATTTAATGCCAGTGGTGAAAGCAAAAATGTTTTCGATCACTCTTTGTACCTCCGTGTGTACTCACCAGGTGAATACTGTGTAGACAATTCCAACTTTTTGCTGTCTAGCTCAAGCTTGAGTACTCCCTCAACACCACAAGAACATACTCCAATGGACAACAACTGGCACTTCATTTTTGAGATTTCCTAGAATGTCATCAGAGATTACTAAACAGCTTGAAAACAAAGCAGAGAGTCTTTCTCTGCTGTTTCGCCTGGTGGTAAGGGAGATCCTAACTGTCTGCCCTACACCAGGGAAGAAACATCTTAGTGAAATTACTAGGAAAATTGTTTCAACTTATCCTGTCATTCAGATATGCTATTGAAGATAAGTTGTATGTAGCAGTTATGACAATCTTATCAAGCAGCTTTACAGCAGAGTTAACAACCTGAAGAGGGAGAAAACCTCCTTTTACTTCAATAGACAGGCATCCAGTAAGGAAGACATACCTTTTTAAAACAAAAAGAGTGGATACATATGGCTGTATAAATTGGCAACCAAAGCAGCTGCCACCAAGTGAAACCACAGAGACTAAAAAAACATACGCAAGAAGAATTAAAGAATACACAATGACACCTAAAGTACTGAAAAGAAAATGGTAGCAACTTGCTACTCAAAAAAACAATATTTCACATTTTATTTCATATTGACTCTGGAGGTCAATAATTAGCTCACTACCCTTCATTTTGAGGAACCTGTTGGACATACAGCATTTTTGCAGCACTCCATAAAACTGCCGTTTCTGGCAGAGTGCCTAGACAATGTTAAGTAAAAGACATGATAGAGTTTGCTTAAACAGCAAGGAATCTGGCAAGCCATGGAAAAAGGCTGTGGTCACATGACAGGAAATCTCTGGGTAGTATTATGTCTGGCAAAAAAATGGACTATGATTCACCAAACCTAAACATGGTGGCAGCATCATGCTACGATGAAGCATCATATTTTTCAATGACACAGTTAGGAGACTGAGGAAGGGGGAACACAGCAAAATACAGAAACAAAAGATAACAGTGACTCAAACCATACAGCCAACAAAACACTGAACGTCCCATCTCTTACTGGAGTGGTTTCAAGGCAAACTGGCCTGTTGTATTATCAAAAAATTGCTTTGTTTGCATCTATCCAAGCCTTCATTAAATGTAGAGATTCGCCCATACCAAATACAGACACACTAATACTTCATGGTTGTATGGGTCTTTATTGGTTGTTATATTTAGAAAAGTCAAGGTATTCTTATTTACAGAACTCTTCTTCACAGGCCTGAAAAAACCCATCTCTTACTCACAGCTGTTAAGATGTACATGCATTTCCAATGAGAATAGAGATTTCCTATGAAAATCCTAGATTAAGCCTTTGCTTCAGTATGGAGACACTGGCCTATAAACAATCTACTGTAAAGACAATAAGAATTCCTTTGGTGTTCACTTATCCTACAAATAGAAGTTTTATTTTTGACACTTTCATACTTAAGCACTTCAGAATGCTCCAGGATGATGTAGAGAAAGTACCCACAAAGTTAACAATTGGACAATAACTATGGGACTGTAGCCTGTAACTACTCTAGATGTGCTAGGTGTACATTTATCAATATAGCCACTAAAATAACTAGCAGGAATGGAACCCCTACCCCTGCATCTCTTGCAGGAGGAAGTGATCAGCTTTACATTGGAGAAACCAAGAGATATGCTGGTTTTGTTGAACACCTTTGAACCATCAGAATTAAGGATTTGACAAGGAATTTTTACTGCTAGTTGCCATTGCATTAATGACATATGCCAGCACTGTTAGTGATTGCTGTTTGAAGTTATGAAACAAAGTAAAATAATCTTTAGATACCCATGGAATAGATTATGACAAACATCTTCCTTTTCTAATATAAACTTGATCCAGCTCCTAGAACTTCTGAAGTACTTTGCTTCACAGTAGATGAAGGACCTGTCAAAAACGTCCCATTTCTCTGGAACTTCATTGTGTACTTCAATATAATTTTCCATCCCTCCACGTACAGCTTAAGAGCACCTACTATTATAAATTATTTTGAGGCAATTCTGATACACAGCGCATGAATCGTATGGAATTCAGAGAAATTTTTTACCTTTGCAATTACTGTAAGAAAGTAAGAAAAATACGATGCTTTTTCTCAAAGTCTAGTGGTTTTTGCATTTAAAAACTAGACCTTTGTATTAAATTGAATGCAATGAAACATCATTTGACTTAGGAATAAACTGTTAAAAGCTTTGGATCCTGTTTTAATTGCAAACATTTATTACAATTTATGGTGCAAATACTTGGTAGTCCCTCATGTGGAGCAGCCCATGGAATGATGTTATACAAAGGAACAGAAAAGGATAAAAATGAATGTGCCATTCCAAGTCAAACCAAAATAAACAAAGATCTAAGACTGTTCTCAATTGTTTATTATGTTAATTTTGTATCCCTTGTTTTGGATTTTTTTCCACATATTTGTGTTCATTAAAAATCAAGGAACAAGGCATGCATAAGTTTTTTGTTTCTGTAAAGTACAATGATCAAATCGAGAACTATTTTAAACACTGCTTATAAAAATTGATATACAGGTCATACTGCTAGTTGACTTGGTGATGCACTTTTATGAACAGTCACATTTTTCTTTCTGTCCAACACCCAATGTACATCTGTTTTTGACCTACAAAATGGCTTTTATATGTGAAAATCGTCTCATCTTCCAAACTCAAAATGGTATTTCACATCGTTTATGAACTTATGTTTAAAAACAAAAAAAACCAAAAACCCCCCAAAACCAAAAAACAAACAAACAAACAAAAAAAACCCACACAAAACAAAACAAAAAAACACTTGTTGGCTACCTCCACTCTCTTATAAATGTCAGATATTTTTTCCAATTATTTCTCATCCTAATATTCTGCAATCTGCCTTTCTCTTCTTAGGTCTCAAACTGAACTTCCAAAAATAGTCATTAATTACACTGCAGAGACTTTAGGAATGAACATAAGTGGACTCTAGGACTTCAATGGGAATGAACATAAGTGGACTCTAAGACTTCAATCCCATGGCTTAGAAGAGGAAAAGACAGCCAGGCAGTTAAACCTTTCAAAATTAAGTGACACAGTAAATGGAAAATAACGTTTGTCATCAGGCACACCACTGCCTGCTAGAATAATAACCTACAATTTCGTGTTCACTTAGATACGATGTTCAGAGATGTGCACAATTTTAAAAGAACAATAAAAGAAACCAAGAAACATGACAACCATGATGAAACATTGGTGACAAGTCTTTTATATTTTGTTTGAAAATGGAGCTGCTAATACCACAGCAGTCATTTCCCCACACACATCAGAGGATAGAGTATGTCAAATGAAATGTAAAATTAATGAAGTTTGGACTGAACTCAGCATCACTGCTATATATATATTTTTTTTTTTTTAAGAAAAAGGTGCATTTGAAAACACAAATTGATTAAATGTCCACCCAATAAAAATCTATTTGAATCAAGTTGTACTGGTTTGCTGCTGTCTTTTGAAGAGCAATGGCGGGCTTTAGATTCGAACACAGGGCTGAGTGTGGTGGTGGTTAGGTGGATCCTGGTGCACCACCTTGTAGCAGAGACCCTAGTCAATGTACTGGGAAAGCCAGCGGAAGCCCTCCCCATAACCCTGTCTCTTTAGCACACTGCACATAAACACTTCCAGTGGTCTTGTATTCAGTTCCTTCAGGGGAATATTGCCCTGGTAAGAGAATAAAAAAAAGTGTGAGGGTGTGTTTATACTTACACACACACACACACACACACACACACACACACACATGACAAAACCATAATGTGCCTAAATAAAATGTGTGTGTAAAACATTAAAAATAATTAGTAACCTTACCTTGCCTGTTGTCTGGCCATACAATCCAAACATTTCACGCAGTTTCTCCTCACTAATTGCTTCTGGTTTATCAATCTTGTTGCCAAGGATCAAGATAGGCACGTTTCCAATAGTTTCGTCCGTCATTAGTGCCTGTCATAGATATTTGCAATAAAATTAGACGTTATATGACTGACAGAATTCCAACAATTAGACACTGGAAACCAGAAAGAAGTAACAGTAATAAACCAAAGTTCTTTAACATTTATAGGATAATCTAAAATAAGCCTTTGGGCTGCCTAGTTTACCATGATGGACAAGTTTAAGCACTACACTTCAGTGATGTTTCTTAGCTCAGCAGGGTATTTTTACATACTTCCTTCACAATAAGCACAAGCAAAGGAAATAAGGTCTGTAATGGGTGTCAAAAAAAAACTCTTACAAAAAACTACTAGGGTTCTTAACTAAGTAACAAATGTTTAAGTTGTTTAAACTTTATAGGAACTGTTTTATACAGTCACTAAAGCTTGACGATATCATCCTAGAGTACACACACACACTGCACTGAGGTGATTAAGCATCTATAGTTTATTATGCAGATGCTATTAGACGTTTTGGGTTTAAAATCAAGACAATGCACTGAATGACAACTAATAATGACAACTGATATAGTGACCATATTTTATGTAATGTAAGAACAAGCCAACTATCAACAACAACAACAACAACAACACACCACACTCACATCAAGTTCCGTTTTGGATTCAGCCAGTCTAGAGTGGTCTACACAGTCAACAAGAAAAACAATGCCATTGATGGCTGGGAGGTAGTTTTTCCACACTCGTCGTGCTAGGAATCAAATACAAAAAGTAAGCAGTAAACAAAGATGGTCAAAAAAGTAAAATACCATGACACACACACACACACACACACACACACACACACACACACACACACACACACACACACACACACACAAAAAACGCTACCTACCCTGTGCATGCCCTCCAAGATCGAAGGTGGTGAAGGTCATACCAGCAATCGTCAGCTCTTCTGAAGCTAGGAACACACATAACTATTTCTTGCAGTTATGGCAAGGTCATCCCAAAAATGACATTTTGCCTAACAATACCATCATAAAATCTTGTCCTTAGTACACTAAGAAATAAATGTTGAATACATAGTGCTATGGTGAAATGGCCTACATTTATTTACTTGTTATTTGTATAGAAAGCTGCAACAATTAATATGCTAATTAGTATGCTTAATGTCAGAGCTAATGTCAATCACTCTCATTGCACATAAGACTTTATTAAATTATTTCTCCTCAGTCCAAAAAAATTGACCCGTTCTTTGCTAGTATATGTGATTGTTTTCATTGATGAAACAAAAGGTAAAGTATTACAATCATTTACAGTAATTATAAAGGCTGCATATGCTAAAAGATCTACAGAACCATTACATCTACACACATTTGGAATGAATGTTTGAGAGAAACAAAGCAAAACATGGTGTTACAACATGGTTGCATTTGTGTTCATTTTTAATAAAACAGACTTACTTGGATGCAAGGTTGGTACATGCTGACCCATTCTGTCATCTTTAAGCATGTGCAGAAGCGTTGTCTTGCCAGCATTGTCCAGGCCAAGAAATACTAATTTGCCTGATTTCTTATACAGCCCTGAAATAGTTAGGATGGTTTTCAGCAAGAGTCTCCTGATCCATCTAATCATCTCTATTCACACCCAAGTTCATCCCAGAGCATACCAAGTCAGGCAGCAAGGCAGGCCAATAAACCAAACAAGACTGTTCACTTGGATTTAGTTGTGCTTATTATTCAGTAGTGTAAAAAAAATAATCTTGTGATTCACCTGTTAAAAAAAACAAAAAAAATTATTAAAGTTTTTCTGCACTTACCTAGAAACTGCAGTACACTACTGAAACCACTATAAATCCAATCGAATATGAAGGACATATCCAAATCTCGAGAATTCTAAAAGACAAAAAGAAAAACGTAACTACATTTGGAAGAAAACACTTCGAAACATTTAACAAGTAAGATTTTAGTTACAATAACAGCACTTAATTTAGCACTTTTCTGACCTTATTGTTTAAGCCTACAAAAAAAACCCCCAAAAAACAAACAAAAACAAAAAACCTTTTGTGGTAAATAAAAATGAAAGCTTTCTCAGAAAGGATCTGTACTACGAGTGCATCAATATTCCAATATTTAGTGAAGCATTGATCAGACTTCTCTGTTCCGATACTGATCCCGATATATAAACTTTGCATATTGGTCAACACCCAATACAATTGCTGAATTAATAAACTTTATACCTCACCAAGTGGGAGAGTACAGGTTAAAACTATACTATAAGTTGGAATGCTACTGGAAACAGTGAAATGCAAACTTAACATCAGATCATGCATCATAAGCTAATAAACATTTAACACTGATATTTAATTATTAATTATTTATTTGACATCAGTTACATCACTCACTCTAGGTCATGTACACACAACAGGAGTCTCTAATGCTAAAGGAGCTGTAGCATGTTCATAAGCAGCTCTCTTTTTTCAGCTCATTAAAATAAAATAGGCACTGTTAGCTAATCGCTACACAGCAGGTGAGTGGGCAGCTGGGTGGCTGCTTTGCCTTATGAAACTTTTCGTAGCGTTGACTATTCTAGTGTTAAGACACTGAGCAGCTGCATAACTGGTGGTTTCAAATCACAAAATGATGCGCTAAGGCGCCACCTTCTGGTCAGTGAAAGTGCCTTTACTTGGCTCAGTCATTTCACACCTGCTGCATCTTCCTGCCATGTTTGGTGGTTTTGGGTCTATCGGTGGAACTACATAAATAAATGGTGTCATATGTTAATTAGTTGCTACTTCATAGTCAACTAAGCATTCATTGTTGTCTTTACTGTTGATCGCTGTGCGTGAAACTGCTATAATACATAGCACAGATAAGTATTTTAACAAACCAGTTCAGTGTCGGTGAAAATCGCTCTTATAATCCCACCCAATGAGAGATCTGGCAAAAAAAACGCACCCATTAAAAAATTAACATACATTCTTTCAACTGGCACTTTGATCCAAAGTGATTTCGAACTGTATAAAGGAGGCAACAGGCCTGCTAGCAACATACTGAAATAGTCCAAACTGGACATTACAAATAGATCTACTAGTTTCTCTGCACAATGCGGGACTGGCATTATGACTCATTTGGTATATGTTTCTTAAATGATATACAGTTTCAGAAATGTTACATATATGAGACTCAAATGGCAGACCAGCATCAAAGAAGTTTTCAACTTTTCCTTTTGGGTTTACAGAATAACCACCACGGTCTAAGAGAAATGTTATCATCTTATTTCAGGCATGAAGGAGTCAAGATTTTATGTATAACACAATATTCTAATGCCTTTTCATTACTACAGTGAGGCAAACACATTGATTCTGTAACAAGAATTATGCAAAGATAAAGTACACAAATGAAGTTTTATAAATGAAAGCAAAAAGAAAAGTCCTGTTTTGGACCCATACATGCATTGACAGAAATCCCCAGTGTCAGTAATTATCGGAAGGATTATTAAAGTTTACTATTTACTGTAGTACAAGACTTAACATCTATGGTGTGTTATGTTAATAAGTGGATAACTGTGGAAGTAAACTTTGTATGCCTTTTTTATGCCTTTTATGCTTTCAATACTGTAGCATGACAGTGAATATGCATTCTGGATAAGCAAACAAAATGTGCAAAATCAACTTGGTGCTGGCTACAGTGGCAAGAACACAGAACTAATGTGTTAAAATTTGATTTTTGCCTGCTCAACGTTTACAGGGGGAAAAAAGATAAAAGATGGAATCTGCAAAACAGATCTATAGAACTATAGCCTGACACACATACACAACTTTAGACCTCTTAAGACTTACAGCCAATTAAGTGTGGTGATGTTGGGTTTATTAGTTGGAATGGATCTTATTAGTGAAAACCTGAGACAACACTGGGGCAGAAATATATGTAGGGAGACTAATTGTTAAATCAATACAATCTTGAAAAAAACAGAGGCCTTTTACACACTTTTACAAACAAAACACATTCTAGTTAAACTATCCCTTTAACAGCCAAAAAATTAAATAGATCAATAGCCTAACAAACATATTCCACAAAACAGAGAAAGAGCACTTATAATCTATTTAACTGCAACAGAAATAAAAGGATATGAACAAATGTGTTTTTGAACAAAAAACAATGAACAAAGTGAACAATGAACAAAGTGCAGTTACAGCATAAAAAGACACTTCTTTTAATGGTCTTAGGTAAAAGAAAATGAGCACTTCCACCATTTCTGGTTTAAAGACAGTACAACAGAAGGCACGAAAACAGAACTACTTAACTTTCACCAAGCTGCGGAAGCACTTTTTCCATACAGTTGATATTGTGGCAATGTAAGATTATGTAGGAGCTGTCAGACTTGCACAGCAAAAGGCATTACATTTGAAACAAAATAACTCTTACAAAATAAGGTAATACTATATTTCCTTTTGTCAGTCAAAATATTAGCAACGAAATAAGGGAAAAAAGGATTTTTTATTTTTTTTTATACTTTTTTTCCAGTCAGAAATATAATTCAAGACCTTAACCTTAAACTCCCTTGGCAGGGTGACATGGTAACATAGCAAACTATGAGTCTGATTACACACGCAGCACACTGAACCAGCACTGGTTTAAAATATAGGAACATCAAAGGTCATACCGCTAAGCTATACGCGAGTAGGTATCCCTCCGGAGATCTCTATTAGAAGGTTCTACAAGAAATTTTAAAAAATTATAATAAAATTAATCAACCATGTCTAGCTAGGATCATTTAAAAAGCTTGTATTACAGACATTCTAAATCAGACAGGCACTTTCACTTGAAAGAAAATGTATTTATTTTAAAATGTATAAAAATATGTATAGAGTTTTACAATGCAGTTGGGTTCAAGCATACAATCTTAAGCATTTCATCTGGCTTTGTGTTTTGAAAAGAAAAAAAAAACAAAAAAAAAAACAATGAAATTGTGTAAATCTAAACAAATATGCCAACAAGCTGTATTTTGCTTTCATCAGTTTATCTAGAATCCAGTCCAGTGACCTGATAAATCAGAATGAACAGTTCTAATCAGCAACTCTTATTTTAAGCCCTCATATAAATGCACACATTAGGCTATATGCAACCAAGATCAAAAACATTAAACCTGAACCTTTAAACAGTGAAACATTAACGGTAATAGCACGACGCTCTCATACTCAACATTAAACGCAATACAAAGACCTTTGACAAATTAAGTGTGCGGTAGATACTGCAAAACATGTGAACTACTGGCCTTTAGATAGAATAGCTAGGTATCCCGCTGCTTAGCCATGTCAAATGTAACGACAACTTATAGGTCTCTGCTGACACAGAAGTACTTAAAGAACAGTGAACCATCGACCACCTGAAATCTGTATATCTATAGCTACGTGTCACTTAGCTATGGACGTAGCTAACACCACCTAGCTATATACCTACCCCATCTAATTATCCAACAACGGATGTCCTGCCAACTAGCTAGTTACATCCAATCAAAATGTCAGCTAGCTAGCCAAAGGATAACAAATTGAAGTAGATAGCTAGGGCAGTAGCATTCATATGAAACTAAGCGTGGACTATTTACATAGAGCATTCAAACAAACACACACGCACAACTTTAATAACATTAGAAACCAAACAGTTTTCTACATATTAGCTAGCTAAAATTTACCACCGGTGAACTAGCCAACTTATATGCTTTATGATTGAGATATATTATCTTATATGCTTTATATATAAAGCATATAAGTTAGTATATATGATCTATATATATTATGAAGATAATATATATGCTCCATTTCACTTTTATTTTAGACATTCCATCTTTAACTTAGCTTAACTGACCGACTAGCCAAGTTAGCTAAACAAAGCTAGCATTAGAGTTCATCAGCGAGCTATGCTAGCTAGCTAGCTGATGAACAATTTCTGCTGACCAAATGCAAGTGAAACATCAGTCAAATTAATAGAAACATACCTCTTATCTATACGTAGATGGATTAGACCCCTTAGATTGGCTCTTGGACACAACTGAAAATTGCTTTCCGCAAACCTGAGAGACCGTAATAAAGGTCTTCTTTCCTGTCTTCGTATTTTGCTCACAGCCACGACACACAGCAATGGCTGACTGTCTATCGCCAATCTCGCCCCGCCACTTCCTGCTTGTTACAAGATAATCTTTCCGGTAAAGATACTGTTCTCAGTCACAAGATGATCGTTACAAACATAACGTAGCTATAAATATGTAGGGAAAAATACAAGTGCGGTCATATACGCACGACTTTACATTTCTCTTGGGACCATGCATTATCACTGTCCATTTGTTGTCGCTGTGTGAATATGCGTACAAACTGTAGTGGTGTTATGACTTAAATATATTTCATGAATATCGAGCAAAAAACAAACGCTTTGTCGATATATTCACTGTATTGGATATAAAGCTAAAACTGCCGTTTATCGCAAAATCATTACACTTTTAGGTTTATCTAATGCTCTTTAAATGATTGCGTTTCAACGTTTCAACAGTATAATTACGCTTGCTTCCAGTACGCTCGCAAATCTTACGCACAGGAAATGCCACGTGTACTCACTGCGCATGCCCGAATAGCGTACATCTCTGATGGGGTTATCCAACTTCCTGTGAAAGAAGACATGTTTTATGGTCATATTTGACAGTCAGTTGCTACGTAGGAGAAGAAATGACTGCATAACCATGATCGGTAGCTAGCTAGCTGAGTTAAGTGAGAATTTAATATTAAGAGTGTAGCTTTGAAACAGTGGCAATAAATACCATATCGAGAGAAGGTTTCTTTCAACTGGAACATAGTAAATTAGCTAGTTGTGTATGTAGCTAGCTATATATCTGTCTAGCTTGGTTAGTTAGCTAGCTACATAAGCTAGTTAGCTAACGTTATTCGCTAACGAAGCACCTCGGATTTCATCTGGGTGGTTCTTTTTCAGTATGTCAAACGGTGGTTTCAGCGCTCAGAATGGGACTGGTGGAGGGACCTACACAAATGGTAAGTTACTTCCCTTGCTGCTTATATGTCAAATTAGATAACTAGTTAACTAAGCTAGCTAGCTGCATTTTAATACAATTTTAATTTTTGTTTACTGTGATTTGGTTGCAGGTGAAAGGCGAGATTAGCAAGATAGTTAACGTTAAACCCGTAACGTGAAAGTTATCTAGCTAACTATTTAACCTAACTACACCCCCTGCCAGACAGCTAAAATGTTTAGCCAACTATTTAAGCTAACTAGCTAGATAGCTCGCACACGCTCGTTTCATTTCTTGTATGAGCTAACTAGCCAGCAGTTTTGGTCAAGTATCAGGTAGCTAAAATGTTGCTAGTTAATAGCGCTTCAGCTAATAGCTGTCTGTTTTATTAATTCTGTATAAACCGCAATCAAGAGTATAGCTACCTAACATAAACGAACTTGTAGGTCACAGTAGTCTTATTGAGAACAAAGCAAACCGATTAAATCTATACTAGCTAGGTTGTGACGCAATTTAGATTGTTCATCAGCGATGTTAGCTAGGTAACTATAGCTGGCTTGCTTGAAAAATAAAGTTAAATCTTTTATTAGCTAATTGATTAGCTACCCATTTCACTGGCAGGATAATTTACCTTATAGATAATATACTACCAAAAAGTACATTACGAAAACCTTGGATTATCATAATGTTTAAAATGATCAAATTAACGATTTTCAAAGTTGACAGTTTGCTCGTCGCTCGGTTGTGCCTTTTTGGTCAACGTGACAAACTTGTAAAGCGTTTATAAAAAAACTGGTTAAAATTGTAAGTAAATGATGATTTTTAATTTATTAAAACGGCTACTAGTTCTGAAGTCAAACTAATTTCAACACATTTTTCAAACCTGTTTTAAATCTTTATCCGACATGGCCATTTTCAACTAATCGTGTAAAAAAAGTAAAACCGGGTTCAAGCATTTGAACCTGTGGCCTAAATAGTCTATGATTCTTATGAATCTTATGATTGTAAATAAGCTATGATTTATTTTTTGGCACGTATAGCTGTACATGTGGCACTCGGGGCTTTACTTCTGTAGACTGATATTGAAACGTGTCTGTTGACTATTACAGGGAATAATTCAATTATTAAGTATAAAAGTAAAAGAAAAAAAATTAAATGTGGTTGTAATTAATCAACATTGTTATCGATTTTCATTTTTTATTTTTTTATTTAATTTTAATTTCTGCATTGAACTAGTTGGTCTTTATGATTCTGATCAGCTTTATCATGTTACCCTTTAGATGTTATCACCTTCATGTCAATATTTTTCTGTTTTGCCTAAAAGAGAAAGTAATTTCTGATGTGACATTAGACTTCCCTAGAGTAAAAAATAGTTCTCTTGAAAAGTATCACATGCTCCAGAAGCAGACACAGATTGATTATCTTAAGCAAAACAGGTTAAGATCTAATGGCAAAGAGTACATCTCTTACCAAGTTTGAGGATGGTTTCATCACTTTCTATGTTTTAAAATTGCAGAAAAGGATAGATGAGGCAATCCTTCTCTGCAATTTATCCAATCTATGCTATCAGATACATTAATTGTGGGTCAGCAAGCATCTGTCCAAAGCTTTTTTCAAGTCCGGCTTGAAGTGCTTCCAAGTGGTCTATAGAACTTGGAGGAAAGTTGAAGATTCTCAAATTTAACTTCGAGATTGGCACCAGCCACCCCATAATGACAATGGTATCAAAAGAACATTTTGATCTTTGGCAACTTGACCTTTGCATACTCAGCAAGAAAAATTACAGTTGGGCAGGTGTAAACAGTGATATGAGACATTTTCAAAAACAGATTGAAATGTTCAATATATTAACATATGAAAAAGTATTATAAGTGCATACATATATTTGATATGCAGAATAATCTCCACAGCTAATAGTAGTCAATTCCATTTATTAACATTTAGCTAAAGGAGCTGGAGCTTGCATTTATCTAGGATGATATCTGAAGCCATGGTGGATCTACTGCTTTTGTCCAAACACTTAGAAAATGCAAAGTGAGAGACTTTCTTGTAGGTTGCATCCGCATTTGCTGCTAAAATGTCAGCTGTAGAGACCAGCTGAGGAGATGGCAGGAACAGCAATGATGTTGCAGTAGTTGGTGTTGCAGGTCATCACCCTTATACAGTGTGGATCCAGCCTCAACAAATTCTTCACCTGTCTGCCCTTTGTCATCTTTATTCTTTTGTTCTATGGTTTCAGCCTCATGTAATACTGCAGCTTCTGGAAGTTCTGGGTTATTGTTTTCATCAACGTCCCCAAAAAGTCCCCCCCAAAGTCCCCTTTTGCCTTTATGCTCCATTGCAGTAGTTATTGCAGTACAATCTTGTTTCCAATGTTGTATTCAAGTGTATGTCATTTGGTGTACTAAGAGTTGCAACAAATGTATAGGATGCTTTGAGCTGTTTGCATGCAAAGGCAGCAGAGCATCTTTCCAGGGTGTCAGAACTTATCTAGTGTGCACGCAGATGAAACATCGCCTGAAAACACTCAAGCAATATGTTGTGTATTTGAACATGTAATACAAGTTTGCATTGCCCCACAGTCATAGTTAGTTTTCAGAGGGTGGCACTAAAATAGTGAAGGAATCATATGGCATGACGATTGCAGTGAAAATGCAAATGAAACGTTTAATACATTTTTCAGACAACTTCAAAATTATATGCTGATTTGTAAACCAGCTACACTCTGTTAATGTTATCAATCTCTCACCAGTTTTTTTTGTTTTAGAAAACTTTACCTTCATTAATTTACAACATTTTTTTAAACAAATAAGAGGTATTTAGACAAAGCAGACAGGGCTGCTTCACAATGGTTGTATTGCACTGAATAATATTCCCAAATATCTCACCTTCATTAAATAACAGAATAATTTAAACAAGTAAATAATAACAGTAATCATAAATATTAACAATGTGCATCCAGCAATAATACTATGGCTTCAAGCCCAGGTACATTACCCAGTATTCATCAAAAATGCAACTTGTAGCTAAACCATCATTAAGTTAAAAAATATATGTGTACCTTGCTTCAAATTAAGCTATAAACAAAAAAACCCAAAAATGCAACTTGCATTAATAATGCCTTTACACAGTATCCAGGTGCATACTGGTTGATGCACCCTGTTCAAGAAAAATAAGAAGTGCACATTTTTTTGCACA
Source organism: Sternarchorhynchus goeldii (assembly GCA_028565775.1). Classification (NCBI taxonomy): domain Eukaryota; kingdom Metazoa; phylum Chordata; class Actinopteri; order Gymnotiformes; family Apteronotidae; genus Sternarchorhynchus; species Sternarchorhynchus goeldii. Next base: position 11,738,392 of record JAOXYF010000003.1, on the reverse strand, counting down.
GTTCTTATTAATAGGTTGTTTTACTATTATAGTATTTATTAGGGATGTCCCGATCCGATCTCAAAGATCGCAATCGGGTCGATCACGGCATTTGTTAACTGATTGGTATCGGCTTTTCTGAACACAAACCTAAGCACGATCTTTGTCATAAACAAAGCAGTCATAAAACGAGAGCAGAGCTTGTATCAGAACGTGATTATAATGTCTGCTGTGTGGAATTACTTCAAATTAGAAAGCAATACGAGTCCAACAGCGAGGTGTAATGTCTGCAATATGAGTGTTTCACGGGGTGGTAGTAGCAGATCTGCATTTAATACTACAAATTTAATACGGCACCTAAAAAATAAACATTTAACAGAATACAGTGAGTTCGTTCAGACAACTCAGTTAAAGGCTGTACCTAAGCAATCTATGCTATCAAAGTTTTTAAAAGAAAAGTTCTCTCGAGACAGCGCTATGGCCAAAAAGATCACAGAGAGGATCACTGAATTCATTGCTTTGGATGACCAGCCGATCGCTGTGGTAGAGAATACAGGTTTTTGCCATCTTTTAGAGTTTTTGGAACCATGGTATGATCTGCCGTCGCGACACTACATTTCAGAAACGGCCCTGCCAGAGCTTTACAAAAAGGTTAGCGACCACCTGCGAGGTCTTTTATCAGATGTGAAAGCTATTGGCTTTACCACAGACATTGCAGTTGTTAAATATAAACATTGGATTAATGTTATTAACTATAATGTAATGTGTGCACTGTGTGAAGAGTATTATCTAGTTCTTATCTAGAAAATAGAAGTATCAGTTTGAGACTCGGTATCGGGAGACACTAAAAAATGAATGACTCTGATTGGATCGGGAACAGAAAAAACGTGATCGAGACATCCCTAGTATTTATATATTATTACTTATAGTATTTATATATATTATTTCAGTAACTGTTATATAGCTATGGCTATGTGAAGCCTGTATCCAAAGCACTGCAGTTTTGTCCAGTTGCTAATCGTCACAGCCTTCTTGATGTTAGCCCCACTGTCTGTTGTGATGGCCACTTGCCTGTGCTCTGCAAGCCCCCAGGCATCAAGTGCTTTTCGCAACCCTGCAGCAAGTAATTCACCAGTGTGGTCATCTGGGAAGTAGCTTGTTTGGAGGCAGTGACTCTTCAGTTGCCAGTCATCATTTATATAATGAATTGTCAACCTCAGATAAGGTTCCATTGTGCGATTTGACAGTCGCTGAATAGTGGGGAACTGTAGCCACCTCTGCTTGTGTCTTCTCTCTGTGTTTGTGGTACAACTTGGGGATCACCATTTCCCTAAAGTATTTCTGACTTGGAATGTCATATCTGGAATTAAGCGTCTTTGTCATAGCCCTGAATCCATCTTTCTCAACTGTGCTTATCGGAACCATGTCTTTGGCTATATGAATTGTAATGGAGTTGGTTATCTCTATTCACTGTTTGCCTTTTCTGTCATAGGGAGTACCTTTAGCAAATGCTTCAACAAGTGACGTCTGACTCGCCTGTTCTGTAGCTTTTTCAGTTTTACCTGATAACCTGATTTTAGTTTCATGCATGAGCATATTTGTGGCTAAGGTAGAGCAGCAAGTTTTTGTGTTGGCACCTCCCATGGCAACTTTAGCTCGACAGTATTTGCAGTAAGTGACTGTTTGGTCTACGTCTGACCTTTTAAACCTGAAGTACTTCCAGACAACAGACACGGCTCCTTTTTTCCACAAAAGTTCTTCTGGGTCATCTTCAATATTTGGTTCAGCTTCTGGTTCAGAACTTCCCCTGTCCATTTTTTACCACATGCAACTTGCGCTCTGTTTCATGCTCGTTTAGTGGTGCAGCAATTAAAAACATCCACTATGAAACATCCGCTATGTCACGGGAGAGCCCCGGAGATCTGTAAAAAGCCGACAGGACTCACGTGCGCTGAAGTAGAAAACCGTTTATTTTCGGTTTTGTTTCAACACGCATCAACGTTGAGACCATACGTTGACATCTCACATCGACAAAGACTGACAAAGACTGTGTGACACACATGCTTTACATGCTTTTATACGCTCACCCTAACAAGACACAGGTGAAACGTATAACAGTAACAACAACAAGAACAACCACACGCCACACCCACAACACCCAGACGTACACATGCGCTTTACTCGATCGACAAGACAACCGAACACACCCCCACACAAAATTCACTTAAAACGGGCGAATACACCACAATTAAGCCAACTACAGGCAAGTCTGACGTATGGAAGTCATTTTCCATTGTAATTAATGGAGATGGAAATCATCTACCATTTGCTTGTTGTGATGGATGTCAGAAAGTGTTGGTGTACAATAGCCACAAATCAGGTACCTCTGGTTTGAAGCGTCACGTGTGCACAGTTCTGAAGGGGCAGACAAAACTGTCATTCTCCAGTACCACAAAAGTGACAAATCATTTAAAGAAGTTAACGACAGAAAGATGTTCAATTTGTCTGTAAGGACATACGGCCATTTGACACAGTCTCTGGTCAGGGCTTTTCCAAACTTGCACAGCACTTGGTTGACACTGCAGTGAAGATTGGCAAATTTGATGTCAACGATATGTTGCCCCATCCCACAACCATTTCAAGATGCATTGAAGAAGCACTAAAACTAAAAATATCTCTGGTAGACATAATGACGGAGACCATCAGCAAATACGGGTGCGCTGTCACAACAGATATTTGGACAGAAAACTACAGGAAGACATCTTTCCTTTCAGCCACTATCCATTACATAGACGATAGCTACAATCTTGTGTCAAGGGTGTTGTTTGCAAATCCATTTGAGCCAGGAACCAGCAAGACGGGGGACAACATTCGATCTTTGTTGGTCCAAAACCTCCGTGGTTTTGGTATTGACTGCACATGCACCAACATGGTCAGCTGATAGAGGGGCTAGTATGGTTTCTAGTTTGCATGGCTTCACCAGAATCAACTGCAGTGCACACATACTCAATGTAATTTTGTCAAGTGCCTTTGCCACTGCCGTGATGGAAAATGCGTGCGAGGTCTCTCAGCTTATAACAGACGTTAAAAAGTTGGCGACATACTTCAAGCATTCCGGACAACAAGGCAAGCTGACAATCTCTGAAACAGGCAGTGGAGACCCGGTGGAATTCAGTTTTTGATATGACAGATTCTGTCTTGCAACAGTTTGAAGACATTTCAAAAATACTGGAGAATAATCAATATGACAAGATCGGGTGCATCAAACATGCTGACAGTGGTTGTGTCCTTTCTGAAGCCTTTCAAAGACGCAACAAACGATTTTGAATCAGAAAGCTCAGCACTAAGTGGATCTCTAGTGCTTCCATGGTCTGTCAGACTAATGACGCACTGCACCGATGCAGTGGCTATACCTGCGCTCACTGAAGTTGCTTCTGTGTGTTTGCGACGTCTGAAAGAACTTATGTCAACTGACAATTCAGCACCAAATGCTGTCCACAGGATCTACAGAGTGGCAACATTTCTCACTCCCAAACTCCGACACCTAAAGATGCTAGATAATAACGCACGAACAGATGTCATGGATGCAGTGAAAGAGCTGATAGTGGACCTGAAGTTTGATGCAAAAAATGACGAACCTGAGCCTCCAACAAAGAGAGCGCATTTCCATGAGTTTGAGGAATGGGAGGACCAGGGTTCCATAGCAAGGGACGGAAGAATGACTTCAGAATCAGAGATAAGTGACTACTTAAGAGTAAAATTGGACCCAACTGAGACATCAGAATCACACCATGTTCTTCAGTGGTGGAAAAGTCACAGGCAAGAGTTTCCATCACTTCGATCTTTGTTGGTCCAAAACTTGCCCGTCATGTACTCTGCATACCGGCATCCAGCGCACCGTCGGAACGAGCCTTCAGTGTTTGTGGGCGAATTCTTGGAGAGACGCAGCATGCTAAAGCCCTCTACAGTGAGCGACATCCCTTTCCTTCATGGGAATCTGAAGTAGGCTAGTGTAGCCTCAATGTTTGTTTTAGTTCCAAAATTTCCTTAATGAAAAAGGTCTCACAGCATCCAGAATTTATTTGGTGAAATTTTATTTATACACTACTTTTTGTTAAATACTCCCATACTCACTGCCTTTTTCAATAATTATTTGTTAAATTATGCTGTATCATTTCTAGAATAGACTGCATTTTAATTTGAATGTTTCTATACAGCAAAGTGATATATTGAGGCTGTTACCATTTTCCTTCGCAGCCAGGCACAGTATACCAGAAAAGTATATTTCAATTCTTGTTTTGAGTTTAATAAAAAAAAAAATAGACTGTGCTTAACAATACTTTTTACCATAGAATTGTTTTTTATTATGAATTTGAAACATTTGAATTTTACATATTCCAGCTTTGACATAACCCATCCATTACATTTACCATCCATTACTGGTACACATTTTAAATCAATCATAGGCTTAAATCAATGCTTAAACTTTGATCAATGCATTCAGCACTGACAATAACTCAAAGGAACGAACTTCATGAGTATAACAGACACACGACTGGCACTCAAGGAGCACTGCAAACAAAAAATGAAGCAGTTTCAAGTTAATAGTTAATACAAGCAACAAAAAAAACTCAAGATAGTGCTAATAAATACCAAAGTGAAGGACCGACAGACACACACCGACGGGACAATTTCAGCATCTCCAATTCACCTGACGGCATGTGTTTGGACTGTGGTAAGAAATGCGACACCGCGATCCATCGCTATATTGCTGTTTTAATAAATACATAAGAAAATTTCAAGTACTAAATTTAATTAATCCAATTCATATTAGGATTGCGGGCAGGAGCGACAGAAATGTGTATGTGGTGGGCAGGTGCGGGATTAAAACACGTGATTTTTTTTTTTTTTTTTTTTTTAAAGCGGGCAGGAGCAGGTTTAAAAAAGCAGTCCCGCGCAGACCTCTAGTTGGTGGTGCTTTCACACTCGTGGTAGCATGAGACGGACTCTACAACCCACACAAGTGGCTCAGGTAGTGCAGCTCATCCAGGATGGCACATCAATGCGAGCTGTGGCAAGAAGGTTTGCTGTGTCTGTCAGCGTAGTGTCCAGAGGCTGGAGGCGCTACCAGGAGACAGGCCAGTACACCTGGAGACGTGGAGGAGGTTGTAGGAGGACAACAACCCAGCAGCAGGACCGCTACCTCCGCCTTTGTGCAAGGAGGAACAGGAGGTGCACTGCCACAGCCCTGCAAAATAACCTCAAGCAGGCCACAAATGTGCATGTGTCTGCACAAACGGTTAGAAACCAACTCCATGAGGATGGCCTGACGTCCACAGATGGGGGTTGTGATTACAGCCCAACATTGTGCAGGGCAATTGGCATTTGCCAGAGAACACCAAGATTGGCAGATTTGCAGTTGGTGCCCTGTGCTCTTCACAGATGAGAGCAGGGTCACACTGAGCACATGTGAAAGTCTGGAAACGCTGTGGAGAACGTTCTGCTGCCTGCAACATCCTCCAGCAAGACTGGTTTGGCAGTGGGTTAGTAATGGCGTGGGGAGGCATTTCTTTGGAGGGCCGCACAGCCTTCCATGTGACAGGCCAGTACACCTGGAGATGTTCCCTTACTGCCTTTAAGCCAGATGTTCCCTTACTGCCTTTAAGTACCGGGATGAGATCCTCAGACCCATTGTGAAATCATATGCTGATGCAGTGGGCCCTGGGTTCCTTCTGATGCATGACAATGCTTGGCTTTATGTGGCTGAAGTGTGTTAGCAGTTCCTGCAAGATGAAGGCATTGAAGCTATGGACTGGCCCGCCCTTTCCCCAGACCTGAATCCGATTGAGCACATCTGGGACATCATGTCTCGCTCCATCCAACAATGTCACGTTGCACCACAGACTGTCCAGGAATTGGCAGATGCCTTTAATCCAGGTCTGAGAGGAGATCCCCTCGGCGGAGACCATCCTCCGCCTCATCAGGAGCATGCCCAGGTGTTGTAGGGAGGTCATACAGGCACGTGGAGGCCACACACAATAGTGAGCTTCATTTTGAATGTCCTAATGTTTTAAGCACATTACATCAAAGTTGGATCAGCCTGTAGTGTGTTTTTCCACTTTAATTTTGTGTGCGACTCCAAATCCAGGCCTCCATTGGTTAATAAATTTGATTTTCATTGATGATTTTTGTGTGATTTTGTTGTCAGCAC
>JAOXYF010000003.1:11715490-11726137 GCA_028565775.1 Sternarchorhynchus goeldii | reverse complement strand
AATAAGACTTCGGTTTTATCAGCATTGAGTTTGAGGTAGTTGTGGTGCAACCAGAGTTTGAGATCAGAAATGCAGGTACTCGATGTATGGGCAGAAGTTGGGGGGGGGAGGCAGTACTGATGTACATCTGAATTCCACTTTGATGTGGAAGCTGAGTATGAGAAGGAGCACCTTCCTGCTACAGAATTTGCCCTCTCTTGTGGTTTGGAATGTAATGGGCAGCAAGAATGTCTTAATTCTTCAGGCTGTTGAAGTACCCCCATACTGGATGTAACCCTAAACCATGATTTTTCTTCCTCAAAACTCGACTGTTTTCTGGGTGAAAACCATCCATCCAGGTTCCAACAGCTTTTCTTCAGTATTTGTGGCGGTTGGAATGCAGTTCAGTACAGTTTCTTGAAATATTTTTCTTATCCTCTCCACTTTTGATGTTTGAATACATCAAAGATGACTGCAGCAGACTTGGTCTTCAAGGTATTGATCATCAGCACTTTGGTTTGTGGTTGAATCTTTGGCATGTTGTCAGAGGTCACATGAAAGTGGTGTGCTGGGATTCTTTTTATGCATTATTAATTACATTATTTGTCCCAGGTGACGGTCTAATCTGTGATTGGTTGAATCATTTAAAGACATGACAACCTTGCAAATGGATGTTATGGGCTTTACCAAGCTGTGGACACCAGGACACTTTTTGACAGTTTCATTTTGCACCCAGTTATTAATGTGAAAGCCCTTGATATTAAAGTGAACCATTTATTGTAACGATTGGTTACAAATAGTTATATACCATTTTAAGTTACTATGCCCTTATGCGGCAAAACTTTTGTCAGGGACTGTATATATGTATACATACATGTACACTAAGTTGCTTAGTACATAAAGAGATTTAGCTTTTTATGGTATAATAAAAGAATGATGGGATTATTTAAAAAAAAAAATTACGTTAATGTAATTTTGCATTGTGCACTGTTAATGTTATTTACCATCTTTTTCTAGACCTCAAAATGTAGGAAAGAAGCATTAATCTTTTTAAAAGCTTCTTTTCTGAACTCTTTTAAAATGTTTCCTTTTTTCTTGTTTTTCACAGCATTTGGAAGAATATGATTATCTTTAAATATACATATTAAATACTTCCACAAGACATTTACGTTTTTACTTGTACCTTCTGCAGCAGCTACCTGTGGTCACATCCAGCACTATAGTGCGCTGTCGTTCCTGTAGGACTTATATTAATCCATTTGTGTCCTTCCTGGATCAAAGAAGATGGAAGTGCAACTTATGTTACCGAGTCAATGATGGTAAGTAAGATCTAAATTTTAGAGGAAGCCTTAAAGTCTAAAATACTAGTATGTTTGCCAAGTTAGGATTAAATAATGCAGAAGAGTTATTAACTTCTATACCACTCTGTGTTTTGCTGTTCTTTGTTCTAGTTCCTGAGGAGTTTATGTACAATCCTGTCAGCAGATCATATGGAGAGCCACACAAAAGACCAGAGGTCCAGAATGCAACTATCGAGTTCATTGCTCCTTCCGAATATATGGTAAGCTGCTTTGGTCTTCAGTGTTGCGCATTGTCCCTCAAAGTACTCTACTCATTGTCCCTACAAAGTTTCTACTGTTGCCTGTTTAAATTTGTATTTTATTTCAAAGATTTGTAACACTGATCTTGTTTACAGTAAAATTGAACATCTGTAAGCCTGTACTGACATATTTTAAGTCATTTAGTATTCACAAAAGGTATGTATTGGCTGTTTTTAACCTGCATTTATTGTGTGTGTGTATGTATACACCTACATGTACACTAAGTTGCCAGTAAACTAGGTTGCTATGTTCAGCAGTAAAGTATGCTTAATGTCAAAACTATTGTTACCATGATGAAGACAATATGGATGGAAATCAACAAACAGAAGAGTATCAATACTATCAATACATTGTGTCAAATACAATGGATGGCCCATAATTGGTCCTCATTTATTTGAGAGGTGTAATGGGCTGTATAAAGGCAGTAATTTTAGTCTCTTTGTCTGATTCCTGGCCTCTGCTCTGGATTGTTATTGATTAAGTAAATCTGGCCTAATACTGTGGCTCATACGACAGGAAAAGAGAGAAGTGCCCCCTCTAGTACGATCCTGTCCTGCTCTTAAAGCAGAGTATACTACATGATTGGACACTGCTTTCAGCAATGGACACACATCTACAAAATTACTCTTAGTGGAAAGGTTCCCTGTAAAGTTAGTTATTTTAGCAGGCTTTTCAGTGAGTGTCTTTCAAGTGGGGCACACCTGTTGAACATGCAAGTGGAAGTGGTGTACCGGTCTCAAGGGTGAGCCAAACCTTAGTTTTATTATGTCATCCATTCGTCCCACTGTGAAGGGTTTGTGATGTTGGAGTTGAGGGATTTTTAACTTTGCATAAGGCATTCAGAACTTGTACTTCTAAATCCTCAATATTTCGGAATACTTTTAAGTCTGGTTCATCTATGAATACAAACAAGAGTGCTTCAGACTGATTAGGGATAGGGTGTACCTTGGATGATGAGAAGGTGCCATAGAAGGATAAACCCAAACACAAAATATACCACTGACGGAGAGCAGAGATGGCTGATGTAATCATACCAGTGACTGGAAATGGCAGGACTGAAGGTCCCAGTGAAGGAAATGCCATGAAGATCAGACAGTCCTTATCCTGAAGGACCCCCAGAAAGGACAGTTCATCCAACGTCTGGCCAATAACGTGGTGGCTAAGAGTAGACACCCAGAAAGGCATTGGTAATGTCGATAATGCCAAGAACTACTAAAGACTGTGATGCCTCCTTTTTCCATCCATATGCTTTTCCAGTATTGTTCAGACCTCAGCTTTGGTGGGTCTGTTCAAGTGCTGTTAACCTGCCCTCGATAGTACACTTTGGCTGGGTGAACACTGGTGTTTATTTTCTGAGTGTGTGTGCGTGTCTGTCACCTTTTTGTTTGCCTTGTCTCTTCTGTTCAGCCCATTTGCACATTTAAAAACAATGATCATCAGGTGTTCAGTATTTAATGTGAGTGAAAGGGAATTTATCTCAAATTAAGTTTTGAATTATAAATCTGATTCCCTTTCAAAATTACGTTTTGAAAGGGAATCAGATCTGCTTTAAAAAGTTATACTTAGTATAGATCTTTATCTGAATGTCTGAGTTGTCTTGTCAGTACATTGCTATGCTTACTCACATGTGCCACTTATTTAGTCAAAATAAATTGGACACACTTGACATCTGATGGAGTACATTGGCATGTTAACTGGAAAATGTGTTACCCAGCTGAGACCACCACAGCCTGCTGTATACCTCTTTGTACTTGATGTGTCCCACAACGCTGTGGAAACTGGGTATATAGATGTCGTCTGTCAATCCCTTTTAGAGAATCTTAATTCGTAAGTACTCTCTAATTATTTTTGTTTATTTATTTATTTAAAGCTCATCATAGTAAAGGCATGTTCTTCATGTTTATACAAGTGTATGAGTGTACCATTTTGTTCTCTAGTCTTCCAGGAGACACAAGAACAAAAATTGGTTTCATCACATTTGACAGCATGATCCACTTCTATAACCTACAGGAGGGGCTTTCTCAGCCACAAATGCTCATTGTTTCAGACATTGATGGTAAGGCATAGATTAGGATAATACATTGATATTTATATTTTTAGAATTAACCAAAATGTTGCAACCAGCAAACTAGATGTTCTCCAGAAAATCTGAATAGAGTTGCTGACATCTTGCATCTTACTTCATCTGCAGATTTTTTTAACAAAGCTTTAGCATAATGCTTTATATTATTTTATATTATTAAAAATTGGTGTATTTTGCTGTTTACTTTTCTCTCGTCATTTTCCTCAGATATTTTTTTACCCACTCCTGACAGCCTTTTAGTGAATCTCAGTGAATGCAAGGAGGTAAGCCCTCACTTTTTATAGTAAATTAAGTCTTGAGATTTAGTTAGTAGGTTCACTATAATTGCCTAATGTGCTTATTTTTGGTGGTATTCAGCCAGAATAAGTTTATAACAAATAAATGAATAATAAATGTTGTTGTTGTGCAGTTGGTACAAGACCTACTGAAGACTTTGCCTCAGATGTTTGCAAAAACAATGGAAACTCAGTCAGCACTAGGTCCAGCCATGCAGGCTGCCTTTAAACTGATGTCACCCACGGGTGGTCGAGTGTCTATCTTTCAGACCCAGCTGCCAACGTTGGGCATAGGCGCCCTCAGGTCTAGAGAAGACCCCAACCAGAGAGCATCATCAAAGGTTCTCTGTACTCCTTTCACTATTTATGCCAAATAATAAATAACAAATGAATAGGGAACATTTAATTAAACATGTAGCAATTGTAACAATTGTAAGTAAAGTAAGTAAATGTTTAAAATCTAATTACTGTAATTAAAATAATAATAAAAAAAATATGAGGTGCATAAAAAACATCGGAAAAAAAAGAAAACGTGGGTAGAGAGGTTTAAATTTCTTGAGTATAACATTAAAAACAAAGGCTGTGGTCTTTTTTTTTCCCTCCCTTGGAACTCTTGGAAGATCCAGTAATTGTAAAAGTTTACTGCAGCATACAAAATACAACGGTGGGGGGCCATGGTACCAAACCTTAATAAACCTTGCATACATAAACCTCATTAGGTTTTCAAATCAGGTTTTCAAATATAATTTAGTTACTCTATTTTAGAATTGTGAATTAATCAGATTCCTTCAATTCCATGTAGTTTTAATGTAACTGGAGTGTGGTTAGTCACTGTAGGACTCATCGGTTTTGTTGCAAGACTCATTACGTATTTTGCTGACTCTGTGTTTGTGTTCAACCTTAGGATGTTCAGCATCTTTCTCCTGCTACGGATTTTTTTAAGAAACTGGCCCTTGACTGTTCTGGTCAGCAGGTGGCTGTGGACCTCTTTTTACTTAGCGCACAGTACTGTGATCTTGCAACCTTAGGTCAGTTCATTTCACTACATTGTACACCTGTAATATGATTCTTAGCCAAAAGTAATTCCATAGTTTAACCAGGAATGTATAATGTACTACTGTACATTACTGTACTGTACAACCTACTGTAATAAACAGTGATGCATGGTCAGTGCTGTTTGTTTGTTTGTCTGTATATTTTCCCTTATTGACACTACAACACCAAAGCTGTGTTTTCAAAGTTGCCCACTTTAGCCAGTGGATTTTAGAAAATGACATTCAAATGTGGATAAATGGGCAAAATGTATGAACAGATGTGTTTTCCAATTTATCCATGTTAATGTGGAATTTGGAGATCAAATTTTTGTAAACATCAGTATAGGGTTATAATGACTATATATCCTTATTTATTGTTTGTAGTGTTGTATATCCTCTATAAATAGTTGTATTTAAATGTATGTACATACATACATTTACATGTATGTATGTATATGTACATAACTGGCCTCTAACCTTTACAGTGCCTTAAAGTTCTGAATTTTATGTATTTTGGGAAATGTACTTGTCTTGACTATGCAACGAGTTGGGGAAGATTTTAAATTTTTAACGGATTACCTTTGCTCCTGTTTTTCACCCCATAGGAGAAATTGTGCTCTGTCACCTCAGTTCGGGGGGTGGGTGTGTTATTTCAAACATTGGATTAATGACTGTAAATGACTAGGGTTGACTTCCTTTGTGTGTCTCACTGCTTGTTTACAGGGTGTATATCCAGGTATTCAGCAGGGAGCGTTTATTTCTATCCCTCATATCATAACCAGCACAACCCTGCTCAGACAGAACGCTTCCAAAAAGATCTCAAGAGATATCTCACCCGCAAGATTGGTTTTGAGGCTGTTATGAGGATACGCTGCACTAAAGGTTTGGAATTCAGTTTTTAAGCATATGGTTAGAGGTTTCTCTAAGCATTTTCAGGTAGTCAGTACTGCTATTTTTACTTCAGAGTAAGTACATGATGCATGAGAAGAGATTTGGTAGGCTGTAAATCTTTAATGTCAACTGAAATTTTTAATTAGAAAAGTTAAAGTACAAAATTCTTTTCCATTTTCAGTTTTGCCTTTAAATGTATTTTAAAATAAGATCGAACTCATTTTATTACAATTGAATTAAAATATTATTTTTGTCACAAGTAGTTCATCCAGAGAGCCTTGCTTTTTTTCTTCTTTTTATTCTTCTCAGGCCTGTCCATACACACCTTCCATGGAAACTTCTTTGTGCGCTCCACCGACCTCTTGTCGTTACCAAACATTAATCCTGATGCTGGCTTTGCTGTGCAAATGTCCATCGAAGAGAACCTAGTGGACATGCAGGTGGTGTCGTTTCAAGCTGCTCTCCTCTATACTTCCAGCAAAGGTGCAGTCATGCAAAGTTTAATTTAAAATGCATCATGGCTGTTATTTAAAGATGAACCAACTTGAGTTACTTCTATAGAAATTTCAGATTAAGCTGTTTGTTGTTCAGAATTTCATGTATTCAGTCAATAATCTGAGACATAACTGGTATGCATAAATCTGCATTTACAAATTGGCTGGAAACAAGTTATTTTAATAGATAATGGCAACAGTCTTAACTTACTAAGAGAAAAAGGTCACTGATGCAATAGCACAAATGAAAACAGTCAAATGCCAATATACATCAGAGATGATTTGAGTCAACAACTCCAACTTCAGTTGCACTTGAGTTTGAAAGACACAATTTGACTTGTACCTTTGCTTAATTGACTCCGTAAAATAAATCTGTTTATCTGCGCTGTAAACCACAGATGAATGGGTGTCTGTCATTGGAATAAACACTACGAGAGCATTTAGCACTCAGCATTACAGTTCAGCTCTGAAGCTAAATGCCATTGGAACTAAATGCCTGACTGTTTAATAGCACAGGAAAAACAGCCCGAGTTTAGTTTTTGTAAATCAGCTTGGCTAAAAAAAATAATGAATACCTTATGAATAATTGAACCTTTACTCAGCGATATGCCAAAAATAAATCCCATTCAAAGTGAGAACTTGTATTTTTGATTTAGTGTTCTCAGGTTAAAATGGCACTATATTTTTGTATTATGTAATTACCTTTTATATCGGTTAAATCTTATACGTTTCTGCATGACAGTCTTAACTTTGTTTTTGGATGTTTTTTAATTAATTAAAATAAATAATTGTTGGGCAATAAGGCTTAATTTCAAAGATACAGTATATATGCATTCATTGCAGCTTTTACAAAAACCTTATCAAAACACAGATACACATCACAAAACTACTACATTTTCTTTCAGGCGAGAGGCGAATCCGAGTCCATACTTTGTGTTTGCCAGTGGTGAATTCTGTGTCTGATATCTTTGCTGGGGCTGACGTTCAGGCCATAACAGGCCTGCTGGCTAGCATGGGTAAGGATCCATCTACCTAAGTATAACTGTAACATAACAGCTCACATTTCCAAATGCCATGATATGTAGTCAAATTTCAGTGTCAAATGACAGTTATGTTAATATTTATATTAATATAAAAATATTAAGAGAAGTTCCATTGAAATTGAAGTATTATGTATTGTACCATTTAAAAACAAAAACTAACACTGGCGAGCCTGCACATTTATCTTGGAAGATAATCTAATGGAGATGAAATGGCGTCATTGGATAATTGTTGAAGCTCATGTAAGGATAATTAAATCATACTGCACAAGCCTACTTCAAGTATCGTGATTTTAGATTGTGGATTTGTATGGTTTTTTTTTCCTCCTTGGTTTTCTTTTTGCCATGTTTGCCTGTGCTTTAGCTTTGATAGAGTTCATGAACAATGAAGATACTATTCAGCTGGGTCATGTGGAAATATGTAATCCCACAGCATTATCATACCATCATGATAACATGCCATAATATATGCAATAAATAATTTCTCTCTGCAGCTGTTGATCGTTCAGTGACAGCTAGCCTGGCAGATGCCCGTGATGCCTTGACCAATGCTGCTATTGACACTCTGACATCCTACCGCACATCAGTTCTGGCCATCCAGCAGCCTGGTCTGCTTGCCCCTGCCTGCCTTCGTCTCTTCCCTTTGTACATCCTGGGACTGCTTAAACAGGTTCTCCCTTACAATAATTTTTTTCCCGAAATCCATATGAAACCCAGTCTAGTGGTACAGTTCCTACTGTTTCCAGGAGTTAGGTGTGATCCATGGCCAGTTGGGATCAGTTGTGGTCAAATAACATTAGCTACCCACATTTTTGCTAATTTTGTGGTGTGCATCTTTGTCTCCTTCTGTAGATATTTATTTATTGAGATCAAGATTGTGTACCTTAATAGATTAGATTTTGTTCATAACGTACAGTAAATGACTATTGTTTGGCAGTATCATTAGTCATTTGAGGTGAGTTTTAGTTCAGTTTTTATGATGAACAAATTTTATGATAATTAAACAAGAATGAATCTTCAATAACGCCTGATATAACGATATATACATAATATATGAAGATCGTTTTATATATATATATATATATATATATATATATATAAAACGATCTTCACTATAAAGTAAAAAGAGGCAGGATTACTGTATTGTTAAGGCCCATGTTTCTCTTACAGAAAGCATTCCGGACTGGGACCAGTACCAGGCTGGATGATCGTGTGTTTGCCATGTTTCAGCTGAAGTGTCAGCCACTTGCTTACCTCATGCACTTGGTCCACCCTTCTTTGTATCGACTGGACACCTTGACTGATGATGTGAGAGAATCTTTAGTTTTGGTGTGTCATGCCAGATATTCTCAGTTCAACTTCTATATCTGAATGGAATCACTGACTGCTGAGCCTTTGCTGCAGTTTGTTGGAAGTTCAAGCATAGTAAACAGGAGAACTGGACAGGAACCTTGGTATAAATATTGTACTCATTATAAAGACTTATTCTAGGAGTGCAAGTAGCATGTGAATAACTTAATTCTTTATTAAGTGGTTTTAATGGTGTGTTTGTTAGGATTGAATCTTGTTTCCTTATATAATAGTGGCAAGTCATTGCTCATCATTATTTCTTAGTTGATTTGCCTAGTGGATTTGCTTCTTGTCCTCTGTTTTCAGGGAGCACAGAATATCAACGATCGCATCATTCCTCAGCCCAGAGTTTTGCAGCTGTCCGTGGAGAACCTCATCAGGGAGGGGGCTTTCCTCCTGGATTCAGGCTCAGTCAGTGCAGAATAGTGGACACATTTCTTCATTTTAAATGTCTTACTTTTTAAGTGATCATTGCAAAACCCTCAGAATATTGACATGGCATTACCCAATTGTAATCACTATATCATTTTGTTCATCCATCCAACCACAAATTTTGTTATTATTCTAGAAGCCTTGTTTTTATTTATTAATTAAATCATGGTGTGCACGGTTTAGTAATCACTAATATTGTAAACAGAGCATTGGGTTTACAGAATAACTTTGCTCAAAGAAACACGTGTTTCTGCATATATGTAAGTGCAACAATGTGCTTTGAGAGACCTTATATACAGGTCTTTACCAAGGCTAACATGATATTTATATACAGGTCTTTTTACCAAGGCTAACATGATATTTATATATAGGTTATTACCAAGGCTTGCATGACATTTTCCTTCTCGGCTCTTCAAAATGGCCCAAATATTTTTTTTCCTTGTGGTTCAAAGAGGGGAGCTCTTGCCACACAAGAAATTGGTACACAATTAAATGTGAAATTGTACATCATTCCTTAGACCATAAAGCCAGTTTTATCACAGTGGCTATCAAAAACTTAGTAGTTTTCCACCTCCACCCCATCACTAGTGTATAGCAGCTTCAAAACACATTAAGATGCAAGAAATATAAACATACTGTCTCACAAGGACTTCATGGTTCATTCAGCACTGCACATCCTTCCACAATGTCCATTATAGTCCAGTAGGTTTCCATCTTGTAACCATTATACAATTTGCAGCAATGTTTTTTTTTTTTACTAACCCTAGACAAGACCTTATTAAAATTGTTGGTTTGTGCATAGCTTTAGTAGGGAAAACACTAAAGCTATGCACAAACCAGTGTAGATTATCACTGAGCTTAGAAGGCAAAATTTATAAATGTAATATTCCAGATAAACAATATGGTTACAAACAGCCATGGTTACAAAAGATTACTGCCAAGAATTATTGTCTTTTCTTTTTGTCTTTAGGAGTTTTATCTCTGGGTAGGAAGGAATTGCAATCCCATTTTCCTGAGAGAAGTTCTAGGAGTTCAGAACTATGTGGATCTGCCCCAGAACATGGTTAGCCATAATATATTGTTTTATTAACTAATGGAATGTGAACCTGTCAAAACTTCAAAACTTGCTGGCAGACCCAGTGCTCTGCTTTGTATTTCACAGAATCAGCTACCAGAGTTGGATACAGCAGAGTCTACCAGAATACGAGCTTTCATTGGATGGCTAGGAGAGCAACGACCCTTCTGTTCAATTTTGCATGTTATCAGGTAGGCAATTTTGTCTTGTATAGATCTCTCTGTGTATGTGTGTGTGTGTGTGTGTGTGTGTGTGTGTGTGTGTATGTGTGTGTGTGTGTATGTGTATGTATGTGTGTGTGTATGTGTATGTATGTGTGTATGTATGTGTGTGCGTGCGTGTATATATGTGTGTGCGTGCATGTATATATGTGTGTGTGTGCATGTGTATATA
>JAOXYF010000003.1:11676135-11705857 GCA_028565775.1 Sternarchorhynchus goeldii | reverse complement strand
TACACACTTGCATTCACTCTTCCATGTAGCTGTATGAGAGGTCCAACTCCTGCTGCTGAAAACATTCCCCAAACCATAACACTTCCTCCTCCACCTTTCACTGACTTCTTCACACACTTTGGGTTCAGTCTTTCCCCAGTTTGTCAAAGAACATAATGTTTCCCATCAGACCCAAATAAATTAAACTTGCTTTCTTCACTAAAATGAGCTCTGGACCACTTCTCCTCTGTCCACACAACATGCTCCTCAGAAAAGGTGAGTCTAGCTTTTTGATTCTTGCTGCTAATGAGAGGTCTGGTCACTGTAGAGTGGGCTTTTAGTCCAAATGCTCTTAAATGTCGATACACTGTATGACAAGACAGATCCATAACCTGTTCAGTGCTGAATTAGCAAGCAATTCCAGCTGCAGTGTTGAACCAATTACCCATGGAGATTGTCCACATTTTCCTGTCCTCTCTTGCATTTGTATTTCGTTGGTGACCAGCCTTCTTGGGGGACTTGAATGAGTTTGTGATGTTGTAAAGATGCAATATTCTAGAAATCACAGACTTGGAACGACCAACTTCTCTTACTATGGCTGATAGGGTCACCCCTTTGGCCTTCACCTGGACAACCAGCTGCCGGAGGGTTTCAGTCACTTTGGAACGACTCACCATTTTTACAAAGTCAGTGAAAACTGGAATGGCTACCAGTTAAATAGGGTTTGTTAGATAATTAAGGAAATTTGCACCAGGTACCAGATTAACATCAATAATTTG
Organism: Sternarchorhynchus goeldii; assembly: GCA_028565775.1. Lineage (NCBI taxonomy): Eukaryota > Metazoa > Chordata > Actinopteri > Gymnotiformes > Apteronotidae > Sternarchorhynchus > Sternarchorhynchus goeldii. The sequence continues at coordinate 11,705,099 of JAOXYF010000003.1, read as the reverse complement.
ATTAACATCAGATTAACATCAATAATCTGAAAGTGTTCTCTAATTTTGATCAGTGCTCTTTATATATACAATTTATGAAATAAGCTTAAAATACTGCTATTTCACTCCTGTTAGGATAATTTCACATAGGACTACACAGTGACCTTGACATTTAGGAAATTGTGTGTTGTTCTCTAATTTTGATCTCCAGTGTATACATACATACATACACACACACACACACACACACACACACACACACACACACACACACACCTGATATTGAGACTTACCTGTAAACCATTGAGATCTGTAAAGAATCGGTCCTTGCTGTTAATATCAGATGTTATTCTCATTGCAATTTCACGGTTGAACTCTCTCCTTATATCCACAGTGTTAGAGATTTCAACTGCCTGCCCATCCACTCCTTGAAAAGAAAGCAAGACCAGGTGTGAGTGATAGAAAATGTTTCTTCTATGTCTGTGCTTAAACTTTCTTGTATATGCTGTAGTGGACTGTAAGGCTACTGCAGTTATGACACATACACTGTACAGTTGTCACTGATGTACATACACTTTTACTCTACTGTGTTACATAAATACCAAATGTCAAACTTGTAAGTTATGTAGCTGACATGAAGCTTTAGCCATAAATACCGATCATATGCATGTTGATTTTTTAATGCATTGTTATTGGATATCAAATATTTAGTACTTAGTCTTATTATTTAGGTCATTGGTGACCAATTTTATTTTATTCAGATATCAGTTCCAGTCTGTATCTAATACATGATCCAGCCAATTAGAGTTTTGAGAAGTCTGATTACATGCTAGTTGGAGCTAAACTCAGGAATCTGTTGGACAAGGGTTGGAAAAATATACCTAAACAAAATTATTTAACCCCCTTTATTTAATATCCTTTTCTTATTCTTATCTCAAATAATTAAACCACTGGGGTTAGACATCATATGGTAGAAGAAATCGGATATCTTAGGATAGAGGAAATATAGGGTAGAGGAAATAAAACTCTCTCTCAAGCTAAACACATGAAATGGGGACATGAAAACAAATTAACATTGTATATTCGCGCTCCGTTATGCTCCTTTTTGTTGACTTCCATGTTTTACATAAAACTAAAATAATTTCCCAAAACCTACATCTTATAACAGCAAAGGAGCCTCAGCTCAATGCTGACAGTAAAAACAGAAATGCACCGATACCTGGAACAACAGCAGCAAGTGAGATGTGTAATGAGGCTCTCACCCTGCATATTGTATAGCCGGAGAGTATGTGTGATGTGTGTGAAAGTTGTTGTGACTTCAGAGAACACAGGCCCCTTGGTAACTCGGATCACAGGAGGCTGGGAGGAAGAGTACTTCTGTCCAAGTGAAAGACGAAACAATCAATGGATAAATATTCACATACAGAAAAAAATCACTCTGTGTGTGTGTGAGAGAGAGTGTGTCTGTGTGAATGAGAGAGAGAAACCTACATGACAGTACTGTGGAAACGAGGATGGTTATACATATTTGCAGATGTATTTAGGTCTTTTTTATTGAACTGACATTAAATTTTAATCCCACAAAATATTTACATAATTTGCTTCCATCAGATAAATAGAGTTGAATTACTTTAGCTTCTCCATCAGGAAGGAACAAGTAGGCACCACTCTTGTCCTTATTGCTAGTGGTGCCATACCATACAAAATCCACTTTAAACGAGTGCTTTAGTCCATCTTCCTTCAGTTTTAGTGTCTGAAAAAAAGATTGAAAAACATTCTCTCTCTATAATTATCACAGAACAGATAAGCAACCTGAAACAAACCGAATTTTCAGTTGTTACCCATTTTTTGCTTTTGTAAATATACATACTCAAGCATATATGCTGTAGAAAAAGGGAGTTTGTGGAAGTTTTTGTGAGCTGTCTGACCTCCAATAGTCCTGTTGTGGAGGAGACAAAGAGCTGGAGGTGGGGGTTTTCCACAGATACAGGAACAGTTTCTTGAGGGATGGCCACTTTGAAATGCTCAGCTCCAGTAACTGAGACATCTCCGCCCTCCTTCAGGAACATGTAATGGGCTAACTCAGTATGTAGCTCTGTTCCCTCACTCATCTGGTAGACAGCCAGGCCCAACGGTGGCACATGGGCTACAAAAGACAACTGTCGCAACACAAACACTATAAATACATGTACAATGTTCCAATTTGGACATTTTTGGAAACAATTTGTAATATATCTACTTTTTCAGTCAAACTTGTAATGTTATAGTAGATGTAACCTGACCTGAAAAGCCTCAGTGGAAGCTTGGGTGACATCATCCCAAACCGCACTGAGCTGAGCAGTGACCAGGCGGCCTTGGGCTGTGAGTACACGCACATGGGGAGTGGTGACATAGATGCTTATCACTGAGCTTCGCGCCTGTTCAGTGGGGTTATACACTACAACTGATCTGGAAACAGGCACCACAAATAAATTTAGTGGGGCATAAGACCAGAAACCTCAGCTGCTTTTGATTTTAATCCATCATCAGAGACTAAATCCAACCATATATATTATGTATATTGAGTCCATATAATTACTCTGCTACTGTGTTTCTACAATAAATACCTAAAAACAGTTCAACTGAAACATGTGAAGAGGGTTATTTAAACTTCAGAGTGGTTACCTCTGTCTGATACTGACTTTAAGGACAGTTTTGTAAGGCAAGGCATCCTGGGCTGGATGGACCACATCCTATATAATATTACAAAAAGTTAAGGCCTGTCCACTGTGAAGTAACATAAGTATATGGATTTAGAGTAGAAGGTACTCACTATCTGAAGTAGTGGTTTTGCAGGATTATAAGTATAAATATTTTTGTCATCAAGCACCAGCCAGTGAGCTGAGCTCACTATCACACGATTCAAATTCAAAATAGAGTGCAACAACCTACAAAACAGAATAAATTATTCATTCCTTCACTTTCACTGGAATACTACTCTTGAACAGTCAGATCATAGTATCTTAGAAGCCAAAGAGGCAAAACAGTTGTCTGCCAACAAGTACCAACTTGCTCTATAACAATGTACTACAATGAAAACTGACAAAAGTAATGCTATATACCTGGTTCCATAATCCACAACCACCCAGTCTTTGCCTGTGCCTGCGATTGCATCATGGTGCTGGAAGAGGCCTAGGTTGCGTCTTGCTTCTGTCAGCAACCTATAATTGTCTACTGCAGGATAAGTGCTGGGCTTACCAAACATTCGAATGTTGGCCAAGGTCAGAGAATAAAGAATCTCAGCAGCTCTGAGAAAAAATCAGAGAGATATTTTACTACAGAGATCTATTACCTGACATCATCATTACTGATTTTTCCCCCTATCTATTCAAGAATTCCAGTGTTTGAGGCAAGGCATAATCTGTCCACAATCTCACTTCGCACCTCCAGAGGTCCTCATTGCCAGAGTACTGATTACCCTCACCTGTGCCTCATGTTTCACTTCCTATTTAAATCACATCAGTAGCCCTGTTCATTGTGAAGTATTGCCACCCATCCTCCAGGCATAACAAGCCATTCTCGTGCCTCTTGCTCTCTTTGTATGATTATTGAATTTTGTCTGTCTGGTTTTTGCCCCTTTGCCTAGTCTTTTTGTACCATTGCGCCTCTCTCTCACTCTGACCTCCTGGTTTTGACCCTCACTTAGTTACTGGACTCTGCCATTTTTTCTTATTCTACCTACGCATGGACTCTGACTCACATAATCAACCAGTGATATATATTTTTACACACCTGAACTGTTTCATCTGCTTACTAAAAGTCATATGTTGGATTTCTATTGTTCTTTTTTGTTCTGTTACTTATTGTTATAAATACTTGTTTATATTATTTTGTTATATGCTTGTTTATATTATTTTGTTATATGCTTATATTAATATTGTTATAAATACACACAAACACACACACACACACACACACACACACACACACACAACCCCCTCAAAATATTTATATAATGAAGCCTTATTTACTTGGTACAGGAGAGGCACTGGACTAGCTAGGCAAGATGTTATATAAAACATGTTAATTACATTTATAATTATAATTCATAGTTGACAAACTGTTTAAAACCACCAAATACCATAAATCTGCTGTTGTGTTGTTTGTGTATGGAGACTGTGCACAGTCTTGTACACAAACCAATGTGAGTATGAGTAAACATTCAGCCCAGTTCATCAGTATGCATTTAAACTTTCCATTCCTTGGCTAAATTTAGACCCCTATTAACATGCGAATATACATGTTAAAAAAGAGTGGTCTCCACATTCGTGTAGTGCAGGTGCAGTTATTCATTCACTGTATAATCAAAAACTGCTATGAGAAAAGGACAAACAAACAGGAACATAATGGTGGTTTCAGAAGGGACACAGACTCTTCTCAGGATCCCATACAGAACAATTGGGAAAAGCCATATTCACTCAGTAACAGAGATAGAGATGCACACAAAGACACATATTGATAGTACATACAATATAACATACAGTCTGTATTTCAATCCATCAGTATTTTGGTCAGTGAGTTTTTTTTATTCCCTATAATGAAACAGTGAAACAATGTCTATGAGAGGGACTTGAATAATACTGTATGTATTATTCATACTGTATTATTAATACTGTATGTATTATTCATCTTATATACAGCCTTATACAAGTCACTCTCACCTATGGATCTACTACGGATCTCACGAGGGCCTAAGATACTTTATGTAAAATACAGTTGTACTGTCAAGTACCTGAGGTGAGACTCAAGCATACGATCCATCCGTTTGTAAAATGGCCTGGAAGTGAAGTAACCACTCCAGTAATGGTCATCTCTATCTGCATAGGTGAAGAAATCACCACTAAGCACAGGAAAAGGCGACACTCCTGCATTCTTGCCAGCTTGGACTGTGCCAGTCGTTTTGTGCAGAATCTCAAAGTAATCAGATATTGTTCCAAATCGAGCCTGAAATAAAAACAGTTACAATTTTAGTAAATTGGCCTCATACACATTCAGATATGTACTCATCCTCATAAATAAGAGACCACTTTGCATATAACCAGTTTCATTCATACAGTGTTAACTGGCCTCAGCTGGCATTCATTCATCATTAACAATTAAAGCTTTTAGAGAAAGTTGAGGAACATGTGAGCTATGTTCTAACAATTTGCTACCACACTGCATACAAGTTATTAATTTTAGACCCTTGCATTCAAAGTCATGTGAGTCTATTGGTTTCTTACAACCTATTTCTGATCACAAAGTAGGCATGAGTTGGATATTTTATGTAGTTTACAACAAAACATCATGAGAAATCAATTTGCTTTCTTCCTCAGAAACGTGTTTCTCCCCCAGTAAAGCATTCTTTCTATAAATATTGTCAGTAATGCTCAAGTCTAATACCAAGAGTCAAAAGAAGCATCGTTTAGCCGTGAAGTAAAACTTGTGTCCAAAAGCATAAATTGCCAAGTAAAATACAAATACTTAAAATTATATACAATAGTGGAGTATTTATACTTTGACACCATCCCTGTATGTCTATTTTGTGCGCATACAATGCATGTGTCCCTATTGTTTTTATAAACTTTGTACAGTTATCTTTACATTTAAACTGACAACATGGTATACACAAATTCTAAATTTACTACACTGTATGCCCAACTACTTGCTAAAAAACTTTAATTAACAATGTATGAAATCTAGCTAATGCCAGTTAACTCTGTATGAATAGACATTGTTAGCTGTCACTAGCGTTACTTCAACATTTGCCATGTTTGCATTTAAGTGTATATTGTTATGTACTAACATTTATACCGTATACTTTGTACTTACAAACAAGTTGTAAAAAAAGCTGATACAGAATTTATATATATATTTTTTACAGTTGGTAATTCTATACAAATGGCAATTCTGTAGAGACAGCATTAAGAATCCAGACCTGAACATGAAGTTCAGGATGAGAATTCATGTAGTCAAAAAGCTTCTGATAATTATTAAACTGCTGATCCCACTCTTGAGCATCTGTGTAGCGGAAGTCATCACCAAGTGGAGCCAGTACCACTTTAGTCCTGAAGAGCTTAGACTTCTTCCTGTACTGGTCTAACAGCATGTGAGTCCTTGGGATAGTAAGACAAAGGCGGTCAAAATTCTTATTATAGAAAACCAAGGCTCTCAGTGAAACTACATATGGGAAGATTTAAAAATAAACAAATAAAACCACTATTCTGCAGTAAGTTCAAGATAAGTTACCAACAGCAGAGGAAAACTACAAAGGTTCTTATAAGATTATTTATTGCTGAGAAAGCTAAATGTGATTATAAACTTCTACATATCAGCCAGTTAGCTCAAGTTATAGCAATAAACAACATACATTAAAGACAACTTATAGGTTGCTCTTTCTGCATTCCAAATTATTACTTTGTTTATTCACTCACTATGACCTGTATAGAACAATCTGTGCAGTTTGTCATTTAGGAAAGTTACAATGAAACTACACTACATTTTAGGCCACATTATACAGATATCTTAAATAACATAGTTTTGGAAACCAGCATTTTAACCATCAAGTAGCTAACAGAACAAGGCAAGGGATTAAGAATTACAGAGCCAAATATGATCCATCTAGCTAAAAAAATCATCCTATATCAACTGACAATGTAGGAGTTGATCCTATTACTATTACAGAAGTGTCACAATGGCATGTAATGGCATGTGTGTTTGCATTTTAGTCCAAAACTACTAAACCAGTAATAAGAGTCAAAATTCTTCTTAACTTTGAATAATTACATCAAGATGCACAAACTCTCCATTTGGACAATCAATTTAGACTTTGGGTTGATTCACATTTTTCCAAAAAAACCTACCAAAAACTTTTAGTGGCCTTGGCTACATGCCAAAATGTATGTATTGTATCTTAAACCCTTTCAGCAGTCCTAACCAAACCTAATGTGATGTATCTTAAACCCTTTCAGCAGTCCTAACCAAATTGCAGGTAAATTGTGTAGCTCAATATCATGCCAAGTTTTTCAAAACAGTTTTAACTTGTGTACACTTCCCTCAATCCTCTACAAACTGTAAGTCATATTAATTATATTGGTTTAAATCAGCATATAAGTTTGAAAAACTTTAATTAAATGAATCAGTTCATCTAAATAACAATAATGACTTTTCCAAAACAAGTCATTATCTCCTATAAATCATGCATATTTCAGCTGTAGTTTCTTCATTAGAACTCCAAATGTAGGTAGAAGTGTTTGGAAAAATAGAAGTGCTTGTAAGATTAATTTTGTTTGTCAAGTTAAAGCTCATTTGCCCTAATGTCCTCAAATTTTGTAAACATGATGCCCATATTTTGTACATGCTTGGATCTGTTGTAACTTCACTACAGTTGCATCTTGCATGGAAACCCTACATTCTCACTTAGACATGTCATTTGTTAATTGTATGTATCTGGGATGATAACTACCTCTCTTGCACATTGTCGCTGGTAATGACCTGAGGGGGAATCCTCCAAGGGCAGCTAATGCGCCCCCCTGGCAACCTCTTAAAGTCAAACTGGCAGCAGATCTTTGGATCAGGACCACACGTGTGTGGCACATCATAACTGTAGAATGGCATCATGTGACAGAAGATGTCTGTACTGGACTCCTGATCTGTAAAAAGTTATATAAAACAGATTGTATGACATTACTTTTAATACAGAAAAAACAATAATGAAAATGACTTGCATTAAGAAATTATTTAGACACTGCTCATTATTGTTCTCCTATAAACTAGCCTTAACATGGTAAATATATACCTTTGTTTAAATATAACAGAAAATAATACATTAGGTTAATTAGGCTGAAAGGTAGGTAAATCACAAACATTACTTGCTAATAACATTACTAATAGTGTGATCAGAAACTGACCATTACTAATAGACTAGAGAATGACTTACAGAAATTGTGCAGATAGTCTACAGACTCAAACTCTGCAATGTGTAAGTGTTAGTGTGTTTTTGTAAGAATCTAATCATTAAGCTAGTTCCTGGAGAGCTAGACACCCTGTCACAGGCAAATGTGGGACCCCTGTTACAGTTTGCAGTAAGGAGCTCATTTATGGACTGTGGAAGAAACTTGGAGAATGGCATGGGACTTCTGCCATGCCACACTCGCCTTCCACTCTGAGAAAATAGAGAAACCCAAATAACCATAACAGATCGTTAATTTCACCCAGAGTAGATGTTGAATCCAGGAGGATGGGTTGGTGGATTCCTGACACTGGAGAGTTACTTAAATATCTTTGCTGAATCTTAGTTTAACAGTTAGACTAGTGGTGGAATCCAGTGGACAAGCAGACATTGGCATCTAACAGTTGGCAGAAGGCCTTCAAGAATTGACTGATGAACTTGGCCCTGATCTGAGACCAGATCACTCAGTAGCCCTTGAAACCACATTCTGCAGTAGCAACTTGTCACCTTAACTAGGACAAAACCTGCAGGTCTTGAAGAACAAGTCAACCACAACCAATATTATAGTGTTATACTGAAATCTTAACGATTCTATATTAAAATCCAGTGAGAGACCAGGAGCACAATGGGATGGGAGATGTTCTGGGCTCCTCATTCTGGGCACAAACCTTACAAACAGCTAAGTAGATCTGGACCTCTGAAAAATGTTACACCTGAATTTAGAGTTTACTCAGATTAACTCACCCAGGTCAGACTTTCTTTAGAGTGCTGTTTTTATATGGCAAGCTGTAAGCCTTAATAGTCCCTACACCTACATCGGATGCATGTACCGCCATGTACCACCACAGTTTTCCATAAGCACTTAAAGTTAAAGATATAAACAAAACTACTAATACTGTTAAGCCATCTTATGAAGCTAGAGGTTTTCATTTGGAGTAAAACAGACTCTTTACAAACAACTCTTTACAAACAAACAAAATGTGCCCAATTCCTACAATGAAGGTTTATGCCATTATCCATATCAAAGATAGTCTGACAGCTTTAAAGCATCTTCTTTGTACAAGAAGGGGAGCTGATAAGTGCCTCCATCCAGTTGATTAATTCTCTATCTGTGTCTGGATAAGTAGGAGGTGCTTGGTCTATGATGATCAATATCAATCTGAGAAACAATTCCTGTTTATGATAGTTATGCCTACAGTAGCATGGAGTTGATCAGTCTGTGGCACTGCTCAGGTGTTATGAGAGCCCAGGTTGCTCTGATAGTGGCCTTCAGCTCTACGGAATTGTTGGGTCTGGCGTATCGTATCTTCCTCTTCACAATACCTCATAGATTTTCTTTGGGGTTAAGGTAAGGCGAGTTAGCTGGCCAATTAAGAACAGGGATACCATGGTTCTTAAATCAGGTGCTGGTAGCTTTGGCACTGTGTGCAGGTGCCAAGTCCTGTTGCAAAATGAAATCTGCATCTCCATAAAGTTAGTCAGCAGCAGGAAGCAGGAAGTACTCTAAAACTTCCTGGTAGATGGCTGTGTTGACTTTGGACCTCAGAAAACACAATGGACAATGGACCAACACCAGCAGATGACATGGCACCCCAAACCATCACTGACTGTGGAATCGTTACACTGGACCTCAAGCAGGACCTCTCCTCTCTTCCTCCAGACTCTGGGACCTTGAATTCCAAAGGAAATGAAATATTTCATGGACTGCAATCCTCATGTTCTTTACTGAAATGTGGTTAGATGACACGGTGGCAAACAGCGCGATTCAACTTGAGGGACAGACACTTTTCAGAACCGACAGGTCAGCTGTAGCTACGGGCAAGACTCACAGCGGAGGAAACTGCTTTTATGTAAACAAAGCTTGGTGCACGGACTCTGTCGTTATGGAAACACATTGCTCTGCTGATTTGGAGTTCCTGACCCTTCTACCTGCCCCGTGAGTTTAACTGCCTTTTCGCTGCTGTAGTCTATGTATCTCCAAATGCTAATGCTAACATGTCTATGGTAGATGTTTGTGCTGCTATTAGCAAACTACGGACCGCGCACCCGGACGGAGCTTTCATCATAGCAGGGGATTTTAATCACAGCGATCTGAGAACTGGACTCCCAAAGTTTTTTCAGAATGTCTCCTGTACCACAAGAGGACATAAAACTTTGTCCAAAGTTTATACCAACGTGGCGGCTGCATACAAAGCCACACCCCACCCCCACCTTGGGTAGTCTGACCTCTGTTCTCTCTGTTCATGCTCCCCAAATACACTCTAGTCATCAGATAGGTAAAACTATCCACCACGTCTGTGAAGGTCCGGATGGATGGAGCAGACTCTCTTCAGCAGCAGTTCCAGCACACTGATTGAAGTGAGTATGCTGCCCAGGCCACAACAGACTCAAACATCAACACACATTGGAACACATTAACTCTGTCCTGCAACACATTAACAGCTGTCTGGACAGAGTAACTTTCCCTAACCAGAAGCCCTGGATGAACAGAGAGGTTCGCCTCCTGCTCAAAGCCAGAAACGCTGCCTTTAGGTCTGGAGACCAGGAAGCTTACAGCTCTGCCAGAGCTAACCTGAGGAAAGGGATCTCTATGGCCAAGCATTGCTACAATCAGCGGATTGAGGAACATTTCAGCTCTTCTGATCCCCGGCGGATGTGGCAAGGCATTCAAACTCTAACAAACTTTGAACCACCTAACTCTGTGCCTCCCTCTGACTGTGTTTCACTCCCTGATGAGCTAAACCAGTTCTATGCTCGTTTTGACCGGGGTAACAAGGTGGTCTCTTCCAAAACACAACCCCCTCCCCACGATCTCCTAATCACACTCTCCACCTCGGACATTTGTCGCATGCTGAGTAGGGTGAATGCACGGAAAGCAGCTGGCTCTGATGGCGTACCTGGTCAGGTGCTAAAGGCTTGTGCAGTGGAACTCTCAGAAGTTTTTGCACATATTTTAATTCTTTCACTGGCCCAGGCAGAGGTACCGACCATCTGCAAGACTGCCACCATCGTGCCAGTGCCAAAAGCACTCAACTGCCTCAGACCTGAATGACTTCCGCCCTGTTGCACTCACCCCAATCATTTCCAAGTGCTTCGAAAGACTTGTTCTTTCTCATCTGAAGTTCTGCCTGCCTGCTACACTGGACCCACATCAGTTTGCCTACCGGAGCAACAGGTCAGCTGAAGATGCCATCTCCACAGCACTTCATACTGCACTGAACCACCTGGACTGTCAGAACTCCTATGTTAGAATGCTGTTCATCGATTTCAGTGTGACATTCAACACAGTGCTCCCCTCCATGCTAATCCCCAAATTCAACCATGGGTATCAGCCATCCCTTTGCAATTGGATTTCAGACTTCCTGACTAACAGACCTCAGTCTGTGAAGTTAGACAACCACTCCTCCTCACTCATCACCCTGAACACCGGCGTCCCAGAAGGTTGTGTTCTGAGCCCGATCCTGTACTCCCTGTTCACCTACGACTGTGCCCGTCCATGGTTCCAACATCATAATCAAATTTGCAGACGACACCACAGTGATAGGCCTGATCAAAGACAACAATTATAAGGCCTATAGGGATGAAATAGCACTTGTCAACATGGTGCCATGACAACAACCTGACGCTCAATACCCAGAAAACCAAGGAGACTACCGTGGATTTCAGGAGGACTAGAAGCCAGACTCACCCTCTCATCTACATCAGCGGAGCTACAGGTGTCTAGCTTCGAGTTCCTGGGAATACACATCTCCAATGATCTCACTTGGACTTTGAACTCATCAGAAAGGCACATCAGTGCCTTTACTGCCTTCTGAGCCTCAAGAAGGTTCACCTGTCTCCCTGGATCCTGGTGAACTTCTACCGCTGTACCATCGAGAGCATACTAACAAACTGCACTTGTGTGTAGTACAGAAACTGCTGTGCTGCTGAACACAAAGCTCTCCAGCGGTTAGTGAAAATGGCTCAACGCATCACAGGTACCCAGTTACCCACCGTTCAGGACCCTTATCATAAGCGCTGCCTGGACAGGGCGAGGACATCCATTGTCAAGGATGTTAGACCTTTCATCCTCCTCCCATCTGGCAGGCGCTACAGGAGCCTCTGCTCCAGCACCAGCAGACTCAGGAAGAGTTTCTTTCATGGAGCTGTGACCCTGATGAATGCTGCATGGACACTTTAACTTACATTGCACTCCCTCTGCACCCTTGCACTCTCTACTATAAATGCACCTTATTTGTATATGCAAGCCTATCACTCATTACATAGCATTATTCTTTACTTACTCCACTACAGATTATTTTTTCTGCTCTGTATATACTGTGTACTCGCAATGCTCTATAGTCCAAACCTTCATCTGATTTCTGCTCCTAGCATATACTTACGGTTTTTCTCCAATAACCTTCTCATTAATATGTGTATGTATATCTATATTTATAGATGCATATAGATATGTATATATTCATATGTATATATTACTTACTACTCGTCTATGGCTGCTTTGACACATTATGTAAATAATACTCTATATTGCACTTCTGGTTAGATGCTAACTGCATTTCATTGGCTCTGTACCTGTACATGCACAATGACAATAAAGTTGAATCTAATCTAATCTAATCTAAAATTTACTTTCATCAGAGAACATAACTTTGGACCACTCAGCAGCAGTCCAGTCCTTTTTGTCTTTAGCCCAGACAAAAGGCTTCTGACGCTGTCTCTTATTCTAGCGTGGCTTCACACAAGGAGTGCAACAGCTGAAACCCATGTCTTGCATACGTCTGTGCGTGGTGGTTCTTGAAACACTGACTCCAGCTGCAGTCCACTCTTTGAGAATCTCCCCCACATTTTTGAATTGGTTTTGTTTCACAATACCTCTCCATGGTGCGGTCATCCCTATTGCTTGTACACAATGTGCTTGGACACAGTTCTGTGAACAGCCAGCCTCTTTACCAATGACCTTTTGTGTCTTGCCCTCCTTGTGCAGGTGTCAATGGTCGTCTTTTGAACAACTGTCAAGTCTTCCCCATGATTGTGTAGCCTACAGAACTAGACTGAGAGACCATTTAAAGGCCTTTGCAGGTGTTTAGAGTTAATTAGCTGATTAGAGTGTGGCACCAGTGTGTCTTCAATATTGAACCTTTTCACAATATTTTAATTTTCTGAGATACTGAATTTGGGATTTTTATTAGCTGTCAGTTATAATCATCAAAATCAAAAGAAATAAACATTTTAAATATCAGTCTATGTGTAATAAATGAATATAATATACAAGTTTCACTTTTTGAATGGAATTGAATGGAATGGAATGGGAATAAATCATCTTTTTCATGATGTTCTAATTTTATGGCTAGCACCTATATGTTAATTACCTTTTGCTCTACATTCTTTAACTTTTCCCACCGGTAATGCTTTTGGGAAGTCCCTATGTTACATGTAGGGGGAAGGTTGCTGAATATTCATTAGTAGCAGGTGAATTGGTTAAGAGGAAAGGCAGAGGCTTCCACCTCTAAAATCTAGTATAAAATATCAACAAAACAAGGATCAAGAGCCCTGTCCTCACAATAGACCTTCTCTATTTCGAAAAACAATATTTGTCTAAGTGTTTTCCATTAGTCCATTTTGTTTTACACGCTTGCGTGCATCTACTCGTGTGCACTACGCTGTATTCTATTTTAGTCATATTTCATTGTTAATAGAGTTGAAAGGCTTCTGAATCACGGTTCTCTATGGGATTGGCTCCCATAGGGAGCCAAAGAAACCTGGTTGTAAAAGAAGGTTGTAAAAGAAACCTGTCCTGGGCAGGGTGGCTCAAATCTGAAAACGTTTCAGGCCTAGCAGACCAACACAGTTGGTTACAGTCCCCTATCTTTCACCATTATTGTACACTGAATAGATAACCGTCATATTCTCATGGTTTTACTTTCCCTTATAATTTTGGTTTGCCCACTTTGCTATTAGCTTGCTATTAACCATCACAGGTCCTAAGTGATTTGTTGGTAGATATCGCTACATTTGTGATGAAAGTAGTTATAACTAGCATTGGGCAATTTGAGCCTACCAAGTGAATATTGTCTAAACTTCTGCCAAAAAATATTTTCCTTTTGGTTTATGTTACTAGGTTCAGGGATTTGTATGTTAGTGAACGGAAAAACTTAATTAGTATATTCACTTTTTAAGTGAATATGCTAATTAGGTTTTTCCGTTCACTAACACCTATTCACCTAGATGTGAGATATAAGACTGTAAACAGAAAGGTCAGAAAGGTAGGTCTTGTTATTAATATTAGCTAATCAAATTAAATGTGTGATCATTCAATCCCACACATTTAATTCTGGGAGCTTTGATTAATTTTAAAATAAACTGTCTGTCACATTGCGCCAGGCACCCAGGCCCAGTGCCACTCCCCCTTCCACGTCAGTCATCACTTCCGCATTCCCAATCACCAGTTTATCAAACACACCTGTCCCCAATTGTCACTAACCATTCCACCTCTGTATATAAGCCCACAAGTTCAGGCGTATCATTGCTGCACATTCCTTTGCCCTAGACAGACTGATCCTGTTGCCTCTGCCGAAGCCAAGCCACGCCAGCCTCCACAAGCTTTAGCATTCCTTTTTGCAATCTACCATGCTAGCCTAGCTAGCTAGCTTTGCTTTTGCTGCTTGCTTTCTGTTCCTTGCATTGTGATTTGCTGCTTACCCGCAGCCTTAAATAAAGGACCATGTTTACTGCAGACTCACCTTCCGCTCCCTCACTGTGCCATCACATATATCTATATATCTATATCTTAAATAAAGGACTATGTTTGCTGCAGCCTCTCCTTCTTCTCCCTCACTGCTGCCGTCACACTTTCAGAACAGTACCACAGTGCAGGAATAAAAAAAAAACTAGAGGTTCCCCAATGAAACGTCTTAAAATAAAAAAAGCATGCAATCCAAGTTTTAATAACAGTCAAGAGTTTAAAGCATATTTAAAAATCATTCATAACAGGTCATGCCAAAGTGTCAGCATTGCAGATGGTTTATATCAAGGCTGTACTGAACTCACCCCAATTCTGTCTC
Organism: Sternarchorhynchus goeldii; assembly: GCA_028565775.1. Lineage (NCBI taxonomy): Eukaryota > Metazoa > Chordata > Actinopteri > Gymnotiformes > Apteronotidae > Sternarchorhynchus > Sternarchorhynchus goeldii. Next base: position 11,690,090 of record JAOXYF010000003.1, on the reverse strand, counting down.
CAAAAGAACTCCAAAGTCTTCTGGGAGGCAAAGTACTTTTTGATAGAGTAGTGCACTCTCTGGATAAGCATATTGGACAAGCCAGCCTGTTTCAACAGGTAAGCCTGAGTAGGAGAATGGCCAAATGGATCCACAGCCCAGCCTGTCCTGGGCTTCACTCCTGTATCCAAAACAGAAAAATCATTCATGATTATGATTTCTGTTGTTTATAAACATTCCCCCATATATCCTCCAATTATACAGTTTTTATTTCAACATGATATACATGATAGGTCTATCATCCAACATAATGCAAAATGTTCTGAAAAGTAAATTCAACATTTTGAAAAGCTACTAGAAATTAATCAAGCAAATAGAAACTCAATATTGGTCAACATTTTGCATAACAGCCAACTACTAAGTTAATGTTCAGTTTTATTCACTATGGCAAATACTAGCATATTTATAACAAAGAAAATAATTGGATGCGCAGTCAACCAAAGAAAAGCCAAAAGCTATGTGATGCTCAGTCCAACCTGACCAAAAACAGTGGTCACATAAGTGTAGCAATAAACACTGATCACACCTCTAATTGCATTAAATCTTCAACATTAAAAAAAATAATAAACATTTTACAATTAACCTAGAATGGATCAAATTATTTGAGGATTTCAAACTGAAAGTGCAAGATATGAAAGAAGGATTCAAACAATGACAATATTCTAGTGATGTAATCAATAATTTCCATCTACATTCTTCCTATGTTTCCAGATCCAAGTTACTGGCACAAAAAGAGGTCCTAACAGAATAAGAGGTCCTAACAGAATAAGAGGTCCTAACAGAATAAGCTGTATTTCATTACTGAGTTTAATCACAGCCATGCACATCATTGGCATATCTTGATGATCAGAAAATTCTTCCCTTTTCAAAAGGGCACCTACCATAAGGGATTTAGTAGTGTATACATTCAAACCATAACCCACTCAGCACTCCATCTAATTTGGTGAGCAATTATAGACGTGGCAGATGTCAGTGCAGCAACACAGCAAATGTTAAATATTACACATATTTAAAAATGAAAGATTTTACATTAAACAGTTCATCAAATTTGGGGGAGGGGGGTAAGGTTATGACAGATAAACAAAATATATATGTTTATCTTTCATAACCCTACCCCACCAATAAAAAGTTATATAATATTATTATATTATAAAAAACCCAGAAAATCTTTGTTGACAAGACTAAAGCATTAGATTTTTTCCCTTCCATTCCCATACAGTTTCTCTTAGTGAGTTGAGATTAACTGGTTTGATCATCACCTGCTTGGTTTTCAGCTATAGTATACTAAGTAGCATACACTTTCCAGTGTGCATAGACACACAAATACTCTCTCTCTCTGTCTGATCAATATGGCTGCCTCACTGATTAAAATGTAGACTATAGTTTGTCTGCATTTTTTGTCATTACTGAATGCAAATGTAATTTCACATCAACTTTATATTTAACCATTGACCAGATATTTAATACCCCCCCCCCACACACACACTAATGGAACAGAAAGCAAGAGTCTACCTGCACTCTCAGTCTCTCTTCTCTACTTACAATCAATAGAAACATAGTCTGATAGCAGTTACAAGACGATTATTCTTTCTAGCTAAAAAAAATATATGGGCAGCGTTCTCAGCAGGCTAACAGCAAACTCAGCAGATCTTTCTTGTGGTTTGAACATATTAAAGCTATAGAGTAATTAGCTTCATGAAATTAGGAGAGTGCTTTACTTGTTTGGCTATTCTTTCTTCTCTCTGGCTCTGTTTCTATCTTGTTTCTGCTGCTCTGAACTTGCTTTATTTCTCAGCCAATATCATCATTAGTTTTTTTTAAAAAAATGTATTAAAAAAAACAAATCACTGTTGGTTACATATTTATGTTGCTGAACGGTGCTAAAATGCTACTATGTCTCATTTAAATGCTCTCAACAGGCAGATAACCGCAGTTTTGCAGTACAATTAACCCACCTACTCAAACTAACAATCTGCAGTCAGGTTGTTCACCCACTGACAGAGAATGTAAGCTGAGATTAGACTATCATGATACAGGATAGTTTTATCTTACTGACGATAGGCTGTTACAATAGTAATCACATGACATGTGACCTGCTACTGCAACACACAGCTATTTTCAGGCTGGATTATGATGGTATCAAATTTCCTTAAAAATATTTCTACCATTATCCCATCCAGCATTTTTTGCTGATATTGGCCCAATTCCCATATGTGGTAACTGAAGTTACTGACATGCCCATAACGGCCTTCTTTTCAGAGGTTGTCAGTCTGGTTTGGGAGGTTATATAACTGTCATGGGAGGCTGACCCCGCAGCTCAAGGGAGACGCGTACACACATACACGCCCACCCACCGAACCACTCTCCCGTTCTCAGTCAACTTGTTACTAATGCAGCACACCTGTTCCTTGTTTGGTTTTCACCCTTTTTGTTTCCCATAAAATCCCCACAGGTTCCATTCTTCAGTGCTGCGCATTGGAGCCACTTCCTGGTCTCGGCAACGGACATTATCAAGCGCTGCCAAGTAACTCTGTTTAGTGTTATAGCGCTTGTTCTGAGCTTTTATGCACCTCTCGCTTGTTTGGCCTGTTTTTTGTATACAATGGATAGTAAAGATGCGTCTCTGCCATTGTTCCTCTCTCTTAGCACCGTAACAATAACAAATAATGATATAATAAAATATAATGTGTAAATTATTTGTGTGGGAACGTTTTAAATTATCAAAAATTAAAAATGCTTAATGCAGAAAATGTGGCAAAATAAGGTGGAGATAAGTCATCAACCATTCCGAGCAGGGCTACCATTCATTAAGTCCTTACATGTTATACTAGACTTTTTGGTTGTCACAAGTATATTGTGGTATCTGCCTCTGACCCAGATTCCAACAATAGGGTTCCAACAGTAAATTACAGAGATGGAAACAAGCCACGTTTTCTGTATTAAGTCACACTTTCTACTTCATGCATTATTATCTGATAGTTTAAATGTTTCCACACAAGTTATTTCTTATCATGCAATAAATCTCAAGTCTTGACATTCAAAGTACCAAGTCAATACATGCCAGTCCCAAGTCAAGAGGGGCAAGTCTCAAGTCAAATCTCAAATCCTGAACTTCCAAGTCCTAGTCATGTCACCAAATTTAATATTATTTCAACATTTGACACCAACAAAGCAACTGATATAGTTGATATAGTTGAACTGTAAATGGTTCAAGCATGTAGAATCACCATCCACCTATCAGAGCCTGCTCTCCAGAACATCATCCACCTATCAGAGCCTGCTCTCCAGAACATCATCCACCTATCAGAGCCTGCTCTCCAGATCATCATGCCGCTATCATCAAACTGTTACACTGGTAACAGTTACACCCCTTTACTTATTGTAAAGTATTGCACCTGTTTATTCAGTGCATACCAAGTGGTTATTTATTTAAACTTTATCATGTTTTGACCCTGCTTGTATATGATATGACAGTTTTGGTTTACAACAATTCGTTAATTTCATTACTCATTATAAGGGCCACAACCTTGACCTCATCTGCTGCTCTGAAATATGAACTATGATCAAATACTTCATTATAAGGATGCTCTTCCACCGCTAAAATTGCCTTTTATGCAAATAGAATTAGGTCAGATGAAGGGAACAAAAGTATCCTGTTTTCCACTGTAAATAATATCTTGCACCCACATGAAGCTCTTCCATCTCACTTGTACTCCACTATTCAATATCATTTTTTATTACCTTTTCAAATGTCAAAAATAAAAACATCCATCTGCAGTTGATTTATCAATAATACAGTAGACAGTTTACTTTTTTTTTCAACTTTTGAACGCCTATATCTAACGTCTATATATTCCAAAATAAATATATGAAATATGGAGAAAAAAGGAGCCTTCAGTTAAAACTCTGACCTAATGGTTACACTTATATTATGTCTGCAATTATGTTGTCTTTATAGTCTTATACATTATAGTAAGTTATTATTGTATACTGCTGCTATGCTTGATTCACCTATATCTTGAAATACTGCTGTTTGGTTGCTTTTATTTTCTGTTTTTATTGTATTTTTGTGTGTGTTATGAAAGGTACCTATAAATGAAAATTACTATTATTATTATTATTATTATTATTATTAATGCATGTTGTAATAAAACCTCATAATGTAATATAAATTGCCTAATAACGTAATAAAAGGTCTTGACATACATGGTCTTGACATACAATAGATTGTCATATTTTGATATTGTTACATCCCTGGATGTTACATTGAGGTTGTCACTTGTGCTTCTGCTTTAATATTTTCATGAGGGCGTTGTGCAACTGTTCACTGCATTGCTATAAAGAAACTGGGGGTAAAGGTGCTGGACCTAAACCCTACTGAGAATCTGTGGACCATCCTCATGGAAGGTGGAGGAGCACAAGGTCTCTAATATCCTCCAGCTCCGTGATGGTGTCATGAAAGAATGGAAGAAGATTCCAGCGGCAACCTGTGAAGCTCTAGTGAACTTCATGACCAAGAGAGTTAAGACAGTGCTGGGAAATAATGGTGGCCGCACAAAATATTGGCACTTTGGGCACAATTTGGACATTTTCACTTAGGGATGTACTCACTTTCTTCGACAGCGATTTAGACATTAATGGCGTTAAGTGTGTTGAGTTATTTTGAGGGTACAGAAAATTTACAATGTTTTACAAGCTGTACACTGACTACATTATGTTATGTCATATCTTCAGTGTTGTCCCATGAAAATATATAATAAAATATCTACAAAAATGTGAGGGGTGTACACACTTTTGTGAGATACTGTAATCTTTACCTGACAGTTCTGTACTTCACCCTCTATTCTATCCAAGTTCATTCTATTCTATTTCATTATTTTAGAGTATTACAACCTCCCACTTAATTGCTACACTCCTTTCACCAATATATGTGCGTATGTTTATAGAAATGGATGTTTGTTGCATGCGAGTGTATGTCTTATGTGTGTTTTCAGGAAAGAGTGCTTGCTGCATGTAAATGTGTGAATGACTGTGTATGAGTGTGTATAGTATGGATGTCTATACTACTGCACAAGTTCTATTGTCTACTACTGAATGCTGTGTAATACATACTATGCACCACTGTGAGAAAGAGAACAAATTCCTTGTATGTGCAAATGTTCTTGGCCAGTGGAGCCTCATTATGATTCTGAGAACAAGCATTCAGAAACTGAGCTGGAAAAAACAACAAACATTCAAAGACTGTGAAATGGTATTCGGCCTGCTCTGTAAACAACTGTTGATATGAAACATATTTTTAAGTTTGTTTTCAAAGTAATCAAGAGGAAGCAAAAATGTACATACCCAAATTTCTCTCCAACCACTGGTGTCCCTCAATGAGCTGATCTATCATTGCAAAATAATGTGCGTTGGCTTCATCCGGCATTACCCAGCCTCCTGTGGCTATCTCCAGTTGGCCTCTTTCTATCAGTCTTCCCCCAAAAAGATGCAGTGAGTAGTTTACCCCAATACAAACATTTGCAGTACTGAATTGTTAAATTTTAAAGAGTTTTGTGGCAGATGCAGTAAAACATTCCAAGTTAAATACTAAACATGCTTACAGAGCCACTTATTAACAAAAAGCTTTCTTGGACCAACACTTCCCAATGCTCTTCATTTCCTAGTTAAAATATTTATTTTAATTAAAAATTCAAGTTATTAACTGATGTATGGAAGAAACAATCCCCCAAGCCTCTGGCAGAAGGCATATGTAAAAAAAATATATATGACCACCCAATGGGTGACACAGGAATTACACAAATATGTGTGAATAAATTGGCGGGGGGCGGGGTTAAATAAAAATCCAAAGCACCCTTACTTTTTAACAGCGTCCCTCTTCTGGTTGTCAATGTTGTCCCACCATTTGGACAAGTAGGAAATCTCAGACCAAATCATTTTCCGTCGCTCATCTTCATGTAACTTCACGACCATGTTATTCAAGATATGCTGGGTCTGGTCTCTATAGTAGTCATCAAATGTCTTCAGCCATCCTAATCAAAATATTAAATCATGATTGTGGTTCCATTAATAGCTTTAATCATTATTCATAAGTTACATGGTACATATTTATTTAATTTGAAAACAAGATACCAGACACCACACACACACACAAAACCCCACACAAATTCAGGTACAAATGTGTTGTACATTTGTATGTAAGTCTACTTCTGTGAGAGAATATATGGGACCCAAATGTCTGTCACAGTGTGTCAGTCACCCAGTAGAGGGGACAATGTTCACTCCTACAATCACTCCCTCAGAGGGGACACATTCACTCCTACAATCACTCCCTCAGAGGGGACACATTCACTCCTACAAATCACTCACTTACTCACTCAGAGGGGACACGTTCACTCCTACAATCACTCGCTCACTCACTCAGAGGGGACACGTTCACTCCTACAATCACTCACTCACTCACTCACTCAGAGGGGACACGTCCACTCCCACACACACACACACACACACACACACACTCACAAAACTCCTTCCCCTTCTTTGTTTCCCACTTTTTGATTCATCATCACCTGCTCCCAATATTCCTCTTCTTTATTTTCTGCATTATTTAAGCCTGAAAGTTCCTGCCGTTGGTGCAGTGTACTCCAAGAGGACGTCGCTACCATCACAAAATGTGCAGCCTAACAGGAGCTATGTGAGCAGTCCTGATTGAGCTAACCTGCTGGCTGCCCAGATGGCGGCTCTGGGACAGCAGTGGCAGGAGATCGGCAAACTCCAGTCCACGACGGACAGCCTCGCCCACATACTAACTCTCTCCATTGAGGCAAGGTTGTGCAGGTTCACGAGCCCCTCGATTCCAGAGGGGGTACCTTGCCCAGTTGCTACTCCAAAGGCCTACAATGGTGCTCCTTGCTGCTGCTGGATGACTACCCTAAGTTCATGAAGGAACTCAAGGTGATTTTCCACCATCCTTGCTGGATCTGTGGGCAGGGCTCATGGCAGGGATCCCTGCCCAGCAGCTTACTATGCGGCTTACTAGTTCCGGACACTAGCTGACAGTACCTGCTGGAATTAATCAGCACTTAATCGACATCTACATCGGAGGTCTGGAGGGGGAGGGTTGCAGGCTCCTACAAGAAAAAACATCACTCTTTCCACAGAATATATCAAGGAGGATCTGGCCCAGGGTTACATCCACCCCTAGATCTGTGCAGTATCTAAAATCTCACTAGATTTTAGGAGGTTTATGAATGGAATACAGCCTTCAGTACAACTTCAGGGCTTTGTCAGTACTTGATTCTGCCGTACGGGCCTAGCAACAGTGCCCTCTGCCTTCGAAGGCACACATAAATGAGGTCCTATGAGAGTTTTTGGGTAGAGCCGTTGTCGCTTACGTCGATGACATCCTTGATCTATTAGCCTTCCATGGACGGACATTTGGCTGACGTGCATGCAGTCCTCAACATTCTCCTGCACAATCATCTGTATTGCAAGCTGGAGAAGTGCAAGTTTCACCTCACTCAGGTGAACTTCCTTGGCTACATCATTACAGAAGGCTCTATACACATGCAAGGTGGAGGCAGTGACCGGCGGTTCATTCGGTGGTTCATTCGGTCTAGCACACTGGCCAGACCTCTGACATACCTGCTCCATGGGTAGCAATGTGGCTGGACACCCAAAGTTGAAAGTTGTCTGTGGTCTCTCTTTTTCTCCTGTTTTGTGTTCCAGGTCACCTACAGGCCAGGAGAGAACATGCGGGCGGACGCACCCCCTACCTATGCCATACTGCCCATGGTCTCACCTGGCTGTGGATTCATGACTGACCTCCCTGCCTCTGAGGGGAACACTGTCATACTGGTCGTCATGGACAGGTTTTTGAAGATGGTGCGGTTCATCCCTCTTCTGGGTAGCCACAAGGGACATCTGGGTGGGACAGACAGGCAAGCTGGCCCCCAAATATGCTGGTCCTTACACCATCATCAGGAGGATTAATGATGTTACCTACAGGGTCGGCTTGCCGGGAAGCAGCTGTGCATCATCGGCTTTCCATATGTCAGCCTTTACGCTAGTGGTGAGAGGGCCCCTCGAGGAGAACAGCCATGCAGGAATCCCACCACCGCCATTGGAACACGAAAGATAAGATTCCACGCCAGTGCACTCCGAGAACTTACGGCTGCCCGTTTCTTTCTGTTATTTATTTTGCTCCAGTCAAGCGTCACGGAGAAAAGGTTCTCTCAGTAACCCCTCGCTTCTCACTCCCTCTGTGCCGCCACCATCACAACAACACATGAATGTACAGCTTTATAGATACATTTTGCACAGATTTATAGATGCATTTTTATAGATACATTTCCTTTTTAAAGCTTTTTTTAAAGTTTACATCTAAATCAACTTTAAAGTATGCTAATGCTTACTAAAATTACTCATCAGAAGATCGAACACATTTTTACATTAGATTTCTTTAAGAAAGTATGAAAAACCTGTAACTGGTGAGAGAAAACAGATTAAAGCACTATAATGTTTCATTATTTACTTATTGGTTCAGAGATTAAACAATAGGATTGATCCAACTAGTCAACTAACACTGACTTGTTTGAAAGTAGATTTCTTTTTTTAAAAAAGCAATTCACAATAGTATTTTCTCATTCCATATAACTTATTGAGTATCAAGACAATTGTTAAAAAAATATTTAAACATAATAATGTTATTGGTTGCCACTGTTACATGGTTAAAATATTTTAGTTAGTGATTAATAGCTAGTAGAGTGTGATCTAATTGCATTGAGAAATTATAGGAACATACAGGTAATAAAGATAAAACTTTGCTATCTTGCTGTCTACTTTGGTTTGTTCTTTAGCTATTTATTTGTAATCTTATGTTTTGTACTGGTTAGGAAGATTGGGGTGCTGTTTAAAATCAGACATGTCTTTCCAAATCCTCATCTTTAATATTATGCAAAACCGATCAGACTTAAACTGAACATCAGCATCTAACACCAATGTAGACACTGTAGATCAGGTTACTATACACATCAGCAATTCAAGCCAGGAACAAAGGACAATGACCTAGTCTGCTATTAGAGGTTCATGTATGTGTGCTGCTTGTGTCTCATCTGTGCAAGGCTGGCCTGTCTGAGGCTTAAGCACTAATTTATCTCCTGCCAGGAAACAGTACACATATGTTTAAGAGAATCAGTACACAACACATTCACTTTGTGCAAATATTTTCATATGATTATTTTGCCTAAGAAAATGTATAAAACAGATATAACATAATGTAGCATGATTTTATCAGCTTGATAACTTTCAGCATAAACAACTCAGTATAAGGTGAAAATGATATGGCCGAATCATCTCTCATACAATCATCTCTCAATCAATAAAATACCATAGAACATGAAAATACCCCCAAACAGAATATTTTTTGAATAAATAAGACAGGTACCCAGACTGGTAATTAAATATTTAGTACTATTCTGAAATGTACTGACATACTAAAGCAAAAATTCTATTTTTGACTTCAATTCACTGGAGTATTACACTGAGATGTGAACACAGTCTTGACTAACACAAGATAGAAAAAGTTAAAACTTCCATTAAATTTGGAAAATTGGTGAACATGCAAAAACTATTTTATGGCTCCAACACAACAAGGATAGAAATAATTACTTACCAGGGTCATTATGTGAATGGGGCACAACAACCACTTGTAAAGGTTCCTTGTCCCATTCATTTTCCTCATAGGAGATATCAAAGCCTTGCTTCCACACTCCACCATCAGGATTATCAAAGCTGAGTATGTCATATACATCCAACATCTGAAATAATGTTTTATTACATAGAGAAATAGTGGGCGTTAGACATACAACTCCATAGTACAAATCAAATCAAAGATATTAAAATAGTTGTTCCACCAGCTAGAAGGAGAGAAGGTGTAAAATAAATTTGTGATGAGACATGAAACATCACTCAATACATCCAAGCAATAGCCCCCAAAGGGTAGTTGATGAAAGTGCCTCAGACAGATAGTGAACCTAGGGCAACTGAGGCTGTGACCCCTAAGGTGGACCAGTGGTAACCAGGAATGTCATCATCAGCCAGAAAAGCTCAGTTCTAGGAATAGCAAAACTTCTGCACACGTTCAAACTCCTAGACCTCTGGAAGAAGAATGGAGTGTAAGAAAAATAAAAAGGTGTACTACTTTTACTACTACTGCTGTTACTACTTTCATTTCAGATACTATTATCCCACTACTCATCTTGTCTTAAAATAAAATATAGATGGATGCATGAACAGTTCAGTAACATTTAAAAATAAGGCACTGCATTGTAAAATGTTCTCTTTTAAAAATATACTCAAATAATCAAAACTTGTATTAATAACTTAATAATAAATGTGGGCATAAAACAAACAACATGGTCTCTTTCATGTGTCAGTCCTGTTATGCTTTTTCCTACCTGCACTTTATCTGCAGCCTTGGAATATGTATGAGCAGAGAACTGACAATCCTCAGAGGCTATGGGTACCCAAACTGGGGCAAAGGGTAGCAAGTCCTCTAAACCCTGGCTCAAGTTCCCAGCTTCCAGAGGCCCTTTGTCACTGTTCACTGACTTCCTCAAATTAATCACTGAATCTCTGATGTTAGCAATGATCTTGTTGTTCTCTGCAAGCAGTCTTTCCAAGTGATCTATTTTGTCCTGGAGGATGATCAGCTGCCCCTGAAGAAATTTGAAAAAAAAAAATGATTATAGCAGAAACACTTCCTTCTATTTTCTGATTGCACTTTCTAAGTGTTGTAAGCAACTGTTCATCAAGTTGGTTTTTAAATTTCAACCCAGAAGTAAACAAAATGATTGCAATGACACATAGCCTATGAACAGCAAAATGTGACGCAATACTACTTTTTTATTTTATTTTTTACATTTGCCTTCATTTTAAGTATAGTTTTCCTATTCTTGCTAACAGTCCAACAATTCCTCTTGTGGACTTCAGTAAACTTCTGAATATTGACTTCCAAGTTTCGGCGACTCAACACAAAGTTACCAAATCAGCTAAAAGTGGTTTACAAATGTCCGACGTTCATATATTTGAAGAAGATTTTATGGACGTTAAAAGTCTCAGAATTAAGAGCTCACAGAATAGACAGGTAAAAGCACGGTGAATCTGTGGTAATCCTTTGAAACGTAAATATCAGAACCTAAGCAATACGTGTTGACGCTTTCAGCAGATACAAGAGTTCTCCGATGTTTCAACATTATTACAAGTTAATATTTACAATATTTTACCAAAAAGAAGAATATATTTTATGGGTTGCAACACATATTGTATCAGTCGCAACGTTAACGCGTAGTCTAACAGTCGAATGTAGGCTGTTGTACCAAAATGATGTCCCTAAATCCAATACGAAACTTCAAAACGTACTTACATTCTGTAATCTCTCTCCATTACTGGGGTTTTTGATATGGTCCAACTGAAGGTGATCCAACATTAGATACAATGAGAATACCACCACGCAGAATATAGCACTGCCAAAAACCGTGAACTGTCTGCTGATTTTCATTTCTGTCCTGTTGCAGAAAAATGTTCTTAAAGTCAATAATAGTCCTTTTAAACGAAAATTGCAGCGTTCATTTTAGCAGTTGTTATGTGCTATGCGCGTTTTGGTCCCATGAAGAATAAAACGAAATACTCAAACGTAAACACACGAGGAAGTGTTACTTTTATCTTTTTAAAAAGTTATTTCGAGATGATGTCAATTGTTCATACCTGTGAAGAAGAAATAAAAACAGTATGCTACGTTTGGTGGTCAGTCGCTGCCTGTAACGTAGCTTTCTCAAAGTTTTAACGATGCGGAAGAGTTTGTGTGATTCAGCAAATCGTGACGGTTAAAAGCCTGCACAGACGACCCTGCCCCCGTCCTTTAGGTAGTGCTACTTTGCGTTACCAATAACTGAAGTGTGTATCAGGGAGAGAAATCGCGCCACCTACCGATTGATAACAATGCGACGAGGTGGTGACGGGTTTTCCCGAAGTTCTTCTTCCCAAAACAGTACACATGCAATTAAATACGGTGTTGTGCTATTGGCTGGCATGAAAAATATGAGTAATAGTAGCTTCTTGACCCAAACGAAAATTTTAAATTCTTCAGATATTTTCTAACCTGTGGCATATAGGGCTGCCTGAGTTTTATAGTGAGCTTCGCAAACCACGCAAACCACTTGAAAAAAGCCTATTTCTTAAAACGTCCTGGGGGTATTCAAAAATCTAGTTTAGCAACTATCCCACACTTGTTAGCTCGGAGTTCGTGAAAACGTAGAATCCTAAAGATCAGATTATGCGTAGACTAGTTGTGTACGGCATCATACACTATGAAGCTAACCTGCTACCTAGCCTGCAGTTTTAATGAACAAACCGTAGTTAGAAGACCGGCCGGATCTGCAGCGCGACAGGTCATCAACCTAACGTTTTTTATCTGAATTAATCTGATGGTTCTTCGCCATCGTATTTCACACAGTTCATTACAGGATCGTGAATTTTACCATGGTTTAACTACAAATTGCTGCTTTTCCTCGGTATTGTTTTTATTGCTATTATTACTATTACCATGTTTTCTCCCACGTAAAGCTTTTAACAGGGCGATAACCATGATTAATGTAGGGCCTGTCCCTTTTGCTGTTGTATGTTGGTGCATTAAAATAAGACAAAATACACATACAATTTTAACTGTTTTAACTCCTTTTTTAAATACACATGTCCTGGCTAGTTTAACACAACGAATCTTATAGCCTGCATAGACCCATATTCCTGTAACTGCTCTTTCAGTAGTAAATGTATGTGAATAGACATTTTTCCATATCATTAATAAAACATTTTCTTCCAATTCAAATCTTTATTTCACCACATACTTGCTTTTCTCCACTGTCAATAATAGTTAATAGTTATAATTTTAAAAACTAGTCACCAATAGCCTAATAATAATTGACTATATGATAAATTGTAGGTTACAACTAATTTGCACAAGGCATGCCACTTCATGACATTGTCTTTAAATCACATATTCCCTCTCATGTGATTAAGATTGTTTCCTTCTTGGAGGCTGAGGGTACCTCTGCCTCTAATGGCACTACATCCTGTCCCACCAACTGCAGGACTATATCCAGGACTGAGGTAGAAATGTAGGCCAGGCTCTGATTCTACTGCCTGAAGGAACTCTGAATCCCTGAGAAGCTTTATTGTGGCTTATTTTGAACTACAAACATCCTGCTATATCACACAATGATCTTAATGTCTTAAAGAGACACCGGTGATATAAAATTACTTCTCACTAAATGCTCAAAACCTTCACCACCCCTTTGCATGTATGATTGAAAAATGTAATAAAGACTACTGAAAGGGTTTTCTCATTTATTCCATGTCATGGCAGTATTTAACCACTCTACCAATTTGCAAGAGGTCTGTAACACTCATATGACTTTTGACTTTTTGTTATTATGAAACATACTTCTGAGCTTTGATTTTATGTTACTATGTTATGAAACTGTAGTACCTTTCTTAACAATTTTCATGTGCTGCCTTTCATGATTTTATAACTGGACAGATGCAGATCTTATGTTATGTAACCTGATGCAAGCAACTCAAAATCATCAAAAGCTATGGAAATGACATTAACATTTTCTTTGCTATCAAAGCTGTTTAATTACTCTTGAATCACATAAACTACACTATATTGCCAAAAGTATTCGCTCACCCATCCAAATGACTGCACCAATGCACAAAGCAAGGTCCATAAAGACATGGATGGCTGAGTCTGGTGTGGATGAACTTGACTGGCCTGCAGAACCAATAGAACACCTTTGGGATGAATTAGAGCGGAGACTGAGAGCCAGGCCTTCTCATCCAACATCAGTATGTGACCTCAC
>JAOXYF010000003.1:11628725-11671489 GCA_028565775.1 Sternarchorhynchus goeldii | reverse complement strand
GGACCAATGTCATATTGAACCCTATGGATTAGGAATGGGATGTCACTTAAACTCATATGTGAGTCAAGGAAGGTGAGTGAATACTTTTGGCAATATAGTGTATATTAAAATGTAAAATCAACCAAAATAAAAGAGCACAAACCAGCAAAATAGCTGATACGTGTTGAATGATTAAATAAATACACACTGAATGACTTTATTCAAGCCTATTTCTAAAACCATCCTGAGGTGTATTCCAAAAATCTGGTTTAGCAACTAACCCAGATCTATTAAATCAGAGATCATTCAGAGTTGGAATTTTCTGAACTAGTTTATTGGCTCAGTCATCTGTTTTAGAACATTGAATGTTCTTCCTTTGCTAAAGCTGCAGTTTTCTAACCCTAACCCTATACCTTTTAAGGTATATTAATTGTCTGCAACTTAACAGTCATGTTCTGAGTGCAATAATAAGCTCTACCATTTTAATTGTTCATATTTAAGAGCTTGCTAATAGCAGGAAGCAAGTGTGAGTGAAGATGTAAATATGAAGTGCACAATAAATTTTAATCAGCAACAAATAAGGTTTTCAGAGGCAGACAAAAGGCAAAAAACAAACAAAAAAGATCACAGGGGAAACTCAGTTATGGCACAAGAGCCTTCACAACAAGGCTCACCACAAAAGAGCCATATAAAGGGTGCAGGGGTGTCAGAAGGAGGAGGAGCTTGTAATTAAAAGGCTAGTGAGACAGACTGGGGGGTTGAATCCTATTATCAGGGGGTCTGTCTAAAAGCCATGTTCAATCCTTGCTCTATTATCAAGCCTATTTTTATGGTTTGTGAATCTACTGGTGTGGGCTTTGAGCAACCTGAAGCACCTGTCTGAGGGCAGCAAGTCAAACAAGTGGTATGTAGGATGGGAGGAGTCTCTGAAGATGGATGCACACCGACTAGAGCAATGGGACCTTGAGAAGGGGAAAGCAGGGAAAGCAGGGGGCAGCCCACAATCCTCTGGGCAATGTTGATTAATCTAACTGGCATACCACAAAGTGATACAATATATGATCACACTATCAAGAGCAAACCTTTAAAAGGTAAGCAGCAACTTTTAATTTAACTTATTACTCCTTCAGTTCTAAGGAAGTGCAGTCTCTGCTGAACTTTCTTTTCCCCTTTCTTGGTGTTAGTAGACTAGGAAAGATCCTCTAAATATATATTCAAAGAAGCTTGAAGGATGCCACACTCTCAGTACAATCCATATTCATAAAGAAGGGAACATATGTCTCTCTGGTCCTTTAGAAGTCAGTCATAATCTCATTAGTTTTAATGACGTTCAGTGTCAAATTGCTGGAGGCACACCATGCTATTGCTTCCTGAAAATCGTCTGTACAAGACAACGCATCCCCTAATGAAGCACTACCACAGCCACAAACTTAATAATGATTTTAGAAGAATGGGATGGAGGAGAGTCATGGGAATACAACATAAGAATCAGAATCACTTTATTCGCCAAGTATGTTACACATACAAGGAATTTTCCTTGGAGAGACGACATGTATGACATGCAAAAGTACACAAGACTGTTTACAAGTATCACCCTAGAAACCAAGGTTACAAAGTTACATAAAATACAATAAATATATATTGGATATTTGCTGGAATTGAATATATCTCTGTTTAAAAAAAAAAAAAAAGAACTACAGCTCTGGGGAAGAAGCTATTGGCGTGTTGTGTTGTGTTGGTTCTGATGGACCTGAGTCTTCTACCAGAGGGGAGGGTCTGGAAGAGGTGATGTCCAGGATGAAAGGGGTCAGCTGTAATTTTGCCAGCACGCTTCCTCACCCTGCTGGTGTAGATGTCCTGAAGCGTTGGCAGGTTACATCCGATGATCCTCTCAGCTGTCCTGATGATGCGCTGCAGTCTGGCTCATTCCTGTGAGGTGGAGGAACCAAACCAGGTGGTGATCGAAGATGTGATGATGGACTCGATGATGGCTCTGTAGAACTGGATCATCAGAGTCTGTGGCAGGTTGAATTTCTTCAGCTGTCTCAAGAAGAAAATTATTTGCTGGGCTTTCTTGGCTATGGAGACCGTGTTCTTCTCCCACTTCAGGTCCCTGGATATAGTGGTACCCAGGAACTTGAGTGATTCCACAGTGGAAACTGCAGAGCCATTGATGTTGAGGGGGGAAAGGGAGGGTGGCTGCGTCTGAAGTCCACCACCATCTCTACAGTCTTCTGTGTGTTGAGCAGCAGGTGATTGCTGCTGCACCAGGAGACCAACTGCTTGACTTCTTGCCTGTAGGCAGACTCATTACCACTAGTTATGAGGCCCACCACGGTGAGATCATCAGCAAACTTCAGGATCTTCACAGTTGGTTCCTTGGCAACACAGTCGTTGGTGTAGAGACTGAAGAGTGTCTACACCATAAGAGAAGTGGACTCAGTGCACAACCTTGGAGGGAGCCAGTTCAGAGTGTAATAGAGAAAAAGAGATGAGGTCCAAGTTTAACTACTATTGTAGTTAACTACAAGAAGTCCTGACAGACAAGTCACATTTTGAATCAGGGTATCAGAGATGACATAGCCTTATGAAACAGAAGGCTGCTCAAGACTAACAGCAGAAAATGTTATCCCAAAACCTTACCTGCATCTAGCAAAACTAGCATAAGCATGTTCATATTCATTAATTGAACAAGCAAAAACATAAGAAACTCATTAAAAAGCCTACTTTATTATTTATTACGATTCATTTATTAAACTCGACGCTATATACATCGACAAGGAACGCAATTATACATTTTCGCTGCATAAATCGACGTTCGTACGTGGTCTCGTACGTTTCGTACGTTTGCTAAAAGCTTATTGGATGATATGTCATATGACTAATGTTTGTGACTTTTGCTGGATTGTTCTAACGAGGGATACTGGAACACAGGTAAACTCCTTTATCAAGCTAACGTTAATTATCGGAACTTAGTGGTTTATATGGGATATTAAAAGATGTTATGGGATTTTTGACAGCCTGTTCACATTTTTACACATGTATAGAAATATAAAAGTCCTAGAAATATAAATTCAGCCGTATTCTGTTGAATAGCTCTTGTCGACAATTTAGCTAGTTAGCTATCTAGCTAGCATATATATAGATAGGCTATCTGGGTTGTTAGAACAAATGACAGGGCCCGGTATTAAGTTTAGCTTACTATTCAAATTTCTTACTGCCTGGTAAATGAATCCAGGGAGTGAATAATGTTAAACCAGCGTCAGTAACGTTGAATATTACTTGTTACCTTTCAGCTATGCTACAAATGCTACACGATGTTTAGCACAGCTATATAGTGGTAGTCTAGCATAGTATGGTTTAGCATTAGCTAGTTTCATTCGTCATGGCACAACGAAACATGTATGTCTTTAATTTCAATTATATTGATTTAGCTAATAATTAGCTAGTTAGCGCAGGCGCTGTTTCCTTGAGAAATTGTTAGTCTAGCATTCATAAGTGATCGAATTTAAGTGCAAGTTGTGAGACAAAGCAAGTGTAGCAATGGACAAGAGCATCTTCTAAATGCTGTAAAAGTACATGACACGTTCTGATACTAACTATACCGATAACTAGCAAGTTAGTTAAGTGTCTGCGATCTGATGATATTTACGGAACTTCGAAGACATATTTATCAGACTTATGAGGATAACAGTACGTGCACTTCCTGAAAATTGAACCCATGACCTTGATGTTAGTTCAAGTTCAATTTCAAGTTCAAAGTTTTATTCGTCACATACATAGTTATACACGGTACAACCTGCAGTGAAATGCAATATGTTACTAGCATCCCTAACAGGTGTGTTAATTACAGTAGTAACAGTAGTGGTGATGGCTGGCTAGTGAGCTTACACACCCCTTTTTTATATGTCCCAGACAGCATACTTGTCTTGCTTTCCCTAATCATGTTTTTGGAACTGTTTTCAATGTGGTGGACTTCAAATTTCTGCTGTGTTACCCATTTGTTGTCACTGTAAATTGATGGTTGCTTGTATTTTTGTATACTATTTCACACTCATAGTAATGGGTCAGGAAGCAGGTAAACCATCTTGGATTAAACCAGCTGGGGGTTACCAAACCATCACGGGAAGAAGATATGGCAGGAAGCATGCATATATCAGCTTCAGGCCCACTGCACACAAGCACAGACCGCAGTCTGCTGTGGATTGTCAAGAAATGGAAATAAGAAGTGTCCATGTGGAGCACACCTCGGGTATGAATCAGTAAAAACTGAACCCACCCCCAACTGTGTTAGGAGAAACTAATTACTTTAATACCAAGCTTTCTAGCCAAACTCTGCCAAACCTAGCAAAGTATTCCTTGGATAAAGCTTTCTTTAACATTGTGAGCCAGCATTTCTAGTTGATGTTAGCAAGTGAAATTAGCAAGCTAAATGACCATCTTCCTGGAAAGTACTGTTCGTAGTAATTTCCAAATATTACTCATGTTAAATGTTGTGGTAAGTTATTAAATGTGTTAATTGAAGAAAGTCTTTTGAAAAAACATCAGTGTATTAACAGTGTATTATTTTTTAGTTCCTTCAGTGCTTCAAGGCATCTTTCCAGTGTCGTCTTCAAATTTGAGTAACTCTGATCAAGATGACTATGATGGACACAAGTCATCCTCCGACAAGGTGATGGACAAATGGAATCGCACTGTGCCATTTGATATTGGCTATAATGCTGTGAATGAGAACACAAAGGCCTTTGCTTGGGCTGATGGGGTGGATCAGGAGACACCCAGCCCAAGCATTCTGAGCTACATGAACATCGACTCCTTTGAGCCAGACAGCAGTGGTGATGATGCAGGCACAGATCAATCTTGTGCCGTTCAGAAAAGGCTGGACAGGATGTGTGAGTTTAGGAAAAATTCTGACCACCTTTTCAGCTCAGATTCACACTTGCACACAGAACCCTGCAAAATGTCAGATTGTTTAGCTCAAGAGTTAAATTCTCAAGACTTCCTAGAGGATAATCAATCACATGTTCTTTCATGGATGACTGGAAAAACCTATGAGAATCATGATCTAATGGACAAAGACCCATCAGATACATGCAAAAAATCAACAGCCAGTAATGGTCATTGTTCTTGTGTGGACCTGGAACATACCTCTGTGAAGGAAGCAGTTAAATTGGAAATGGTGGTCAGGCCAAAGGTCCGCAAGCAGACGAGTGAAGGCAACCTCGACAAGAGAAAGAATGTGCAGCCTAAAGAAGCAAGTAGGGTGTCAAGTGCCAACTCTGTTACAAACTTGTGTGGCTTCACACAGACACATTCAGATGCATCCCAATTCCTCTTCAACTTTCTTCCACATGAATGCATGGATTTCAGTTGTATGGACAAGAAGAACCAAATGGAGCAAGACAACAGAGCCAGACTACATGATGACGATGACTTCTGGGAGGATCTAGAAGATTTTGTGGAGAAGAGTGCATCACCTGAAAAAAGCAATGAGAGGTAGACTAGTGATTTCAATTTCAGTGCACAAAACGGGTCTTAAAAGGAAAAGCAAAAAAAAATTTTTTTAATATATTTTAGTGGCAAATTTATTGAAGTGACTACAAATTGTGATATGTAGCAAAAGCTCAAATTATAGTAAAATGATGGTAACAGATAATAATGAACAAGTTAACTGCACTGCAAGAATAATGCCTTACTTATTAATTTTTAGTTTAATAATGAGTTTTAAGAATTTGTATATTTTTTAGTAGTAGTATTTTTTTAAAGCTTGTGTAGTAATAATTTATTTATTCTTAGACTATGTAGCTAGGAAGATTAACTTGTAATTTAATAAGTCAGGCTTACGTGTGTGTACACGTGTGGTGGTGTGCTGAGCAGCTCAGAGTGCAGTGAAGGTGAGTTGTCTGCCTCATGGACGTCAGAATCTGGACTGGAGAAAGAACAATGCTCCAGTGAGGAGAGCTGGGAGACACTGCCTGGAATAGAAGAGCTGCCGAGCTCTAGCAGTAGCCTGGAAGATGTGCCTCCACTGAGTCTAACACAGGAGTGAGTACAGACATGTTTATTGTTCACTCAGTCCAGCACCAAATGTAATTGCTCAGATACAAATATGATGCTCAAACACAAATGAGCAACAACAAGATTTTTTAAAACTTATTGAATATCACTCTTTTGAGTAGAAAGTGCTGCCTAGAATGATGTCTTTCTGACTGGGGGCAAAAAGTGACTTCTGAGTTCTAACCAAAATAATGGATTTTTCAGTTCTCATCTTTCATGCCAGCTATACACCAAGATGCCAAAGCAGCACTCTTTTCTTGATATTCTTGTGATTCAAAAATTTATGACGCCCCACCTATGTGTAAATGCAGCCTATCTCTGTATTTTCCTTTACTGTTCCCTTGATGTGATTTATGCTCATGTGCTAGGGAGCAGACTCCTCTTGAGGAAGGTGAAATCCCATGGCTAATGTGTCACGAGGATTCAGGGAGCAGCAGTGATGAGGAGCAAGATAATGTGAGCCAGTTTGTGCACCCAGGCCTGTTCATTCTGGATAGTAGTAACAACGTGGACGATGACTCAAGCATGAGTGAAGACCTCGACACTGAATGGAGGTCCGGAATCTTACTGAACAATATTGATGTTTTTGGAAATGGTGCCAGGCTACCTAGCACTAAATGCTTAATGCAGTGGTTAATGCCTCCCCAAAATAAATTAACATGACATGTTAAATTTCAGGAAAGTGAACTTGAGCCAGTGTAGCTGCATACCATCAGGCAACTCTAATTTTATTACTTAAGAGCACTGCCTCATGATATCGATATCCTTCATTATTGATAGCTGATTGAAAATTGTATATTTGAAAGTGTCTTATTGATGTAGCGAATTGATGGGATGTTAACAAAAGCAAACAATGGTGTTCTTCAGGTTGCTGGATGACTTTGGGGAAAGTTTTGGCATGGCTCAGGCCATCTCTTACGTGGATCATTCTCAGCTTCTTACATATATGGCATTAGAAGAACGACTTGCACAAGCAATGGAGGTAAAAGAACATTACATCAAGATATAATTGATTTTATATTAGATGTAGTAATGACTACTAAGGAAAAAACCTTTAGTACCTGAAAGTGTATCTAGTAAAATGAAGTTAAATTTGGTTGTTCTACAATATATCAGAGTTGGGATGTTTGTGCAAAATTTGCCCAGACTATTTTGTATTTCAAGAAATTCATCAGTAACACCTCCTTGGGTCTACACTTGGTGCCCATTTTATCAACACCAATTGCCGTGTAGGAGCACTTTGTAGTTCTACATTTACAGTGTGTAGTCCATGTGTGTTTTTTGCATACCTTCTAAACCCCCTTTCACCCTGTTCTTCAGTGGTCAGGATTAGGGATGCATCAGTCTGACTTATTCAGTTCTGATTCCGATCCCAATACGTACACTTTGAATATTGGTTGATGCTGATCCAATAGCATTTTTGAATAAGTACACGTTATACCTTACCATGTGGGAGAGACATAAGGCATCAGGATTGACTTAAACATTACTTTTCTAACTTTGTAAAACAAAATATAACAAATTGGCACAGATACAAATGTGCTAAAACTAAAAAGTAACTTTACATACAAAATAAAGCAATCTTTTAAAAAAATATTTAGTGTAAATATTTAATGCTTTCTTTCTATTGTTCCCCCTCCCATTTTCAGACAATGTGTATTTCTACCCTAAAACACTAGTTAACTTAAGTTGTACAGTGTTGGCCAAAGGTTTTGAGACTGACGCACATTGTGAAACCCAAAAAGTTTACTGCCTCAGTTTTTTTTTGTTTGTTTGGGTTTTTTTTTTTTGGATTTTTTTTTTGGATTTTTTTTTAGATTCTTTTGTCTGATGTTTATATGCTATACTGAAGTACAATGACAAGTTGTTAAACTTGACAAATGCATCCAGTTTAAGCAACGACTTAATATTTACAGGTGCTGGTCATAAAATTAGAACATCATGAAAATGTTTATTTAATTTAGTAATTCCATTCAAAAAGTGAAACTTGTATATTATATTCATTCATTACACACAGACTGATATATTTCAAATGTTTTCTTTTCATTTTGATGATTATAACTGACCAATAATGAAAATCCCAAATTCAGTATCTCAGAAAATTATAATATTGTTAAAATGTTTATTATTGAAGACACCTGGTGCCACACTCTAATCAGCTTATTAACTCAAAACACCTGCAAAGGCCTTTAAATGGTCCGCAGTCTAGTTCTGTAGGCTACACAATCATGGGGAAGACTGCTGACTTGACAGTTGTCCAAAAGATGACCATTGATACCTTGCACAAGGAGGGTAAGACACAAAAGGTCATTGCTAAAGAGGCTGGCTGTTCACAGAGCTCTGTGTCCAAGCACATTAACAGAGAAGCGAAGGGAAGGAAATGATGTGGTAGAAAAAAGTGTACAAGAAATAGGGATAACCGCGCCCTGGAAAGGATTGTGAAACAAACTCCATTCAAAAATGTTGGGGGGAGATTCACAAAGAGTGGACTGCAGCTGGAGTCAGTGCTTCAAGAACCACCACGCACAGACTTATGCAAGACATGGGTTTCAGCTGTTGCATTCCTTGTGTCAAGCCACTCTTGAACAAGAGACAGCGTCAGAAACGTCTTGCCTGGACTAAAGACAAAACGGACTGGACTGCTGCTGAGTGGTCCAAAGTTATGTTCTCTGATGAAAGTAAATTTTGCATTTCCTTTGGAAATCAAGGTCCCAGAGTCTGTGGAAACTTTACACTGGACCTCAAGCAACGTGGATTCTGTGCCTCTCCTTTCTTCCTCCAGTCAGTGATGCTTTGGGGTGCCATGTCATCTGCTGGTGTTGGTCCATTGTGTTTTCTTAGGTCCAAGGGCAACGCAGCCATCTACCAGGAAGATTTAGAGCACTTCATGCTTCCTGCTGCTGACCAACTTTAAGGAGGCTCGGATTTCATTTTCCAGCAGGACACCTGCACATAGTGCCAAAGCTACCAGTACCTGGTTTAAGGACCATGCTTTCCCTGTTCTTAATTGGCCAGCAAACTCGCCTGACCTTAACCCCATAGAAGAGGAAGATGCGATATGCCAGATCCAACAAATCAGAAGAGCTGAAGGCCACTATCAGAGAAACCTGGGCTCTTATAATACCTGAGCAGTGCCACAGACTGATTGACTCCATGCCACGCCGCATGCCACGCTTCAGTAATCCACGCCAAAGGAGCCCCAACTAAATATTGAGTGCTGTACATGCTCATACTTTTCATGTTCATACTTTTCAGTTGGCCAACATTTCTAAAAATCCTTTTTTTGCTTGGAGTTGATCATAGTTTCAGTGTTTTTGTTTGTCCACCTTTCTGAGGATTGACCACAGGTTCTCAGTCAGATTGAGATCTGGGGCGTTTTCTGGCCATGGACCCAAAATTTCAATGTTTTATTTACCGGACCAAACGGTCATCACTTTTGCCTTGTGACTTGTTGCTCAGTCATGCTGAAAAATCATTCTTCAGCACCAAGTTGCTCCTTGACCATTGACAGAAGTTGCTCTTGGAGGATGTTTCAATACCATTCCTTATTCATAGCAGTATTCTTAGGCAAAATTTTGTGAACCCACTCCCTTGGATGAGAAGCAACCCCACACATGGTCTCAGGATACTTTTCTGTTGGAATGACACTGGACTCATGGTACCGCTCACCTTTTCTTCTCCGGACAATAATTTTTCCAGATGTCCCAAACAGTCTGAAGGGAGCTTCATCAGAGAAAATAAGTACCCCAGTCCAATCTGCTGTCCAAACCCTATACTTCTTGCAAAATGTTAGTCTGTCCTTGATGGTTTTTCTTGGAGAGTAGTGGTACTACAGGTGACCTGATCCCATAGCTGCATCCTCTTTAGGAGACTTGCTTGACTTTCTTGGGCACCCTGAAACCTTCTTCACTACCTCATTGAAATTCTTGATTTGATAAATGGTTGATTTAGTTGTGCTTAAGATAGCACATCTTACCAATTTCGTTGCTGGTGAAGCCCTTTTGATGTAATGCAATGATGACTTCACATGTTTCCTTGGAGGTACCCATGGTTAACAGAAGAAAACTTCAATGATTTCAGGGTTTAAATTAAAGTTCACACTTGTTGACAGTCATTCACATACAGGGTTTTATTTCCATAATTTATGTTCATTTGAGAACCTTAAACGGCCCAAAACAAAAAACACATGTTTTGTAGATTGTGGATGCTGAGGATAAGACACAGAAAAGAAACCGTTGCACATAGCATGGTGTATTCTCACTTGTGTCTGGAATGGCACCTCAGAGTGCGACTTTCCAGGTTAAAGTGATGTGTCGACATTTTCCTCTGTCGGGATACTGTTTGTTGGAAAATGTTTAATCACATCTGGGAAGATGGGAAAACTGTAAACTGATACGCTAGGGCTCCTTTGAACACCAACATGATCCAGTGCATGTTCCATGTGCAGAATTTCACAAGATATTGACTAAATTACTAGCAATCATGTAATCTAAGAAAGGACGTCTGTCTTTCTTATTTTCACGTAAAACACTTTGTGAAAAATTATATGGCTGGATGCTAACAGCTTGTGACTTGTAGATATGAAGGCAGAAATGTGTGTTGTACAGTTGCTTAAATGGTAAGTGAATTCATGTGACAGTCTGAAGTATCTTGCATCATAATCATATTTTAAAGAGCTTTTTAACAGGAGGGGGAGTGGCTAATTGCAAGGAAAGTCTTTTCAGTATGGGATTTTTGGCGAGCAATTGCATGTAGACGCCTGAAAACTGGTTGATCTGTTTTAAGAATATTTAATGTAGTTGAAAGATACAACATTGAATTCCAAGCGTGCCTGGCCATGGTCCCGTTAGAGGGCGCTTCTAAAGGAACAGGTTAAAGTGAATTGATTGGTACCATGCCAAGTTCATATCGGGTTTTGTATAAAGTCATCTTTAAGCTGATGTGTTTTATCATTTTTTATATGTTGGGCACTGTAACACACTACAGGCAGCACTAGCACACCTAGAGTCGCTGGCTATAGATGTGGAGCAAGCACATCCTCCAGCCTCAGAGCAGATCATTAACTGCTTACCTCAGATCACAGTGCTGGATGACCACAGTGGTAAGTCATTCATTACTAGCAGCACTGGTCTACCTGATAAACCTATACATACTATGTACCATATTCATTCAAAAAATGCATCTGGATTTTAAAACTAGAAAACAGCCCTTTTTATTCAGTAACATGGTGCAAGTATAATTGAGTATGATGTACCATTTTGGTTAGGTACTTTTTCTAGAATGTGAAGGACTATAGTGCTTCCACTCACTGTCCCTGTGTCTCTGGTGCAGGCCTGGAGCAGTGCTGTGCCATTTGCTGTTGTGAATATGTCTCAGAAGAAATTGCAACGCAGCTTCCATGCTGTCACATGTTCCACAAAGTCTGCATCACACTGTGGCTCAAGAAGGTACTGTTCATGTGCTGTTCTGCAGTGTCACTCCCTTGTACCCAAATTTTATTATATACACATGCATAAAGTTGTGCTCAAAAGTTTACATACCCTGGCAGAACTTTTGCTTTCTTGGCCCTTTTTCAGAGAATATGAATTATAACAACTTTTTTTCCCACTCATGGTTAGTGGTTGGGTGAAGCCATTTATTGTCAAATGACTGTGTTTCTCTTTTTATATCATAATGACAACCAAAAACATCCAAATGACCCTGATCAAAAGTTCACATACTCCAGTTCTTAATATGTGTCTTGCCCCCTCTAAAATCAATGACAGCTTGAAGTCCTTTGTGGTAGTTGTGGATGACTGGGGAAAAAATTATCATTCATATTCTCTGAAAAAAGGCCAAGAAAGGAACAACTCTGCTGGGGGATGTAAACTTTTGAGCACACCTGTGTGCTGTACCTCAACAGGCGATCAGAAAAAATAATTAGCAGTGAAGCTTCTAATTGTAAAAATGTCATACAGAAAATGGTGTCATCCACTGAGTGTTGACTTTTGTTAGCTATTTAAACTGTCACATTTGCCCAAAGTGACTTGCATTAGTCAAGTACATAAATGATCCCCTGTAGTAGCTTGAGATTAAATGCTTTGTTCAGGGCTGAAGTGATCCATTGAGATCTTGACCTCATGAAAAAAACACATTATGTGCTCATTGGGCTATTAACTTTCCATTAATGCTGTACATCACACTGTCTTTTACATTGGCTTAATGTTTTATTTTTCCATCTTTCTTTTCATAGTCTGGAACATGTCCTGTATGCCGCCATGTTCTGACCACTCCTCCAAGTGAACCTACTTCATTCCTTTCTGGTGAGGAGAGTGGTTCAACCAGTCACAGTCTTGCTGGGCAAACCCGGTGAAAAGAATACAGAATGCAATTTAAAAACCCAGTGAAAAGAATACAGAACACTATTAAAAACATACTCTGATTACAATCACCCATCTTCAAAATCAAATGTACCTCTAACATGTCTCTACACCTAAAACATAAACTATCCAGTCCCTCTTAGCTTTCTCATGTCCTAGTTTATGGCCACAAAGAGGCAAGTTTATAAGCAGAAAGCTTAATATTCATTAACCAGCTTCATATCCACAAGGTTTGAATCCAGTGTTTAAAAACACATACATATATATTTTTGTTAGTGAATTCAAAGGCGTCCTAATGCTTGCTTTTTGTCAGCTGTAATAAATAATAAAAATGGATGTTAGTCATCTTCGTTTTCCAGTACAATCATACACTCCAAGCATATATTAAGATATTTAAAGTCATGCAATTTAGCATTGGACAGCTTGAGAAGAGGGACATATTAGTGTGCTGAGCTGTGGTTCCTTTGTTTTCATAAGTTATTGTAAGGTCATATGTAGTTTTCACAGAAGCTGTTATTATCTGAGTTTCCTGGCAGATTATAGAAAATATACTGGAGTATTATAAATTGCTTTGTGCTGTTAAGCAAGCAAACGGCCACATTTTGAGATTTCAACGACACAAGCTCACACAGGTACTTAGTGCACACACACACACAGGGTGAGTGAGAGTGTTTGGTAGAAGACCTGAGCTGAGCTTGAATACTCAAAGCCCCTGGAGCTTGAGCGTCCTTGGTAGTATCTTAGCTGTTTCCAGGACTGCACTTTTCTAGACATAGGCTTGGATGTTGTTCTTGTGATCTGCTGGAGCCACTCTCCAAATTTAGAGGTCATAGTCCCTAATGCTTAGATTATCACGCAAACCACTTACGTGAGGCACATAGATGGCTAGTGTACAAGCTGTCACAGTCCAACAGTAGTTTCACTGCAGGGAAGGTCTGTTTTGCCTCAGACGGTTCTGTATTGGAGATTGTCTCATCTTTACGGCCTGTGATAGAGCGCAAGCCGTTCCACATGCAGTTGAGATCAGATCCTTGTAGTCCTTGTCCCTTCCCTTTGCCATCATAATACCTAGCTTTACTGTATACTACCAGGTCCCCAGAGCTGCAAGATGAAGTTCAGGCTATGAATGTAGCCATCAGTATTTATCCAGAGTATCTGCTTTGGGAAGAATTGTGAATATCTTTATGCATTAATGTATGTGTCTACTGTCCGTCGGAAAATGAGCCAGTCTGGATTAGATTGGAAATAGTTGCCAAGTGTGAGAATGACATCCTCAATCTGTTCTGAATGTTTTATCTCCATTTCAAATATTCACCAATACAAGATTTTAAAAGGTGAATTTATTGCAAGTGTACAATACAAACATGGTGTGTTACAGTGAAATGTCCACAAGAGTAAACATATGACAAGTCTGTACAAAAACGGTGAAAGTGAAAACAGACAATACTGGCAATCATTTCCCACTTTGCATGTCTGCTTTTGGTATTACTTTTTGGGTTTTTTTTCCATGACATTAAGAGTCCAGTGTATTTCATTTTTGGGTTTGTTGTTTACATCTAAACTTATTTATTTTGGATTGGTAACTATATGAAAATTCTATTTCCCCATCATAGCCAAAAGTGCAATTATAATATTCAAAAGGTATGAGTTATCAGGAAAAAATACCAGCCATTTAAGTTAAAAAGTGAATTTAGTACTACACAGAGAAAAATATAGACTCAGATATAGAAGTTATAGAATTTACTCTTAATGGTGTAGTTCACATATAGGTTTACATTAGAATGAGGCTTTGAACTGGTTCACAAATCACTGTCAAACATATTACAACGTGTAGAATGGCACAGCGACACATTGGCAATTATAGTATTGCAAGATTTCAAGGTCACATTGCGCAAGTCAAACAGTATTTTTAAAATAATCAGATCAGTCAGTTTCTTTGGAAAACAAATTTCAATATATTGTGTAACAGATACTGGCTAACAAATACACTGATGGTAGGAGTAGATATGGTAAATATAAAAATGTAAAAACAATTACAGTATTTCAAATAAATAAAAATGTTTGCTTTAAAGAAAAACCTTAAGAGCTCACGAAGCAGTAGTTTTAGTGATGTAAGCTCAGCTTCAAGAGGAATCTCATCACAAATTACCTTGGTGATCAGAAACCACTGACTGATAGAAAAACCTGGAACTGTATCATACAGTAACATCGAATACAAATTGAAACCCTTGACAGTTGTGTATTAGACACATTCATCACATGTCCAAGTCCATTAGTGAGAGACCCCCTAAAAAACAAAAAAGGTGTAAAAGGTTGTAATGTAAATATACTGTTAGACAATCACTACTGGAGGCAGTGATACTGATATTTAGACAAAGTGGACAGATACTGACAGTCTAATCTGATTATAGTATTTGAAATCCTTAACACCTAAAAAAAATTACATTATAGAATCTACAAAAAAGTATTTACAAAATACAAAAGGAATTCTTCAGAGTAAACCATGTAGAATCTGTCATTAAATTTATTATAATTTGACAAGTGATGCGACATTGAATTTTGAGAAAATTACTTGGAAGAATACTGTTTAGGATAAGCCACACAGATGGCAATCATAAAATGGCTGCATATTTTACAAAACAGCACCTGAATTTTTCCATTTCATTTTGGAATTTATTCCAAATAAGGATGGTTGGATTCCCCAATATGATTAATAGTGTCCAAACAAGCTTTGTGAATAAAGTATCATAGAATAAAAGAACTACACAAACAACTAAACATGTTCATCATTATGCTTGTGCTTGAGATTGGCTTTGGTTTAAACAAAAGTATTTACAGGAACATGTATATATACACACACACACACACACACACAACTGCATAATAGAATTTCTACGCATAATAGAAAACCAGATCATTGGAGCTACAGCAATCAGATCAGCCCCATATGCCAACTGACATGCATTAACCTCAAAGCAAAGAACCAAAGGTGACTGGAAGGATTTCAATCAGGTAATTATAGCAAAAGATAAAATAACTACACTGCTGAATTTCAAAGTTTTTAACACTATTAATACATTGCACTTACATGAATTTGCAGTGTCTTATCCTTTCAAAAGAAAAAGTAAGGTATATGTCAGAAGGCAAGCAAAGCTACCTAATTAAACGGATTCGTTTACTATGTCAATCACCATGAAGCAAAGGCAAATGCATGGTTTGGCTTTCATTGAATTAAGGATCAATATAAGATCAGCAATAGTATAAGTTACAGTAACTGCAAAACCATCCAGACTGTTCAAAACTGTGTATTGGTTAAGAATAATCATTCACCATATGGAAAGTGAAATGCATCCTTCACCTCCTTCATGGAATTTTTCATCCACTTTTGCCTAAGCAGCATTAAAGCCATTACACTAGCCATCTGCCTGAAGTTACTTGCAGTTTATTGATTCATGAAAGGGCAGAGTATCTAGAGAATTGTAGAGGATTTAAGTAGAAATACTGATATCTTTGACAAAACAGTGCAAAACCACAACCTAAATTCTTGGTAATGATTTTAAAAACAGCTGTTGCATAGGAAATTCATAGTCATTATGTAACGAAGTACTACAGTCCTACAGAAGTACTACTGTACTACAGTCACGTAGTGCTCACTTGGTAGGAAGGAAGCATTCTGGATATTTGTCTTTATGGCTAAGGGATAAAAATCACCTTGATGAGAAGTGTGGGTTTGGTCTCTTACCCACATTCTAATTTGGAGCTATTTTTTCTTGACTGAAGAGAGTTCCCTATGAATTTCAGCAAACTTAGGACGATTTTCAGGCTTATAATCCCAGCACCTCTGCATGATCTTGTAGACTTCTTCTGGACACTTTTGTGGACAAGACATTCTATAACCTTCATTCATAGGGGAATCAAATCAGAAGGGGGATTAAAGCAAAACATCCAAGCTAATGCAAGTATTAAACCTTTCAGAATGATAAACATGGATAACTTGTTATTCAAAGTGAAAGTGAAAGCTGGGAAAAATGTATACCTTTCTCAACCTGTTCACGAGCTTGTTGGTTGGTCATGCCTGGGTATGGACATACTCCAAGGCTGAAGGTCTCCCAAAGCAGGATCCCATAACTCCACACATCACTCTCTGAGCTGTATCTCCCTGCAAGTACATGCACACGGAAACCCCCAAAACTCAACCCATAAACTTCAATACTAGATATTTAGGTTCAATAAGTAAACAGCTTGCTTTTTTATGGGTATTAAAACATGTAAAAGCTCTGTGGTCTTCTAAATAGACCTGATTGTCACTTAGTACTGGCACTCTACTACTGATTATTATTGGGTGGACTCAAGAAGACAACATCTTTACCATAGTTGAGTGCCTCTGGTGCAGTCCATTTGATGGGTATCTGCTTGAGCCCAGATGATGAATAAATGCCATCATCTTCCTGCCGTGACATTCCAAAATCGCTGATTTTAAGCAGGTTGTTCTCCCCCACCAGGCAGTTCCGTGCAGCCAGGTCCCTGGTGACATCTCACATTAATGTTGTTCTTTAACTCATACCACCTATGAATAAAGCTTGTTCTACTTTCACCACAGATGGGCAACTAGTATCAGTGTCTGCATTACTACTAGGTGTGAGTGATGCTGGCATTCCTAAATGTTGGGGAAATGCTTTAACAATGGAGAGGAAAGGAGGAAGGACAGAGTTTTTGCAATCCTCACAATCAGTAAGTTAAGTAACACAATAACTGTAAAGAGCATCCCTCTCCATACATTTAACCCAGGTATATTCTGCATTGAACTCAATAATATCCTCACTTTCAGAATGCTCTTAAAACATACCATACTCATGCCTTTTTTATATATAGCTACTATTGCACTTTTTGAAGAGGTATTGTGGCTTAATAACACAGTCCCTTCCAGTCATCCTGTCTCCTGAATTTCAAACACACATCTTTGTATTTTTGCATCTTTGTAATGTACCTCAAGCTACTCTGGCCTGTTTCTAACCCTTTTTCCTAATCCTCTTTCCCTAGACTCACATCCTTCTATAATTGAGGAATAAACTTTCTCAGTACAAAACCTGAATCAACAGCTAGGCTTCTGACTGGTAACAAGAAAATAGAAAGCATCGCTCCTGTTCAAGCCTCCCTGGTTAACAGTTAATACAGTTTAAAGTTTTATTGTTTGCATTTAAATCCTAATGGATGGCAGGGAACAGGCATTTTTAAATCCAAACTAAACCCCTACTTATTTACTCAGGCATTTGAATTGTGAGAACTCTGTCCTATCTTATCATCTGTGGTTTGTTCTGTTGTGTTTTACTCTTTTCAATGTACTTTTATTCCTTGATTTTATTGTACAGCACTTTAGTTGACACTCGTTTTTTTTTTATATGTGCCATATAAAAAAAAACTCGTCATGGTGACTTGACAGAATGGTAATATGGTCATAGTAAAATCCTCGTCCATAGCTTTATTGTCTTTAAAGACTAATTCCCCCTTGGTTAGTCCATTTCCATGCCTGTCTACTGGACAATCCCACCCACATGTCCTTTAGCAGGAGTAGCAGTTGCTGAAGCGTCCCTTGGCTCCGCTTTTCTGTCTTGTCCTTCCTCATTTTCCTAGGGTGCATCAACCCCTTACTTTTCCAGACTGCTCCTCTACATGTTCAAGAGGTATGCTTACTACTCATTAGCCTCTGTTGCAGTAAGACTAAAGATAATGCTGTTATCTTCGTAGTAAGGCTAAAGATAATGCCATTACAATCTGGTGCCATCATGAATCAGTATTAACTTTATATCTCTTACAACACAAAATGCAAACACCCACACACTTTTTATAACACACAAATCACTGCTTTGTAACTTTGTACCTCGGGCTCTTCTGCCCCATCTCTTACATATTTCACATATTTGGCCTTCAGATACAGACCGGTAGGGGATCATAACCAAAAAACCAGCCTGCAACACTCACAAAACTAAACAGAAAGACCAGTGTGCTGTCAAATATACCATTTCACTCTTCCAGTACTGGGATCAGCCAATTACTAAATGGAAGGTTATAAATCCTTTAATAAAACGGAGAGCATGACAGGTAGGTGTAGTCTGATATATGGTTACAGCTCTCTGAAGCCTCAA
Organism: Sternarchorhynchus goeldii; assembly: GCA_028565775.1. Taxonomy (NCBI): domain Eukaryota; kingdom Metazoa; phylum Chordata; class Actinopteri; order Gymnotiformes; family Apteronotidae; genus Sternarchorhynchus; species Sternarchorhynchus goeldii. Next base: position 11,652,951 of record JAOXYF010000003.1, on the reverse strand, counting down.
GTTCCCACAAACATGAGTTTTACTAGGCTCCACAGACATAAGCTGTTGAAAAAACATCTCTCTCAGCTGCATCCTCAAAGGCCATGCAGGATAACAGACAGATGAACGTGCATTTATCCAGCTTAATTCACCAACAGTGACGAGTGGGAAAGGGTTTTTATACTACTGCAATCTATATATAGCGTATATATAGATTGCAATAGTATAAAAACAAAGACAACTCTACTTCCAGTCCTCAGCTTATGATTCAGGGCACATTTATGTAGGAAAAGGGTTGATTATATTATTAGACATGAGTAGAATTTAAACATTTTCCAATCAAAATGAAAAATGCGTCATTGGTAATTTATCTGTAAATGTAAATGACTAAAATGGACACATAGGCCTGATTACCCAATTGTCCCCCAACTTACCTATGGATACAATTTTTTAACTCCAGGTAGGCCATTCCAGCAGCTGCATCTATCGCAAACTTCACCAGCTGCTTCGTCTTGAGATCTTCCTTTTTCTTCCTCAAAAAAGATAGAAAGTCCCCACCTATCCACAATACACTTTTCATTAGATGTTGTACTATATATTATAATATAGAATATGTTGCACTGTATATTATACATTTTTAAAACATTAATTCCATAACTTTTGTACCTGGCACAAGTTCCATCACTATATAAATAGGCTGTCTTTGTGTACAGACACCTATTAACTTCACAATGTTGGGATGATCATACTGTTTTAGGATCCTTGTAAAAGAAAAAAAAAATATGTAGCAGTGATGGATGCAGGTATAATGTATTTAAGAAGACAGGCCCCAAAGAAAAATGATCATTTGACCCAAAATGAAAAATATCATGGAGATCACTTAGGGGATCACCTCAGTAAAATAAAAAATTCAGTTCTAGCATTTGTTTGTTATTACCATAATTAGCTTTTTTCAATGCAACTTTTCATTAAGCAGCACCTGGCCTCTGAGAGAAACTTGATCTTGAGGTCTTGTGGGAGATCCTCTTTACAGGTCTTAACAGCCACAGGAGTCTTATCCCTCAGTGTTCCCTTGAACACCTCACCGAAGTTGCCCTGAAACAGTTTAGCTTTTTATCATCACTGAGTGAGATCTTTGTCCTTAAATTCATATAAAAAATACATCATGAAAAATTATTTAAGGCACTCAAAAGCAAATAATTTTAGGAGGATTATTTTAATTTAAGGATGATTACAGTCCATACTTTGCCTAGAAGTTCTCCAAGAATGACATCCTCATGATTAAGAATCCATTTTTTATCCTGAAAGACACACAAACAAAAATACATTCATTAACCATATATTATAAACACTCTATTTATTTTACATAATAACCATAAAATCAGATGGGACTGCAGTTCACACTGATAAGACAAATGTACATCAACATACTGTTCAATACAAGCCACAGGGCACCTGCTGAATGCTCAAATCAGGTGGATCCAAGCCAATCATTTCTTTTTCAAAAATAAGAAAAACCATTGCATTTCAAAACAGCTTACATCTAAGTATCTGCTATTGAGTAGCAAGCAAACCCTTATCCAATACATACTGTGGTAATGGAGACAAGCAATACACTGATAATGATCTCATTTGAATGGTCTTTATTCAGCCCTGAGCAAATGATCCATAATGCACATCTCTGTCTCATGCTAATACAACTTATATCTTGATATGAAACAAATTGTATATTTGTGAAATAGCATTATAGAGAGTATTTATTGTATATATTTTATTTTTCATTTGTATGGCGAGGACAGCATTTTTTAGAGATGCCTGACAAATACTATTTACCAGGTGTTAAGTGCTTTTCTGTTTTTTTGAAGGAGTAGCCAAATAGATCACAAATCCACACTGTTAAAAATCTCATAACTAACCATGAAGTTCGTATATTTGACCATTTACAGGATGCTACAGTATATACAGGGTTTTCTATCAAAGTTCTAGGAATTTCATGCATTGGGTTTGTGTGTTATCTGCAGATGAAACGGGTGCAGGACAAACACAAACATTTATACCGCATACAGTGCACTACTGAACTGGCATATAAATGCAGCAAAACTTTAGAAAACATTTCAAAATAAAATCTATTTGAGATCTCCAAGACATTACAGTACTATGAAACGATTGCCCATAACTGCCTAGAGATGATGTTCAAAAATCGGAGTGTAATTACCTTTATGACAGGATTTAAGAGTACGACCCCAGACTTCTTGGTAATGACTTGTTTTGTACTATAATGATGCTCAATTAATTGAGGAATGGTGGGGAATCCAGTGCCTTCAAATCGGTACTGATTCTGTGAAACAGAAGCTATACATCAAGACTGCAACCAAACACTCTAAACTATATAACCCAAAACAAAAACAATAATATTCAAAACACTGGCATTCTGGTAAAAACCAAGATTATAACCCTTTCTTGCTCAATAAAAACAGACCTTATATGTGAAGCAACTAATATGTCTTAGTAATGGGGTGCTATGTAGTTAAAATACTTTTGAAAATACAGTCAAATGAACTACGATACCGTCTAGGATACCATAATTATTAACTGTACACCAATTGTAAGACAGTACTTACATCAGCAAACTGGATGATGAAGTGTCTGCGCTGGGCATCTGAAAACACTGAGAGCACATATTCACCTGGCTTGCCATGGCTCTCACGCACCAGGAAGTCTCCCTGCTGCTTCAGCAGCTCTTGAGCCTCGGTGCGAGGGATTGCCCCATGGTACCACTCCTGCTCCCCTAGAGGCTTTTCACTGGTGGGGATAACATCAAAGAACTAGGGGCAGGGAAGATGGAGAGAGAGTGTGTGAGTGTGTGTGTGAGAGAGAGACACTAGATTAGATCAGAGTGATAGACTTGGAGTTCTGGGAATTCCTCCCTTCTTATTTGGAAGTAATACATCATAATTTCACTTTTCTTACTGTATCCTGTTAATAAATATATTTTACTGAAAAGCAGTAAAACAAAAACAAACTGCCAAATAATAAAGGTGAGCACTTACTGAAGATGAGCTTAACACAGACTTTGGCGAGCGAATAATGCCAGCAATGGAGTGGCGGAGGGTGTCAAACTTTGATATCCTGTCTTTACTTTTATCCTAAAACATAAGAGAATATGAAAGTTGAACAAGCCCAGTTCTTACACAGCACTGGTGGGTTTTTTTATACTTGTAGTCATTTTCATGTTTAAGCGAACATTTCCACTGCTGTCACACTGCAGCAGCATCTGCAGCGAATGCACCTTCTATTCACTTGGTTATGTAGCCTATGTTTCAGGTCCTTAATGTTATACACATGTAAACGTGTTACTGCAAACATGTGTCTTCATGTATTCAGATCAGTTGAATTGGGTGCAAATAGCAGTCCCTTGTGACGAATCTGAAGCCTGTTAAAAGACAGGCTTACATTTACACTTAAAGCATTTAGCAGACGTTCTTATCCAGAGCGACTTACAAAAGTGCTTTGTTGTTGGCTCACAGAATGCATCCTAACCAGTAAGTAGGATAGATTCAATATACCATTGAACTAGAACACTGCTAAAATACAGGAACCAATGCTGACCCTAGTACAAGCTTTGCTAGGGAATGATGAGTGCAGTAACAACAAATAAGTGCTAGAATTTAAGTTACTCAGCAGTAGTGTAGAGAATCGAAAAAAACATACTGTATCTAAAACATACAGTGTGTGTTCACCATGGACAGAACTCAAAGTGGTGGAAAAGTCACTGTTCAATGCTCTCACCAAAAAAAGTTCCCAACTCGTACTCAGAAAGCAGGGTGGCAGTGAGGGAGCTATATGGCTCAATATCCACATCAACCTGGGGAAACTACTAGTGTTAAACTATTTTCCCCCACACCTATCTGATTAAACTTTTCAATCATATCCTAATCAACTGAAATACAAACTGATCCAAGTTTTAACTAGGACATTGAAACTACATGATCATTCAGAAAGTGTTTTCGGAACCATATTGTCCATACAGTCCCACTGCTACTGGTACTGGTACTGCTCACCACTGAGTTAACGGATCGTGCATCCTCTTCATAGTTGACTACAGGTGGAGGCTCTCTGCCCTCATTCTCCTGCATCTTGTTCTCAAGCAGTTCCTTCTGAGAGCTCAGTTTGGCTTCAGCGCAGCGCAGGAGCTGCACCGTCTGCCTCAGCTCCTCCAGAGACTGTCTCTGACCCAGCAGCAGCACCTTACTGAGAGGGACATGACACACCAGCATTCATGTCTCAGTGTGTCTACTTGTGGGCAGTGTTTCAGAGGACTAGCATGTGAGAACACCTCCTTAATGTATTACTGACTGTTCAGAGTTTAAATAAGTTGCTTAGGGCACATTGTACACAAATTTCAAATGGTTTAAAACTTGATATTTGTCAAAGACAGGAAGAACTAGAGGAAGACAGACAAACATGAATGAGGAGGAAAAGAGAACAGAATGCATGGCCTCCTTCAGAACAGCTCCTAGGGGGTGATTTCAACCACAAACTTTAGTTGTACATCTGATCATGTGCTCCTGTTTTTATAGCATTTAAAACATTCTGTTGTAGTTTGTTTTTCAAATATGATACAACAAATGGGCTGATAAATGACGTCTTAGGAGTGATTTATCCTTTGTACAGGATTATATGAAAGGCATTGCATCGCAAATCAAAGTATCACATATAAAGCGGTTGTCAAAACCACAAATGTGAGCTCTACATACTCAGACTTCTTCTCACAGGTTTTGGCAGATTCCTCAATTTTGCTTTGCAGATCTAACATAAGGTCCTCTTTACTGCGCAGACTCTGCTGGGTGAGCAGCAGCTCATCGCCTGTAGACTTTAGCCTGAAAACATATCAGTACACATCTGCATGAACATTCAGCTCCATATAAAGGCTTAAACCTGACCCCAGGTTAGTTATAAACAAAACAGCTCTATTAATAAAATTATATTAGACCTCTATCCATTTTTTTTTATTTTTGGGCAACAACTGTACATATGTTTTTAAACACTGGCCTTAAAGATGTAAAAGGCAGGTGGTTGTTTTTTAAGAAAGTTACAAATTTAGATGCTACAAACTAAAGGATAAAACTCAGAATAGCTCCGCTAGCTGAAACTCATACACATGAATCTTCCCTTTTGGTTCTGAAGATAAAGGAAGTAGATTAATTGAACTTACATTGCTTGTAAACTGTCTGCAGTTAAATTATTCCATAGAATCTCGTTGGCTTGTAGACTCTCAGTTTCCTCTAATAGTGAAATATCAAATTCTACATTCGGTTCTTTGGTTTCTGGAGACCTAAGAAAGCAAATTATAGTAATAAGGGGAAAAAAAACCTCATGATGAACATTTGTTAGAATTTGTGGTTGTGGTTCCTTTCACATACCCATACACTTCAATGAAGTTATCATACTCTGATGCAGGATCAATTTGGTCAATGGATGTGTGTATTTCTTTGTGGACCTTCACTATTTCGTCTGTTAAAAGGCTTGTGATTTCACTGTACTCCTCCAGAATCCCCTTCCTGGAATAAAAAGCAAGATGAACAAGATCAATAAAACTGCAAGTTTCTCTTTTAAGTAAAACTCAAACTAACAAACAAAACAATAAGGGACTGTGATAATCTTTTTAGTTAAGACTGTTGAACAATAAAACGGTACTAGATCTTCCTTCCCTGTTTATGGTTTCAGAAAATGTTGTATAATAGCAAGCACATTATATCAACATGTCAATTAACCCCACCAAGTCATACGCCATACAAATTCATTCTCCTTTAAACAGCAACTTCTTTCTCAGTGTTAATCAAGAATAAAAGCCTTTTTTAATCCTCCACAAATTAACATCATAAATGCGAATGCAATTAAATGCCTTTGGACAAATCCAGGTCAACTAATTTGTGTATGTAAATCAGCGAACATTAGAGTGGGACTCACAGTGTGCTGACCATCTCCTCCTGCATCTTCTGCAGAGAGTCAAGCAGCAGGGGCAGGGCACTCTCATGGTAGTGCTCCTGGTGCAGCTGCGCGCTGCGCACTGCTAGCACATACTGATTGTGCAGGTTGTGAAGCTTCATGGTGGCTTTGTCATAGCGCTCACGTGCCTTCTCTGGTTCCTTGCCTGAGGACAGAACTGAGCATATTAAGGAAGGTCTAGCCATCTCTTGAATTTAAGCCCTGATAGATGAAGCACCATATGTTGGAAAAAGCTGCTTTTGTTAGTCTCAGACTACTGCAGTGTGTGACTAATGCCCATTTACCACCTATCCTGAGGACAGAGGTCGTAATATTAATTGAATCAACATGTGAATGTGATATTCCAACTAGCTGGGAACGCATTTACCATGAGGAAATATTTTAAGGATGCTTTGCTTTAGTAACTGGATAACAAAAATACAGTGGTGAATAAGGAGATCTTACCTTTCACAACTGCCTCCTTGTATTTCTCTTTGGCAGTATGCGCATCCTTACTTAATTGTCTGTAGGTACCCTTTAGCTTTTCAAGGTCAGTTTTCGTAACCTAACAACAATTAAATAAATACATAAGTACCTAGACTGCACTCACACATGATGCATGTGCTTGCAAAGTAAAAGACGAGAACCACAGATGTGCTACTGTTTTTATAGACACTGATGCATTTTAAACTGGTGCTGGACTAGCCTTGTTCAGTTCAAACTCAATCTGCTGGTGGATGCTCTGATAACTCCTCTTCACTTGTTGCTTGTCTTTGATCATCATGGTAAGGCGGTGCAGTGGGCCAGAGTTTAGCTCTTCTGCATGAGACTTCATAATTTTGCTCAGCTGCTCTGTCTGCTGTACCATGTGAGCCCATGACTGAGAGCAACAAAGAGCAACATAATTTCTGTCACATTACACTCCTATGATCATTCCTGTGCATTCCTAAATGTAATGGTAACATACTATTTAAGGTACATTTATTTGAACAGATTTTTGGTCCCAGTGCCCTATATTGACATGGGGAAAAGTAAAAACACCTGCTTTTAACCCAACAAGAACACTGCCAGAGTTTCATCTGGTATCACTTCCAGCAATAGAACCCAACTTGCAGAAACGGTCCTTTAGCTGGCTCTTTCTTAAATCAAAGTAACACAAAATTACTAAACAAAAGTGGCATGCTTTACACTGTCTAGTTGTTGCACAAAACATCTGCCAAGCTCCATAGTCAAAGTTACCTTCGAGACATTACTGATGTAGTGAATCTGGGAGGAGTTATCATACTTGTCCACCTGCTGGCTAATGTTGAGCAAAAGTGAGGCATACTCTTTGTCACTCTTTACACGAAGTGTCATAAAGCGCTTCACTGTTTCTAGCAGCTTCAGTTCCCAGTCCTGCAGTTTAAGTAGGCCATCATGGGAGCTCCGCAAGTCCCGACCGAACCCCATCTTGTTCACAAGGAAGTCACTGTCACTCTCCAGGGGGATGTCTCAGGTCTGCATTTCTCGTGCTGCAGGAGGTAAAGTTAAATGGTTAGTTCACTCAAAAATTAAAGCTAATGGCTAATATGATCTCATAGTACACTGTCAAATAATGTGTCTAATAAGGGAAGTTAAAATGTGTTTAAATGATGTAAAATAAATTATGTGCAGCTGGCTATCACATATTGCTAGCTTTTTGTTACCATGTAAACATATTTATATTGTCTGCCCCCTCGTGATTTAAGCAAATATATTTAAATTTCAACAAATTATTGTGTGGTGCTAATTAGTAGTAATCTATAGAAATGTGGCTTTAAAAAAATAAATAAAATTCACACATTTTCCAAGGAATGACCATAAATGTTATATGCATTCTTATAGGAGTAACGAAGGCTTGAGGGGGCACTAATTGTCCAATATAAAATAAGGACAGAAGTGATTTGTACAGTTTGAAGAGTGAATGAGAAATACTCTAACCATAGTCTGTTTCCACTGCTCAAACCAGGATTAAGTGTACACAGCACAAAACCTTTGCAAACAAACTGAATTTTAGAAGTTTAAAAAAAATGATCTGGACAAACCACAAAACACAATCTGGACAACTGTTTTGAGCGAAGTGAAATATAAATAAATAAGTGTTAAATGTCTCTGTTAACAGCTGAAGGTTTGAGTAACCATGTCACAAACACAACGGATGAGGATTTAGTCATCCTTGCAGCTTCAACTAAGCATAGCACAATAATGTATTAGGGTTTAAGAGAATTTGTTTTTCTAATGCAAGCCAGTACATAAACACCATTATAAATAAGCCTAAGAAATGTCCCAACAACAGTTACTAGGAGTTTTCATGTAAAATTTGATAAGAAAAAACTAATTAATTTCTGCTATTCTACCTCATGCACCAAAGACAAATAAAGGACCAAAATTATCATGGAAAATGGTAAGTAACTGACTTTTCCTTTGAATTCAGCTCTAAGTTTGAACTCAAAGTCTGAATAGCACATGATTAACCATAAACCAAAATTTAAACCAAAAACAAAACATGATTAGTAAATATAGCCCACCCTGGAAGAAAACTTCCATTTCCCTTTTTCTTGTATGAATTTAGGCTATAATCATACAAAATCAGACATATAGCTCAACAGGCTTACAACTCCTTAAGACAAACCCAAAATGGCTTCTGTCTGTAATGCACAAGGTTTCAAGCAACAAAAAACAAATGCAAGGTCAAGAGAGCTAAGATCTTACTGAGCAATCTGTTTTTTTCTCTTGCAGATGATGTGACAGTTCTAATTAAACTGTATGTAAAACAAGAAAAAAGAAAAAGCCAAAGGAACAGAAAATGAAAATTTTATATTTACAGCAGACAACATGCTTTAAGGGCAAACTACCAAGTCCTTTTAAAGGCTTTTATAAGAATCATTCTGGCTTACATATTTACATGTATAAACAATCAGCCTTTGACTTCATTTCAACTTACCTCCACAAAATAATGTTACATAAGTATAAGCAGGGTTATCATAACTGAAAATATCCCAAAATGGTGTTGTAAAAGCTCTTTATAGATATGGGGGACATACATTGGCTACACCTCTAATTATGTGGGACTATGTGGGATTAAATATATAATTTTACGATTACTGCTTCTAAAATTCATTTTTAAATCCTCTTTCACACAACACAATTAGAGCGATTAGGCCTACATTAGTGGGAGTTTACCTCAACAAGGATTTGTTGTGTGCTACAGATCGAGTCTGTGGGGGAGCCACCACTTGACTTCTAAGCAGTCGGGCTGCGGAATGTCCTTACTCTGTATTAGACTCTTGAGGCTGGACACATGAACAACAAATAAGAATGTAAACAAATACCTCGCTAGACCATTGTTGTTTCTAGTCCTATGGCATTTTCTGGTTTAACATATTCAGAATTGTCTTGATAAAATGATTATTATCCATAGATCTCACGTTAGGCATATATGTTTCTGTGTAATGTACACGGACAAATGTGTAACATCTCTATAAACACTGACTCATGGACCGACCATGGCTAGTTATAACTTTCCCGTGCAAGTGACTGGCGGCAAATATTTGTATTTGAGGAATGAAACACATTTGCGACAGTCCTACCAGATAAATAAAATATATTTGCGAAATAAATTGTGATTGGCTAGGCCAATACAGCAAGCTTCTCTAACCTACACAATAAACAACTATATTAGGTTGCTATATTTGTCAGTAATGACCAGTGAATATGTAAATTAGTTAAATTAGCTTTTTTACCTCTTTATGTAGTGACTATAGCTAACAAATTATACAGAAGTCCAATGTTAACAGTGTAAATGTGACTTACTAACTTTAGTTAGTGACAACAAGCTAGCTACATAATTTTGCATTATATTGTTAGCTAGCTAGCCAACTAGTTATGAGCTACATAGATAGCTGCCTAGCTAACTGAAAACACCCACATTGGGGTACGTACGGAGTACCAAGTAGATAGTTTAATTTACCGGTGCCAACAAGAATTAAAAAGCAGCTAGCTAGCAAAAACATTCGGATTTACTGCTTAAACATATGGCAAAGAAAAAAACGGGGGAATTTGACTATCGTGGTGTATCGTTTAAATCATCCCGATTGAGTTTATCTGGGAAAATTGACGGACAGTTTCCCAACGCTCCATTTCGAATGAACATTAGTGCGAAGCCTACTATAAATTGGGAAACAGCGTATAGTTAATTTGGCATTGTGCGTAAAATATCCACTGGATCCTTACAGTTCCTGTACATTTTCGTGCAGCATAATTTGTTTTTATTAAATGGCTTTACTAAACCATTAAAATTACCCGAGTCATTATTGAGATTCGCTACTATTAGCTGGCAAAGCTAACTAAACTAGCAAACCTGCTAATGTTCTGTGGCCTTTCCTTCAGAAAAACAGCAAAAGCGCAAGACAAAGGTATGTGTTAACTGAGTTTATACATACTAAACATCGTTTTTGTATAATAGAACAGTTATACAGTAAAATATTTTACTCACTTAGCTACCTAATTTATTTATTATGGCGTTTCTCCGTGTTTCCTGATTCCTTGGTATTCCTCTTTTCTTTTGCTCGGTTGCCGGAGTTGGGATTCGGGAGGGGTTTCCGTTCAGGATTGCTGAGATCCCGAGCCTTAAAATCATGACGTTTACAGCAATACCCAGGGCCCTTGTCGCTGCTTCTGCAAGCCTATGAATAGGTATGATATGCTCATGAAATCAACATAAGAGCTGATCTGATGAAAAATAAAGAAACAAAAATAAGGTTTCTGATTGCAATTCATACAATGTAAGTTTTAAGTAATACGTTTAATAATTTTAATTCAAACATAATACTGTTTGAAAAATAGTAGTAAAAACAGAATAACCCAGTCTCTGGGGCTTGCCTGTTTTTCAGTTTGACGAGATATTCTAAACCAATCCCTAACATTCTGTACGTACAACAATAACAGTCACACGAGTAGACTCACAGTAAGTTGTGTGTGGCTGACCATAAGATCTTGTCATAACAAAGGCCCAGGATATTAGTAATCTAAAATGTCATCCCAACCAGAATAGACACGATGCACTACACACACATAAAATTATTAATTCAACTACAACATATGTATTAATTTTTTACTTAACATGATCAATTTCTCTGTGATCAAATAAAGTTCTAGATATGTCACGTGGTTTAGCTCAACCTTCAGTAACGTGACGAACAGTCAGCTGACGTAGCTACTCTTCTCCCTGACTCTAATTTTCGCAGTCGACCTTCGCTGTAATAGAGTACTTGACGGCTTTATTTATTCACGGAGCATTTCTTTTCGAGTCATGGCAAGCCAATCTCAGGGTATTCAGCAGTTGCTCCAAGCTGAAAAACGGGCTGCAGAAAAGGTCGCTGACGCTCGTAAACGTAAGTGTATTTTTTTTTACGAATGTCATACCTCAGAGACGAATGAATCGATGCTTGGACAGCTAGCTAGCTAATTAGCCAGATTTAGTTAGCTAGATGTTTTGCTACCAAACAGCTGCGTCAAGAAATCATGGTAAATAATAATTACGGTGTTGCTTTCCCAGTTGGTTGTTTTCCAGTTAATATGCTAGCTACCGCCGTGACCGTGGAAAACTAAACTGGAGCATGACGTTCTCGTTAGCGGATTGGCTATATAGCTAACTAGTAAGATAGGTACTTGTAATATGCCACCACAGGATCTGTTACCATATAGCTATATTTTTAATCTCTCTAAATTAGCTCAAACCATTACTGCTTTTATTTCCATCTTTGTGTTATTTGTGTTTGTGTACGTGTTCACAGGACCTGGCTGTGAGGGATAGCTGGGTCTCAATTTGGGTTTATCTCTAAATCATACAGCAAAAATAAATTAAATGGTTAAATTTGCTAAGAATTTAACATAGTGATTTTAAACCGGTAGGCTAAAGAAGGGACTGAAATTTAAATATTGCTTCACTATGGAATGTTTCACTTTTTTGTAATGGATGACCCACATTTGAGAACTGCTAAGTGATTTTACTCTTTCTTCCCACTGAAGAAAGCAATTGAAACTTGTTGCCATTATCAGTTAATTGATAGTGAACAAAATTATTCACATAAAGTTCTTAATATTCTCAAGACAAATACCACACCACCATTGACTCATAATAGGTTACAATTACTCAGTTCCCTTTTAATCTATCCAGTTTCTGCTTTTAGCTGCCAGATATTTCCTGCATGTAGTCAAATAACACGTACATATACACTACTCTCTCTCATATATAAGAAGAATCTTCATTCTTTTAAGAGTAGTTTCAAGATTAACACAGTTTGCTTACTTATGTGTCAGGTAAGAACAGACGTCTGAAGCAAGCTAAGGAGGAAGCTCAGGCAGAGATTGAACAGTACCGTCTGCAAAGGGAAAAGGAGTTTAAGACCAAGGAGGCTGCGGTGAGTGGTAATTTGTGATAGTGAATATACCTCTTTAATAATTTTATTTAGACATTTCATAATCCTACTATTTGTTTTCTAAACTATTTTTTGGCAACACTTATGCAATTGTTTCTCATTTGTATGAAGGCTGTCAGAGCTTTTCGTAAGAAGAAGGAATAACAAAGTTTCTGGTGAAATCTGCTTTTTTTTTTTCTTGGTGAAAATTAATTCATAAAAGGACTGTTAGTAGAGCTCACAACTCACTAGAAGCTATGCGGTACCAAAATAAGTAAAGTTCTCATTTGTGCATGCGTAATTTATTCTTGGTGTACTCTGCGTAGTACATCTGTGGATTTGTTTGTCTTCCGTTTCCTTTTAAGGACTGAACATTTCAGCAAATGCATGTCAGATATGAAAAGACTTGTTTAAAACCCCAAATTGAAACAATAGCAATTGTAAAAATGATTGCAAGCTCACTATGGTTACCAAAAGGGGAAATACATTAATCATTAATGCTTGTTGAAATGCTCAGAATTTCATATTATCAGGAAGGGAGTTTGGGTTTTCCTATAAAGGAGAATCATGTAGCAAGTTTTTTCTGTATGTAAGAATCTGACTTCATGCTACGCAGTAATAGAATGCAAGCTAACATTTATTACAAACATTAATATATTGAAAGGTAAAAAGATTTTTGTTAGAACAAAAGTTTGTAATCTTGTAAGTCAAAGTTCATATAATGCTTTTTACAAGGTGTGTTTTTACAAAACAGCTTTACAGTTCAGATGCAGAATGAGCATGCCAGTGGTGACAGAATTTGGCAGCCCAAGAGTCAAGAGGAAGCCCCTCATGCTTGGGCAGCCCAGTTTATGTCCATGCTTTACTACATCAGAGTATTGTGAGAAGCAGTAGAACTCTAGAGGTTGTGTGTTATTGGAAAAAATATTGTACTGTGATTTGGAAGGCTGTTACCTTTTTTTAACAGCATTATGGAATATATCACTACAGCTGTGATGTTACTTACAATAACATAACATTGCTTTAATACAATACATTGTTTGGTATTGCACTTATGATCATTTTGCAATCCTTTGTAGGCATCAGCAGTTACTCCTGTATCTAGCCGTATCTTAGTTCAATGTTAATTTGGACTCTCACCTATTTGTACTGTCTAGGATGCATTCTCTCAGTAAATGACAAAACACTTTTGTAAGTCACTCTGGACTTGTAAGTCATCTGCTAAATGCTGTAAATATAAAAGAAAGTGTTTTTTATGAACTACTTCCTTTTGTCTTTTGTTAGGCCCTGGGTTCTCATGGTAACTCAGCTGTAGAGGTAGACAAAGAGACCCTGGACAAGATGAGCCGCATCCAGGGTAGTTACCAACAAAACCGGGAAGCTGTATTAAACAACCTGCTGAAGATGGTTTGCGACATCAAACCAGAGATCCATATCAATTATCGTGTTGCTGGATAAACCTCCCCTTCTAGCCACCATTTTAATCACATCTGCTTAATACAAGGAACACCGAGACAAAGACTGGCATTGTACAACTATAAAGATGTTTCAGCTCCATTATCAATGTGCAGTCACACTGGTTGATGACCCCCTTTTCAGTGTTATTTGAAAAATGTTATTCATGCCCTTACATATTTTAAAGATTTCCTCTAATAAAAACTGATAAGATTTTTGCAAGATATGCATCTCCAGTTACAAACACCTGGAAGGTTTTAGTATTTCACCCTGCTGAGGTGCAAGTTAAACATATTGTTTACTGTAGATGGTGGATTTCCTGGACAGGTGCAATGCAAGTCTTTGTCTCTGCATTCTTCGTTACCTATTAGCATTGTCTTGTGAATAATGCACGTGTGTGTCTGTACTGCCAACTAAGTGCTGTGATGTTTATTTATAATCAGCAAGAATGTTTTATTTGATCACTGTATAGAACTACACAGCAGGTTCTTTTCTGTGGCATATTTATCACGTCATACTCCTATCTTTCTGCGAAATATTAATTCATGGCTTCTAGCTCTGATCTTCATGTGAATCTAACATTTCTCTGTTTGAGCCAACTGTGAAAATACAGTAAGTGGTAATAAATGGTTCTGTGTATATATCACTGATTATTTTTTTCCAATTTGCACCTTGTATCAAATCAATTTTATTTATATAGCACCTTTTACAACAGATGTTCTCAAAGCAGCTTTACAAGTGTCCGAGTACAAGGGGGGGTGGCATCTTCTGGCTGACACCGGTCACCACAACAACAGATAATTGTACAATAAAATACAAATTTTATTGTATGTAGTTACAATACAATTCAATCTTTATTTATAGAGCTCTTTTAAAACAGATGCTGACCAAAGTGCTGTTCAGTAATTAATAAACAATATAAAACACATTACATCACCAAACATAAAGTAAACAGACAACATTAAAAGCCATGGAATAAAAATGAGACTTCAGCCGAGATTTAAAAATCAACAGTGAAGGGGATAGCCTAACATTTAATGGCAGCCCATTCCATAATTTGGGAGCCAAAACTGCGAAGGCACGATTGCCTCTGCTTCAGCCTAGAGTTAACCAGGAGTAACCAGAAGAAGCTGATCATCTGATCTGAGAGACGTAGATGGAACAGAAGGCTGCAGGAGCTCAGTAAGGTAGCTTGGGGTTACCCTGTTCAGTGCCTTATAAACAAAAAGCAAAATCTTAAAATCAATTCTAAAATGAACAGGAAGCCAATATAGGCGTGATATGATCCCATTTACGTGATTTAGTTAAGAGACGTGCAGCAGCGTTCTGAACCAGTTGCAGCCTGGAAATAGCGGCCTGACCAACACCAGCATATAACCAATTGCAATAATCAAGTCTAGAAAAAATAAAAGCATGTATGACCTTCTCAAAGTCTTTAAAAGATAAAAACGGGTTGACCTTCGTTAAACGCCTCAACTGAAAGAAGCTGGTCTTTATAATAGAATTAATCTGTTTATCTAACTTAAAATCCACATCCATCACGACACCGAGATTTTTAGCAAAAGGTTTTACATAGGTATCCAGCACACTTAAGTCCTTATGGAGAGTTTTAGTGGTGCTACCAGGTCCAAAAATTAACACTTCAGTTTTATGTTCATTAAGACTTAAAAAGTTAAGAGCCATCCACACCTTAATCTCCCCAACACAATCTAAAAGCATCTTCACAGAATTTGAATCTTTCTGACGAAGAGGAAAATAAATTTGGGTATCATCTGCATACATATGAAAAGAGATTCCATATTTCCTCAAAATCTAAAATATTTCCTCAAAAGGAAGTATATATATAGAAAATAAAACTGGACCCAGAAAGGAACCCTGGGGGATCCCACATGTTAGAGGTGATGAAGATATAAAGTCACCAAGGCTGACCGAAAAACTCCTGTCAGATAAATAAGATCTAAACCATTCCAGTGCAGTGCCTTTTATACCAACCCATTTCTCCAGCCGAGACATGAGAATGCCATGGTCTATTGTATCAAAGGCAGCTGTCAAGTCTAAGAGGATAAGGATTGCAGAAGCCCCTGAATCAGTAATTGATAACAAATCATTAAATACTCTAAGTAGCAGTTTCAGTGCTATGAAAAGGTTTAAAACCTGACTGAAAAACCTCTAAAATACCATTTCTAACTTAAAACATTTTTGCAGTTGCAACAGTACAACTTTCTCCAATACCTTAGCAAGGAACGGAAGCTTAGAGATAGGTCTAAAATTTGAGAGCACTAGAGGACCTAAATTTGACTTTTTAAATCAAGGGTTGCACAACGGCATGCTTAAAATTAGTTGGCACAACTGCTGAGGCAAGGCTGCTATTCACAATGGCATGAATATATGGTCCAACTGTATCAATAATATCTTTAAGACGACGTGGAGGAACAGCATCTGTGGGGGAAGCTGAAGATTTTACCTGAGTAATAATATCCTTAAGCACAGAGAATGAAACAGGCTCAAACTGGTTTAAAACGGCAGAGCACATAATTGTAATAGAAGGATCATACAAGGGCAACGTAATAGAAGATGTAATATTTGCAACTTTATTAGTAAAATAGTGTAAAAACCGTTCACACATTTCTAAAGAAAAATCAGAACACTAAATTTGGAGCATTAACAACAGCATTGACAGTATTAAAAAGTACTCGAGGTTCATGAACATTATTCGCAGCAAGAATAGTAAAATATTTCGTCTTTTCAGCTTTTACAGTTGTTTGATATTTCAACATTCATTTAAAACCATAAAAGACACTTGCAATCGATCTTTCTTCGCTCAGCTCTCCTACATTCCTCTCTAACTATGCGGGTTGTACTATTCAAGGCTCAGATTTGCATTTAGAGCGCATACCTTTTACAGGAGCAACCATGTCTAAGATACTTTGGCATAACAGATAAAATCCAGAGGTTAATTCCTCTGTGTTAAGACCCGAGAGGAGTTTGATATCTGCCTGCGCCCTTTTAAAGGCAATCGAAAACTGCTCAGCAGACGCGGGGTTAAAAACACGACCTAATAAACAGGATTTGATAATACAAGGAAGAGAAGTTTCGAATAACACTGGCATGTGGTCCGAGAACACTGCGTCACCTATCTCAATATTAAAAACTGGTAAACCATGTGATAAAACAAGATTCACCAATTAATTTTCTTAGACAAAACGAGCATCAATTTCAATGCGTTTAACTTAGTTCCGTACCTATTTCCAAAAAACCATGAGAATACCGAGAACCCACGGTAGTCGCTGTTCGTTTTTCCATTCAAGTGATTTTATGCTTCAAAATGTCGTTAAAAACGCTACAAGCGTAGACAACATCGACAAATATTTTAAACCGCTAGAGCCATTCTCTGTATTTTGTAACATGATTTGGGTTGTATGAACGTCGCTGAGGATACCGATAAAACAGACAAGCGTCCATGTAGCACTGGCCCGTTTAAGCGTAGACTGAAAAGACCCTTTCGTTGAAGGTTTCGGCAGCTTTTCTGCAAGTGAAGTAAGACACATGCGGCTTTACAGATACTATGTGCATAATAAGAGTCATCTGTTTTTGGTAATATTTGTAGAAGTATTTAAATACTTATAGTATTTTTAATCATACATTTAAAATCATTATAGGATCATATATTGCCTGTTGAAATTAGCGTTGAAGGACTAAAGAAGGAAAGGTTAAACCAACTGTATAATGTGGAACCTCACCCAAAACTGCACGGTATTGTGATGTGTTATTTTACAAATAACCTAAACATTTATACAGCCATATCATTCACACATTTTATAAAACGTTTGTTTCATTCGCCGGGTTCGCTGTCCTAATGTTAACATTTAACAAAATTACGCCTAGCATTCAAATATTAGTGATGAAAAGTCTTGTTTTTTTAATAGAAAATTAAATATGTCCCTCTGCCCCTATACTGTTCGTGTCTTTACCAGTACATGTCTATTGAAAGTGTGAATTAGGTGTGACGGTCAAACAAAGTTTTTAATTAGGGTTTTGACGCGAGAAAAGGACATTTATTTAAACAAATTAAAAGTCCTTCAGCCCGAGCAGAAATATTTGTAGCTGGCTTCTTTTGCGCCACGTTACATGACATTTTCTGGTCCTTTTTCGACATTGTTTGGGGGTAAATGTACTGGTTCTTTGACATTAATGACTGAAGTTTAAAACAACATTTCAACAACAGCAACGACAAGAAATTCGGAGGGCGAGGTACGGTAAGTGGCTGCTGATGTGACAACGTCTACGTTTTTTGTTAATAGTTAATACAATTCGTTTTCCAGCCTGCGCTTCCGTTATTTGACCTCTACTGTACTGATATCAGGCTCAGTGTGATATCTGCCCATTTGGGTTAGCTAGCTAGTTAATAAGCTTATAGGTAATGCGTGATATTTTCGTCTGTGATCATAATACTTGTGTTCAGTTAAAGTCCGGCGATTTAGAAGGCGTAGCCAGATACAGATTCGGTTGTATTTGGTCAGACGGTTTAGCGTAGCTGCTGGCTAGCTAACTTGTTTCATCATCCACAATGCGAACAGGCAGGCAGTGATTGAAGTAGCATAACCTAGCTAGCTAGCAGTTTAGTATCTTAGCCAAACCCAATAATACGAAGATACGGTGAAGTATCGTTGAGGATTTATTTTTCATACAGTTTAAAACAAATTCTTAGAGGTTTCTTTGTTCTCATACGTGCGCTGGAGAGCGCAAATTACCTTGCAAATTTATATGCAGAACATTTCTATATACAGTCTATGCTGTGAACACATTTTTTCGGCATCAATATAGGTACAGAAAACATGTTCACTGATGAAGTTTAACCTGCATGTAGTAGTAATAAAAAAATAAAGTTGGGCTTTTTTGTTATCACATTGCTTCTCTTTGTCGTTCTCGTGTTGGTTATCTCGTTTTACTGGGTTGTCAGAGCGACTTTAATAAACGTCATCCGAGAAAGTGCGTTCTTTCTCAGTTTAGAAAAACATGTCGAGAAACAATGGGCCTTTTCATAGACTGTTGAGTAGTGACGGGATTCTAATGAAATGGTAAACCGTCTTTCATGTTGATTGACAACGCACTTTCTCTTTCATAAGCGTTGGGAAATATATTTGGTGTTTTCCTCATAGCTTTGCGTGGAATTGAGTGCATGGCGAAAAACGCACAAAGGTGAGCTTATTTCAGTTGCCTTGCTAATCAAGTAAACATGAAAAGTCGAACGAGTCAAGTTACAAAATGAACCAATGACTAGGCGCCAGGAGCGGATAGGTTCACCAGAGCCCGCTAGAAGCGAACCCTAGATCAACGATTTCAGAAAGTCTAGAGATCGAACTCACGGACTTGAAAACAGCTTTCCCATCTGACCAAACGGATCTGGGTCTGGAAAAGAACCATAATGTGACAACGTCCTTTGACAAAATAACTTGTATGAAAGAACGTTTTAACTGTATTTAGTTAGACCTGATTAGTATTTTACGGTTCATAAAATACAGTAGATTTATTACATCTGTTGTCCAATATACACAAGGATGTTTCCGTTCCAGACATTAAATTGCCCAGTTGTATTTTGCAGTACGGATTTATCCGTTACCTGTTTTATGGTTTTAATTCTAAAATCACTGAGGTAGCTGTAGCTACTATAGAGATCTAGATCGAGTTTCAGGAAGTCCGAAATCCATGACACTACTCAAATTACGCTTGAGGTGTGCAAACAGAATTGCAAGGTCTCTAAAAGGACAGCCAAAAACAACAATTTTAACTACAATTTTTAACTTTTATACGCAAGTAGACAAAACCTATTCCAAGTCAATGTTGAAATTGAGGTTTGAAATTGAGGTCTTTGCTGCGGTTTAAAAAGTTGCTCTTTGTACCTCATCTTGAAATCTAAAGTCAAAATTCAAAGAGCTTGGTTATCAAGAAGCAAAATAAATAAAAAATGACAGAATTTAAGAAAATTAATGGACAAAATAGCAGATTGATCTACTCTCTATAATTTTTCAAATGACTGAAAAATCTCTAGATATTTCATGCTACTCTAGTAGAAGCTGTTCAGGACCCAGTTTCCCTCAGTGATGGTAAAACAAAGCATTGTTAGATGGCAGTGCATTTGTTCTACCAGTTGTAGTACACTCATCCCTGTGATGCTTGAAGGAAACTACTGAGATAACTTGCACTTTTGCACGTAGTACAGTCCATGTTCTCTCTCTGAGAAACCACTTTATGACTGATGAGCACAAAGGTCTCTGGTCATGAATATCATAAAGCAACTTACATGAACATTATAGCACTGTCAATGAAATACTTTGCAATGTTCACTTACAAAATTTTAGTTCTGTATTATCTTTTACCTTTGACCAGATTTAGGGATTACTTGTCCGTATGTTAAGGAAATATTTTCTTACGTGCAGTAGTGCAGCTGTTAGTACAGTTTCAGTATTGCTATAACATCACTTGAATTTAAGGAAGTGAACCCATTAGCTGCCTGTACTTGAAAAGCCATGTTTTAGTTTAAAAATCCCAAAGGAAAATGAGTAAATGAGTAGAGAAGCAACAAAGGAAGCAGAGTGTAAAGGGACGTCAATGGATTTTTAGGCTTGGTTGATGCAGTGCTTTTGATACAGTTCACTTGTTGATGTAGCAAAAAATGCCATTAAAGAGGAAGAAACCTTTAGGTATCATGACTTGTGAAGTGGGTATGAACAGAGCCCAGTGATTGGCTGAATATCTGCTGTAGGAAAGTAGAGGAGGGAAAAGATCATGTGAAAAGGCCAGCCATGAGACATCACCTTAAGTTTGATCAGTATGTGACACTACATTCAGTCTACATCTGAACACACCCGTAAGCCAAGGTGAATTTCTTTATCTAAATTGGTCTTCAGTGCCCTCACTGAACTGTGTTTGTTTAAAGAGAGACTTGCATTGAAGATAAAAGGATAAAACTGTTATGTTTTACTTTTCAGGATCACCAAAAAAGCTGACAGAAGTGTCTGGGTGAGTTGATTTTTGAGTTAATAATGGCATCTAAATTGGTTATCTATGCTTTGTTGGTAGTTAAGTTAAATGCTTATTTAAAGAGTTGATTTACAGAGGTTCACAACTGAGAGAATGCTATCTGTTCAGGAAGATATCAAATTCATAATTTTGTAGTCAGCATTTTATAAGCCTTTAATGTTTATTCTGCAATGTGATACCAGAATAACAATTTAAACATTGATATAGTTGTTGTTCTTCTGTTCCACATTTTAAAAGTGTGTTCTCCTTAAAACCAATATTTTCAATTTTACTTTTCCTTAAACACACATAGAAAGTTGCAAAGGATACTCCAGTAATAGTGTACACTGATTTGAGATTTTGTTTCTTTTGCATATGGTCTGCAGTTCATTTAGTAAAAATACACACACAGAAGACTGGTATTGAATAACATGGTTTTTTGGAAACATGCAGCCTTAGATTAATGGAAGAATGATTCTTTGATTAGATTGATCTTTTCACTATTCTGTCTGGGTTGTTCTTTTCTGATGTGCAGTTTGACCTCCAGGCAGTATCAGACCTTTAGCAAAGTATGTCCTTTTCCCATATTAGTACTTTAATTGCTTTATATGGGAATTTAATTACATTACAAAAACTATGGCCTCTGAGTGTGTAGCCTGAGGTTAAAAGCAGAATTGATTACTTATGGTGGTTCTCTATGGCTCATGAGGCTGCTCCCAATCTCATTTACTCTGCTTAAAGTCTTTGGTAATGAAAGCCTTTGAAGAAATGTTTGTACCTACATTATGTGTGTGATATAATATGGCCCGTATTGTCTAATTATCACATAGTCCCTATCAGTGGAGATATTGCATCACCGCAGACGTAAGCTTTTGTGCCTGTCTGAGTATTGGTAAATAAAAAATAATGTTATGTTGAAAACCAAACACTTAATGGCTTCTTAAGTTATTCAGGAAGAGCATTATACAGTTCAGTACAGTTACAGCAGTGCTAGAATACTTTACATTATACAATTCATCATAGTTGCAGCAGTGCTAAAATACTTTACCTTATACAATTCATCATAGTTGCAGCAGTGCTAAAATACTTTACATATTTTTGTGGATTTGCTCTGGAATGTCAAACTTATGTAGCTTTATAATAAGCTCCTTAGCTCCTTTAGCCGAACTGTACCTATGTACCAAATGCAGAAAGGTATATGAAAGTCCACAGAGTGATTTCGGACTGCTTTAATAGCTGTTACTGCAACTTTTGTCTTTTCATGTGCAGGAAGATGTCACATGCATATCATAACCATGCCACCATGCTTCCCGCAACAGTCATGGACTCTAATGCAGACCATGGATCAGGTTCTATAGGCCATGATAAAATGATGGTTAGTAAATTGCACTGTGGTCAATACAATGCATTATTATGCAGTTACAGAAACTTTACTAGTGCAAAGTCTCTTAAGATGTATTGGTATACTGTGAGGTTTGCTAAATTTGGACAATTGGTGCTTTGAAGTACAAAACAAAACATTTCAACTACTGTATTGATGGTCTGGAAAACATTAACAGCAAACATGGCTGAAACACTTATTAAGAAAAAGACTAAATAGATAGAATGTTGAAATATTGTTACTTTTAATCTTTTATGCCTTTATTTGTCCTTGCAGCAAATGACATTTTATTTTGGGTGCAAAAACGTAGAGCTGTTATTTGCTGGGCTTGTCATCAACACACCTGGAGGTCAGTCTAAATCTGTGATGGTCAAAAATCAATCAGAATTCACTAAGCTGGAGGAAAAGCGCTCAGGCTATGTAATCAGATGCTTGATGTTTAAAACAAATCAGTTTAATTTCTAAGGAATACGAGCAGTTGCCCTTTCATGTTACTTTTTTTTCTTCTTCCTCCAAAGTGAGGAATTTTTGGGCCCATTCATCGCACACTGATAGTTGGGACCATTACCTCAATGTACATGCAAATGAACAGTAGTGGAAGTTTACAAAGCGGTATGCTTGAATAAAAAAAAATCAAGATCTCCATGAAAATGGAGAAATGAAGTTAAAGTATCTGACTGTATAGCCCGAGCTTGTTTCCTTCAAGAGCACCAAGTGAATTTTCAAGCATTGTCTGTTCTCATCCTTCCTTTAGAAATGGTGGGTGCCTGTATCGGGGTGTTCTTGTTAGCTGCATTCTACGAGGGACTAAAGATTGGTCGAGAGGTCCTGCTAAGGCGGAACCAAGTCAGTGTGCGCTACAACTCCATGCCTGTGCCTGGTTCTGATGGCACTGTACTCATGGAGACCCATAAAACAGTAGGGTGAGTTGAGAAACAGTAGTCTCTGTGCTCAGCAGGTAAATGGTAGGTGTGTGTGTATTCTTTAGGGTTTTTCTTTTAAAATTTTAAATCGTTTCTCCACTTTCTCAGGCAGCGGATGCTGAGCTTGCCACACATGTTCCAAACAATACTGCACGTCATCCAGGTGGTGGTCAGCTACTTCCTCATGCTGGTGTTCATGACCTACAATGGCTATCTGTGCATCGCCGTGGCAGGAGGGGCTGGGGTGGGCTACTTCTTGTTCAGCTGGAAGAAGGCAGTTGTAGTGGACATTACAGAACACTGTCATTAAGCCTTCTATTGACCATATCCTCTCTCCTCACACAGCTGCATGCACATCATTTAAAATAATGAAAAAGCTTATACACACCTTGCACTGAATTTGGAACATATATTGTCTGCCAAAGCCCGGTGTTAAGATTATATCATTTCTTATGCCCAAAAGTCCTGACAGATTCCTTCAGTCAGTGGGAACTGTTATTAGGATTCAGACACGTAGTGCTTGGAACCCTATTGTAATTGTTAGGGTTTTCTTATTATTATTTTTCCCCCTGTAAAACGCAACATGCAGCATAGACCATAAATTTTCATTCTGCAGGTTAGTCACATTTTCAAATAAATAATTGGTTCTGATTGCAGCCTTGCCATATATGGCCTATATTGCTATAACTCATACAAGTGATCAACTCCTCATTTGAAACACTTGCATAGATTGAGGTTCTGGTGATGTCTGCCAAGTAGGGAGCAAATTCACCTTTAGGGGGTGCTACAGCACATAAAAATGTCCTAAATCATTTAAACCGCCAGAATTATCTTTTTGTCCATACTACACAAAAGTAATGGGTACTGTCACATTCAACTCTTTGAGCTGAATAATGTTGCAATTACAACTCATGTCAAACTGCACTACCTGTCCAGTATTTAGACTTTTTACTTCCAAAATACAGCATAAGTTCAAGTTTATTTATTTTTATAGCGCTTTTAACAACAGACGTTGTCTCAAAGCAGCTTTACAAATGTCCGAG
>JAOXYF010000003.1:11609648-11624922 GCA_028565775.1 Sternarchorhynchus goeldii | reverse complement strand
TATATATGTGTATGTATATATATATATATATGTGTATGTATATATATATGTATGTATGTGTATGTATATATATATGTATGTATGTGTATATATATAAAATATATATATATATATATATGTGTGTGTATATGTACATACACTCACTGAAGTTGCTGCTGTGTGTTTGCGACGTCTGAAAGAACTTATGTCAACTGACAATTCAGAACCAAATGCTGTCCACAGGATCTACAGAGTGGCAACATTTCTCACTCCCAAACTCCGACACCTAAAGATGCTAGATGATAACGCACGAGCAGATGTCATGGATGCAGTGAAAGAGCTGATAGTGGAACTGAAGTTTGATGCAAAAAATGACGAACCTGAGCCTCCAACAAAGAGAGCGCATTTCCCTGAGTTTCAGGAATGGGAGGACCAGGGTTCCATAGCAAGGGACGGAAGAATGACTTCAGAATCAGAGATAAGTGACTACTTAAGAGTAAAACTGGACCCAACTGTGACATCAGAATCACACCATGTTCGTCAGTGGTGGAAAAGTCACAGGCAAGAGTTTCTATCACTTAGTAAACTTGCCCGTCATGTACTCTGCATACCGGCATCCAGCGCACCGTCGGAACGACACTTTCATTTTATATATTCATTAAGATATAACGTCTTAGAACATTAATGTGACTTTCATGTAATTTCTATTCAACGCTAGATGGCACTGCAACCAAATTATGACTATTTTATGTCTGCGACTATTTCCGGTGTTCTGCACATCCGGAGAGAGGCTCGTTGTAGGGACTTACGCTTAAGTCTATCTTGAATGGTGAATTAATACCTGTTATTGAACTGAACTGGCTAAGATCGGCTGTACGTTTTTTAAAGAACACTTGATGTAAATACGTAAGTGAGTGAAGCTGGAGACGGTGTGGTAGGCAACGAAATTGATCGTGCAATATTCATAAATTAGCTAAGTAGCAGGTTAGCTAGGAGAGCTAACGTAGCTAACGAAACAAACTGGAAAACAAGTTACAAACTAACTAGCGACTTGCCATAATTGGTGTTTTTGAATCGGGATATCTATTAATTATATATGTTTAAATCGGGCTTTGCAATTTTTTTTAGAAATTGCTGATTTAGCATGTCGGATGAGGAAGAAGTGCCAGTAGTAAAAAAGGCTCGGATCTTCTATGGAAGCATTGAAGAAAAAGAGAAAGAACGTCTTGGTCGCGAGGGAGGCGCTCCCTCTGTAAAAGATGCTATTAAGGCTGGAATAGAGGCTGGCAATATTAACATATCCAGTGGTAAGCGCTCTCCTAAATTGCTACGGTGTTAAGATCAGCAAATAAATAAGCAACAAAATCTCCTGTTTTGAGTGGAATGTGTATTTGCTGATGGATTTTCTCTTTTTGTATCTATACAATGTGATCATAAGTTTTTATCTTTGCATGTTTCAAGGGGAATCCCTGGAGATAGAGGAACGTGTAAGTGAGCGTCAGGCAGAGGTGCTGGCTGAATTTGAACGCAGGAAAAGAGCACGGCAAATCACAGTTTCTACAGATGATGCTGAAGTCAAAGCTTGCTTGCGTGCCTTGGGAGAGCCAATCACAGTGTTCGGTGAGGGACCCGCTGAAAGAAGAGAGAGGTGAGTGAATAATACCCCGGTCTGATGTGGGAGCATTAGAAAAGCATGGATTTTGGAAATATTTGTGTTTTGTTATATATATTTTTAATCAGTGTTTCTAATATGTTTCTTTTTAGATTGAGGAATATCTTATCAGTAGTAGGACCTGATGCCTTGAAGAAATCTAAGAAGGATGAAGACAAAGCAAAGCGTTCTCAAGATGATGTATGGAATCAAATTTATTTGTCATCAGTTTAATTGTATTATGAGTTATAACTTTTAAGAGAATGTAAACAATGTGTCAGAAGAATGTCAGTGTAATTAATGAAACCTGTTCTTGTGTTTGTGGCAGTCTCAGCAGACATGGTATCATGAGGGCCCTGACACTCTAAAGGAGGCACGTCTGTGGCTGGCTAAATATTCATTGCCCAGGTTAGCATAGCGCAAGAGTAAAAGAAGCCATTGTTATCTGTGCATTGCTGTCTTAATACTAAAATGGGTCCCATTTTTTTGTTGTGTGCTTCAGAGCCGTGAAGAGGTTAGATGATGCACGAGCACAGAAAGAGATTCCAGAATCGACACGCACAATACGGCAGCAAGAGCTTCACAAGACTCTCAGGGTAATAGTAACACTGAGGAGGTGGGTGGCGGCAACAATTATGCTTTATCTAAACTACAGTTTCTGTATTTCTTGTCAGAACTTGAATAACTTCTGCAGTCAGATTGGAGATGATCGTCCAATATCCTACTGCCAGTTCAGCCCTAACTCCAAACTCCTGGTGACTGCTTCTTGGTGTGTTTATCTTTTTCTTCTTCTGTTTTTTGCCCTTGAAATGCAGGCGTATGTTTAACCTTTGTTTTAACTACTTTAGGAGTGGGCTTTGCAAACTCTGGAATGTCCCAGACTGTAGCCTTGTCCGCACATTAAGAGGTAAATATTGACATTTTTATTATTACTTATGGTTAATAAACCTAATAATGCAAATTAGCTGAAAATGTTAAAGGTGTACTGGGAAGCATAAAATTATTATCCTCACTCGTAGGTCACAATACTAATGTTGGAGCCATTAGCTTCCATCCTCAAGCCACACTGACTCTTGAGGAGACAGATGTCAACATGGCCTCCTGTGCTGCAGATGGATCTGTTAAACTGTGGAGTTTAGATAGGTTTGTGTTTGTTTGTACATGTTTGCATTTATGTTTGTAGTTGAGCCTGTGGTTTAGATGAAATACTTGCAGTTCATCCATGAATTGAATTCAGTTCTATTAACTCTAACTCCCTTTTCTGTATGTAGTGATGAACCTGTGGCAGATATAGAAGGTCACTCTGCGAGAGTAGCTCGGGTTGCATGGCACCCTTCTGGACGCTTTCTGGGCACAACTTGGTGAGTTAAAAAAAAAAATAAAATAAAAAATTAGATTATCTGCTTGACCTAAAATGTCTGACAAACCAAAGGAAAAACCTGAATATGGGTAGGAGCATACCCAGTGTTAATGCCTCCAGTATTTTATATTGCATGATACAGTTAAAATGGCGGCTTGAATATAAAAAAAGCCTACTGGGCTCAATTGAGGTGGAGGGTCAAGATCAAAGTCAAAATGGCTTATATAGCACTTTTTACAACAGCCATTGTCACAAAGCATCTTTACAGATGTCTGGGTCCAAGACTCCAGTGAACAAGCCGAAGGTGACAGTGGCAAGGGAAATTTCCCTAAGGACATGGGGAAGAAAACATGAGAGGAATTGGGACTCGGAGAGGGGAGATAGCAGGACAAGAAGACCTAGATGAAACTAAAGCAGAGTTAATCGATTCAGCCATGAATGGCGAGAGTTTTAGTCACTACTGAACAGACCAGTGTTTTGATAGGAACAGTGACTAAAGAGACATATGCATTTGCATATGGGGAAGACCTCAGTCAACAGAGTTGGAAATTGTGATTTAAACAACTTTCAAATGCATTGATGCATGTGTGTTAGTGTGATGTGTAAGTAAAACCACACTAACCTTCAGGTTTCTGAGAATTTTCATTTAGGATGTGATGAGTCTGTGACAGTAAAACAGTCCATTGACAGCTACATATAGAGCTATTAGGGATGCAGTGCATAAATCTTCATTCTGAACACATTTGCATATTGGTACATATTTTTGTATAGTGGTTACAAAAGCATAGGCAGTTATCTCTCAGGGGTCCATCTAACAACACACAGAAGCTGCTAAATAATTTACTACTTTGTTGTTGACTCAATGGACTATGAAAGATCTTGTAATGTGAGACCCTTTTTTCTGAACAGTCATGTAGTCTGCATCAGTCTAGAACTACAGCAATCATGAAGTGTAGTGTGAACAGCGAGCTGATGACTTTGAATATCATGTAACGTGTCCATGGCATAAGCTGTCCAAGTCATGGCGAAGGAATGTTTACACATTTACCATTTTAAATAAAAACATCATTTACTCCATAACTACACTGCTCCTGTATATTTTTTTTAAATTATGGAATAAACATCAGGGAATTATGTCCCTGTGCTTCATGACACAGTCAGGGAATGGCTTTTCTTTAGATAGTTTTTAAAAATATATATATTTCCATTCATTCTTGGAGAAAACTGTCTTGTTATGTGAGTGATGTGGCAGGATACTGTGGCATTAACTTTCACATTAACGGTTTTATTTAGTAAAGTGGAAACAAATGAACACGCACAAACTGTGTTTGAAGAAAAAATGAAGAATCTCACAAACACCAACAACTAGCACAGAACATGCACATGCTTAAATACAACGTTAACGAGACACAGGTTCAACACACAACTCTGACAAGATGAGTGAAATACAAACCAGAGGAAGGAGTTGAGGGCGGCCACTGTGACACCTCTGTAACTACTGAAAAAATAGCTACTTCATAAATTGACCAGAAGATGGCAGTGGGATGTTTTTTTTTCCACATTTGTAAAACATCCCATTTTTTGGAACAAAAACAAATTGTGTTATTCCCATAGGAGTGGTCTCTAAGATAAAAAGGAACTGACACATTCACAATTCACAGAGCATGAGGGATCACTAGATGGTTTGATGAGTATGAAAATTATGACTCATGATTATGACCTTTACAGTAACCACATATCAACTCCATTGAACAACTATAGAAGATTTTGGACCACTATCAGATCACCCAGACTTGTAGAATCTCTGTGCCAGGTGCATTGAAGCTCTTCTGGAGGTCAACATCTTGTTGTTGTTGTTTTCTTCTCTCCTAGTTATGACCACTCATGGCGACTGTGGGATCTTGAAGTACAAGAGGAAATTCTTCATCAGGAAGGCCATAGTAAAGGTGTCCATGACTTGCATTTTCATCCTGATGGATCCTTAGCAGGAACTGGGTGAGTCCGTAATGCTGAGAGTATATATGTCAAAACAGACGACTGTACTGGTAATACTAGAGAATAAAAAAAATATTTTGTTATTCAGATTTCATAAATGTAACTTAAGATATTGTAAACAGCTTTAGTCAATGGGTCAATTAATAATTTAGGTCTCAGTACTTTCACCAGAAGGCACTAGGGAAGATTTAATTTAAAGTAGTTTCATTAAAGGCACACTGATTTGCTGCACATGGTCTTGTGTGTATCTGACATTCAGCAAAGACATCAGTTTGAATTTATTGAAGCTCTATGAGCTCATGAGGCACACAAGGCTCTCCAGGTTTAGGAGACCCAAACCACTGCTAAAGATCATACCCATCATACTCATATACAGACTAATAGTTTACTGGTCCACTCTTATTAGCACTTGTGAAATCTGAAGCGCTCACTGAGAAACAGTGTTTTGTGACTATTTGCACAGTAGGTAATTGTGGGGTATTTTTTGTTTCTAGCTCTTGCTTGTTAGGAGTTGGTGACCTTAATGTGTTTTGCTTCATTGTTGCACCCCCTTCAGGCTGATTAGGCTCATCTCACTCGCCTGAGTGGTATACCTAGGCCTGAATTTCATGTCTGTAGCCTTGCAGTCTGGTCTTACAGTCTGGTCTGCACAATGTGCCAGAAAAAGATGATTATAATAATCAGAAAAAACAATCCCAATAGGGTTTCATGAACTATATGCCAAAAACAAACACAAAAAAACAACACAGCAAAAACCAGCAACACAGCTGTGCTTGATAAACCAGCTCAGTACCCAAATACTTGCTCAGCAGTGGTCACGTAGTCCAGAACTGTCTGGTGTTGAACATGGGAGAGGGTGTTCTGATGAATTAGCCTATTCATACAACAGATTGTAATTGTCCCTTATAAAAAGAATCTATAAGATGTACTTAATGTTGTCAGTTAGTGTAGCTGGAAGATAGGTGTGTCTTAATGAAGTGGTGGGTGTAAATTATATGTGCAAAGTATTTGCCTATAACTAAGCCTTTGTACTTCTCAATCACTTCTGTATCAAGGGGGCTGGACTCATTTGGTCGCATTTGGGATCTGAGGACTGGCCGCTGTGTGATGTTCTTGGAGGGCCACCTTAAAGAGATATATGGAATCAACTTCTCCCCAAATGGGTAAATTGAAGTAATACAAATAGAAAGAATTAGGTCAAAAAATGTTTTGTGATTTACTAATGTTACAGTACGTTTCATATAGTTATCATGTAGCCACGGGAAGCGGTGACAACACATGTAAAGTCTGGGACTTGCGGAAGAGGAAGTGCACATACACAATCCCTGCTCACCAGAACCTGCTGTCCTCAGTCAAGTTCCAGCGTAAGTGCAAGCAACATTTAAATGACTCTTCATTTACTCCTAAATCTTGCTAGCTTCAGCAAATTATTCACCACATATATAATATAAACAAATAACACAAATAACATTTTAATGTAATTTTTTAATTATATTTTACCTGCCTCTTTGTCCTTCAGCTACAGATGGTCATTTCTTGCTTACGGGTGCTTATGACAGTACAGCTAAAGTGTGGACACACCCTGGCTGGTCTCCTCTCAAGACTCTGGCAGGGCATGAGGGTAAAGTGATGGGACTGGACCTGTCCCCTGATGGACAGCTCATTGCCACCTGCTCCTATGACCGCACCTTCAAACTCTGGGTGTCTGAGTGAAACATTTGGAGCTGTAAAGATGCTATATTCTTTTAGCTTCTCCAGATATTTTCTACTTTTTACCTTCATTGTTAGAATGGCTCTTTTTAGTTTTTTTTCTTGTTTAAATTTTCTTGTTTAAATAAATGTTAAATGGGCTGACACCAGGCGTGTATTGGTTTTTTTTCCCCATCCAAATATGTGAATTTTCCCATCATATGAAACAAGGGAGGTTTACTGATTACTGCTAAGCTACAATATCAAGAAGGTAGATTTTCATATTTTACAGACTTCTGATGATCAAACAGGTCGGTGGGTGTAGAGTACATTACATGTTGCTTTAGTGGCTCTACCACCAGCGGCAGCAGAGGAAGCACCACCTGCAGCAGGGGTTTCTATGGAAACGGTGCTCTGCCATGGCCATGTGAGCCCAGGCAGAAGGAGGCTGATCTGTGATTGGCTGCTTGACAAACGAGGGCTTGATCTCTAGTGTTGTTTTCTGAGTGCTGCTTCGCTGGTTGTCCATATCTGCTTTTACACCCAGAAATGCAGCCAGGTCCAGGTCTAGCCCAACAGCGCCTCCACGAGGTAAAGGGGTGTTTTGCCTGCATTGCGGACAAGGGATCCACAGCTGGAGTGGAAAGACCATACAATAACCAAAATATACCTTCCATATTTATTCTAGTAATCTAGCATTTTAACTAGAAAATTGCTGCATTTTTTAATAATTGTGTTTTGGCTTTTAAGAATTACATATATGCTTTTAAAGAAAATTTGTCAAATTTTGATAAATTATCAGTCATTTACTACGGTCATCACTGTGAACAAAAAATGCAATTTGCTATATAATTTCAGTGAAATAATTCTTAAACTGCACAATACCGATCTGTCAATTAGTGATAACTGAAGTTAGTACATTGGTTTCACGAGAGGCATGTGAAGCATCCCTAGATGTGGAATATTCCCATCTCAGTACTTGTTTACAGACTGTCTAGATCACCCTTCAGATATTCAGTGGTTTTTAATTCTATTAGAATTACCATTCCAAATCCAATTTGACTTTTAAAACCATGAGCATAAGCGATTAATACATTTCCTGTTTTGATTTGATGGAATTATTGCTCACTACAGACCAGTAGCCAAACAAAACATTTCTCTAACTTAATTTGGTTATCTAACATTCCACAACTTGCAAGACAGTAAAGGTATTTAGCTTATGTGTGTTTATACTACAGTGGATATATTGAAATGTGATTTATGAGCTCCTAAAACTTCCAGGACTGTTTAAAAAAGTTATGGAAATGGAAGGTTCAGTGCGTAGGTCTAAAACCAGTAACAGTAAACAGTAACAGCATGGTTTATGTATTTTGTGTGGTTTTTTAAATCTTAGAACAAATTTAAAGAAAGGCTCCCTTGTTTTGAATATAAGATTGGGGGTATTATATCATTAGTTCATAAGTACTTAAATGAGACTGACCATGGCAAAGTACTTTTCCTTGATTACTGAACTATAATTGGGGTAAACATGCTCCTGCAGGGGACCAACCTGCTCATTGATGGCTGTATCCAGTCGTCTCAGGCAAGCCTGACAGAACGTATGGCCGCAGTAGAGTTTCCGTGGGAGCCGGTCTCCCAGGTTGTAGGCGTTGTAACAGATAATGCAGTCCAGCTTTCGGCTGTCCCTGTAAGGCTGGCCTGTCCCTGGAAGGCTGCCCCTGGAAGGCTGGGCTGTCACCTTCTCATCAGCCTCAGCTGAAGGCACTGACACTGAGATCTCACCTTCTGTCATCCTGCTGAAAGAAAACTTTTCATTCACTCAGTTAGCACTGAAAACCCATCCAACCCATTTAATATGTTCAAATTCATTATTGTAACAGCATGGAAGAGTTTTACTACTAGGCGCCTGGTCTGTATTAGTGAATTAGTGATGAAGATGTCAAAACACAGTGCACATAGTGCAATCTGAGCATAATTCTCAAATTACAATCTCATTTTATGCCTGGCACAAAAAATGAACAATGTTTTTGGCGTTGTTGTATTAGTACATTTTCACCCCATCCTGTCCACTGTGAATTACATGTTTTAGTCAATTAATCAAGAACCTGTAAGCTAAATTCATAGTGTCTGTTAACAATAAAAGGTCTGATGTAGTGAGGAGACAGAGAGAGAACATCTTTAATGGCACTGGATGTTAAGATAGTTGATTAGTCCATAATGACAACCATTTTGCTTTGCACAATTGCACAAAATGTAATATTACAACCATTCATCATAAAAAATGATTAAAAATCAATACAAATTCTGTGATCTAGCAATCACTTTCCTCTCTTCTTGTACTTAGTTTTTTTGAAACCTTGAAATTTTTCTTATTATATATGTATATGGAGAACTCACTACATACAAAATAATATCCCAGTAGATCTATTCTTTCAGGTATTATTCTATTATTCTAATATGCCACAAATGTTTTTCTTCATAGTTTTTTTAATTTTATTAATATCGCTGTTACTGACAGTTGTTGTGTTCTTGCTTTACTACCCCTAATTTCTGCATTCTCATAAACTGAATTATTTATGGCTACTAAAAGAACTTTGAACAGAAGTCTTTGCCTTACCTCTCAGAATTGCTGGTAGATCTTTGAAGTTTCAATGATAGACTTGTCATGGAGCCATCCATGTCAGCTCAGACAGCTGGACAAATTTCAATGTGGACTGTAGTATCTTAATTTCTTTAGAGTTCCCAATCATGTTCTTTACCAGCTTGATTAGCACCTATCCACACACTCAGACACAATGTCCAACTTTAGTCACCCTTACTATACAGGCTTAGAACAGGTTCTGCCTTGTTTCCTCTATTTCTTTCCAAACCACAACACTGTCTTGAGAAGAGAACAAACGATGTGTGCTTTTCCAGTCTTTAATATTTAAAACCTGCCTGTTGCTGTGCACTCACACACACACTTACACACGTGAACATACTCACGCACACACATGTACACACATACATTTGGGAAGCAGAGAATTGCTGTTGTTTGGAGTCACTGGTTTTGTTTTCCAATTTCCCTATATAAAGGATTTTTTTTATTTTACCACAGCTACTCTGTGTTTATGTTTGTTGAAAGTGTTCATGTCACAGTGAAACCTGCCTATAATTCCCACTAGAGTGTTCCTAATCAATATTGTTAGGAAACAATCCAGGCAAACTATCTTTATATCAGCTGTCAATGGTGAAACACATTCCAGCTGTTTATTGTATCAGTTCCCTAAACAAGTGAAAAGCAAGACCATCTTAGATTACAGCAGTGAGGGCCATAGATGGCGTTAGCTCCATTATTTACTGCTCTGGGGTCACTTTTAATATTTGTCACTTTGCTTGAAACCAGAAAATGTATGTGGAGATCTAATAGCAGATCAGTTTGCTATGGAGGGACATCACAAGATGAAAGACATCTCAACTTACAACCCTCACAACAGAGGCCCTGAAACCTGAGCTTAGTCACCCAAAGACAGCCTGTCATCAATGTAGACCTGCCAAATGGGACCAGAAGCCTTTATTGCTTCTCCAGTAAAGAAAATGGGATGTCCCTCATGACTTAATAGCTATTATAGATCAACCCAAAAATGTGTAGTAAATAAAGGGATGTGTGTAGGTCACTGCAATTGATGTGAATAATATACTTAGCATTGTTTTAGCAGTGTAGTTGTTTTATGACTCATTGTTTATATGTGATGTGTGTATTTGCCTTCAAGTATGCCTTTGCCAGTATCTAATCATACAGATCTT
This sequence comes from Sternarchorhynchus goeldii, assembly GCA_028565775.1. Classification (NCBI taxonomy): domain Eukaryota; kingdom Metazoa; phylum Chordata; class Actinopteri; order Gymnotiformes; family Apteronotidae; genus Sternarchorhynchus; species Sternarchorhynchus goeldii. Next base: position 11,614,462 of record JAOXYF010000003.1, on the reverse strand, counting down.
AAAGACATCTAGGATAGCTCTGTCCAGCCACAGGGGTCTCAGAGTGGTGCTACTTTGTAAAGCATCATAATCAGTCTGGAGAGGTAAGTTTGTAAAATTAAATGTTGAAAATAATGTTTCTCAAACTAGTGTATTACTTCTGTTCTTCTTTAAAATGTTAAAATAATTTTACAGTACATGTTTATGAGAGGAAATACAGGAATAAACATTCAATCTTTTCAATCTTTCTTTTTGCAGTTGCCCATGAAGCTTTACACCAATAGATGGCAGCAGAGGGAGCATACAAATATGGTAGGTATGCCTTATTAATCCCATGTAATGAAGCTTTATGAAAATGATCATTATATTTAAAAAATTTTATAGCAAAATCTTTTTTTTGTTATTATTTTACAGTTTAGTTCTACCTAGAACTCAACCATCTTATATAAATGCAATAACTGGAGCATTTGACGTGTGTGTTTACATGCGTGTTTTTTTATTGTCATCTCAATTATCCTGGTGCTAATCACTTGCTATCACTTGTCACTATAGGGATTGCAAAAGGATGAGAACAGAAAATTGTAGCTCCTTATATATTTCTTTGTAAAAAAATTTTCCATGATCAGTAAGATTTGAAATGCAAATATTTTTGTTGTTGCTAAAATCCCTCATTCCTCATATTGGTCCCCTTAAGATGGTTGCTTTCAAAGAGTGAAAATACTGAAGTACTGTAAAATGGCTGATACTGATACATATACTTATACATACAGTTGATGAAATAAGTATTGAATATGTCACAAATTTTGTAAGTGAATATATTTCTAGGTGCTACTGACATGAAATTCTCACCAGATGTCAGTAGCAACACATCTAATCCACACATGCAAAGAAATCAAACTATAGATGTCCATCAATTAAGTTATGTGTAATGAGAAATTCCACAGGGAAAAGTATTGAATACACATACTGAAATTTATTTAGTACTTTGTACAAAAGCCTTTGTTGGTGATGACAGCTTAAAGATGCCTCCTTTATGTGTTATTCAGGTGTGATTTTCTCCTGTATGTAGAAACTAGTCACATTCATTATTCTGGTGTGATTTTCTCCCGTATGTAGAAACCAATTGCATGTGTTATTTAGGTGTGATTTTGGCCCATTTTTTCACACAAACACTCTTCAAATCTTGAAGGGCTTCTTCTATGAACTCTGAGCTTTAGTTCCTTCCATAGATTTTCATTTGTATTCAGGTCATGTGATTGGCTGGACCATTCTAGCAACTTTATTTTCTTTCTCTAAAAGCATCTGAGAGTTTCCTTGGCTGTGTGTTTGGGATCATTGTCTTGCTGAAATGTTCACCCTAGTTTCATCATCAACATTCTGGTAGATGGCAGCAGATTTTTATCAAGAATGTCTCAGTACATTGGTCTATTCGTCCTTCCTTCATTTATATGAAGTGTGCCAGTGCCATATGCTGCAAAACAGCCCCAACATGATGTTCCACCTCCAAACTTCACTGTTGGTGTGGTGTTTTTGTGTGATATGCAGTCTTTTGACCTCCAAACATGGTGTGTATTATGTTATCCAAAGAGTTCAGTTTTGGTCTCATCTGACCTGACCATATTCTCTCAGTATTTCACAGGCTTGTCTAAATATTGTTGAGCAAACTTTAAATGTGCTTCAACATGCTCTTTCTTCAGCAATTTTACATGGTGAGTGTGCTTACAGGCCATGGCAGTTGAGTGCATTACTTATTGTTTTCTTTGAAGTGATTGTACCTGCTGACTCCACAAGACTCCACAAGTGGTCCTTGGCTCTTGGACAACTCTTCTGATAGTTCTATTCATTCCTCTGTCTGAAATCTTGCAGAGAACACCTGGTTGAGTCCCCCCACAAAATTTAAAAAGTCTATTCCCTTAGCAAGCATGATGTAACTTATTCAAATGTGGAGCCTCCATGCAAATACATACTTTTATTAATTATTACTGTTTGTCTTGTTTTCAGTAAGCTGATGTTTAAACTTTGAAAAAGATCATGAAAAAGGTTTACGTTTTAATGCTCCCTATCTCAAGAAGTAGTACAAACATACACACATGCATACTTTGACCATTCAGCTGTAGTACCCCACATTGTTCTTTACCAGTTATGTATGTCCATGTTATTGTTACCATGACCTCCTTTGAAGTTCCCAGCCATCAGAAAAAAGTACATATACACATAGGGAATAGGGAATCCAATTTCTGCCTCCATGCATCCAGTATCTTTGGACTGTGTGTGTGTGTGTGTGTGTGTGTGTGTGTGTGTGTGTGTGTGTGCGCATATGTGTTGCACATGCATAGTGAAAGGGAGGGTTAGGTGAGGCCGGTTCTACCTGTCATCCTGTTACAGAGATATTTTAGATCAACCTCTGTAGACTAACACTGCACTGTACATCATTCAATAAACACAGTGCTAGTTGCAGTCCCACACAGACTCAAATCTCTACAAAAATGTGTTAGAACCAGTATGTATGCATTCACAAGTTGCTGTGTCATTGGACTTTCTGACATGTGATGTCATTCCATCAGCAAAAAAATACATTGTTTGTGGTATGTTAGCTCAAACAAGATCTCACTGTGTACATGATAAACACATTATGTAGTACAGACAGCTTAAAGGCCCGAGTAATGAATGAGCACCTCTTAAAGTATCACAAGTGATATTATATAAACTTTAACTAATGTTAATCATGTTAACACCAATGATCAAGTAAACAACAAATAAGACAGAATAAGACACAAATAAAATATTCTACATATTGAAGCACATTTGACACAAACAAGGTCTAGACTAGACCTTGTAGGTCGGCATCCTATATTTTGAAAGTTTTTTGTCTGGTCATGTCCACATCCATTAAAATTTACCACTGCAGTTTTTTGTTTTAGTTTAATTTATTATTTTACTGTATAATTGTATAAGTAATTTAAATACATTTACAAATGAACATTTCTGACCTGTGATGTGAAACGTCAAAGCTGAAATTTGTGTAGGAGTCATAGTTTCAGGGACAACAGAAACCAAACAATACCTCATCGAAAAGCCTTTCATGTTGAGTTTCTGTTTTACATCCGGTTGTGAGGAATGTAGTTAAACATACACATGCTGTGCAAACAGAAATCAGGCAAAAGGTTTTCAGTACATTTATACAACTTTCCAAATTAAAAAAACTATGAAAAGATCACTTAAAATGATTTTCTTTTCGGCAGGACAATTCAACAGAACCTGAAGCATATTTGTCAGGTGGATAACATATTTTTTAAAACTTGCAAACGATCCTTTGAATGTAATATAATTTAAATTTTGATAGTAACTAATCTATTTTTTGGCCTTTTTTTTTAAAACAAGCCCTTGATTCAAAGATTCAGTAAGGTAATATACATTGTAATGGGCTGACATGAAAAACACACAAGGAGGAGACATTCCTGAGCCAACTCCCTACACAACACAAAAACACATCAGAGCTGTGACTGCTTGATCTCTCAGGGGTGGGGTTACACAAACACTCCCTGTCAGTTTCAAAAAGAACTTGCTTTTCACATATTCAGCCAACTCTCCATAACCATGACTGTTCAGGTGTGGTAGATGAAGTTTCATGAAGGAGTACAGTAGTTCTCATACAGCTTCATTCTGGTTGCTTTCTACAGAACGCCATCATCTCCACGGGTAGGAATTTACATTTTTATTTGTGTAGTGCTCTGCATTTAAAGGTCTGTCAAATCAGTTCATTTTTATTATTAAATTATTATTTTATCATTAAAAGCATTAAAAAAATCTGCTGAGAACAAACCTGATTGAAGTTTGGTGTAATGGTTTCAGTTAAGGAATAAGTCCAGGAATGTTAACAGTACTACGTAGAGAAGTTAGGAGAGAGGTCAATGATAAAGAAAAAATGGAACACATATTTCTCCAACAGATTTATGACCTTGTGGTCATAAAATTAGAATATCATGAAAAAGTTTATTTATTTCAGTAATTCCATTCAAAAAGTGAAACTTGTATATTATATTCATTATATTATATTATATATTATATACACACAGACACAGATATATTTAAAATGTTTATTTCTTTTCATAACTACAACTGTCAACTAATGAAAATCCCAAATTCAGAAAATATCTCAGAAAAGGTTCAATATTGAAGACATCTGGTGCCACACTCTAATCAGCTAATTAACTCAAAACACCTGCAAAGGCCTTTAAATGGTCTCAGTCTGGTTCTGTATGCTACACAATCATGGGGCATTGACACCTTGCATAAGGAGGGCAAGACACAAAGGGTCACTGCTAAAGAGGCTGGCTGTTCACAGAGCTCTGTGTCAATTCAGCACATTAATAGAGAGGTGAAGGGAAGGAAAAGATGTGGTAGAAAAAAGTGTACAAGCAATAGGGATAACCACACCCTGGAAAGGATTGTGAAAGAAAACCCATTCAAAAATGTGGGGGAGATTCAGAAAGAGTGGACTGGAGCTTGAGTCAGTGCTTCAAGAACCACCACGCAAGACATGGGTTTCAGCTGTTGCAGTGTCAAGCCACTCTTGAAGAAGAGACTTGCCTGAAGCTAAAGACAAAAAGGACTGGACTGCTGCTGAGTGGTCCAAAGTTATGTTCTCTGATGAAATTTTGCATTTCCTTTGGAAATCAAGGTCCCAGAGTCTGGAGGAAGATAGGAGAGGCACAGAATCCACGTGTAAAATTTCCACAGTCAGTGATGGTTTGGATTGCCATGTCATCTGCTGGTGTTGGTCCATTGTGTTTTCTGAGGTCCAAGGTCAATGCAGCTGTCTACCAGGAAGTTTT
>JAOXYF010000003.1:11589417-11609548 GCA_028565775.1 Sternarchorhynchus goeldii | reverse complement strand
TCAGAAGAGCTGAAGGCCACTATCAGAGCAACCTGGGCTCTCATAACACCTGAGCAGTGCCACAGACTGATCGACTCTATGCCACGCCACATTGCTGTAGTAATCCAGGCCAAAGGCCCAAATAAATATTGAGTGCTGTACATGTTCATACTTTTCAGTTGTTCTAAACATTTCTAAAAATCCTTTTTTGTATTGGTCTTAAGTAATATTCTAATTTTCTGATAAATTTGGGATTTTCATTAGTTGTCAGTTATAATAATCTTCAAAAGAAATAAACATTTGAAATATCAGTCTGTGTGTAATGAATGAATATAAAATAGAAGTTTCACTTTTTGAATGGAATTAATGAAATAAATAAAACTTTTTCATGATATTCTAATTATGACCAGCACCTGTAGGTGAGCTTGTCAAGGATACATTACACACTGTTCTAATTCCTACATAATCAAATTGCTATAATCAAATTGTGTTTTTGGCAATATTTGTACTCAAACCATAATTTCTTTCCACAGACTTCAAGTTGGTCAGGAAAATCACAAGTGAGATGTCAATGTCCATGCTAAAGCTCCATGCATAACTAGCAGAGAGAATCTCTTCTATCTATAAGGAAATAGGAGAAAGCCATTTGTTGATCTTTGATTGACAAGCCTGACCCCCTGTGCCCCAACATGAATCTTTCTTTGGAAAATCCTTATGGCGATGTGACCATTCCTCGTGCCAAGCTGCGTCCTTATGGTGACTCCAGCATGATCATTATTAACCCCATGACCCTCGAGAGCTCCTACAATAATAACTCTGGCCAGAATCCTTATGGAAACTTTAAATCTCAAGATGATGTGACCTCATCTGGTGTGCCTGTCTATGGAGAAGTCAAAGATGGCAGTCAGCATCCCCCTTCATATAAAAGTCAGGGCACCTACATGGTGAAGGAGGATGCAGAGCAAGTGGGCCGCTGCTACGCTTGCTGCTGTCGCTGTCGGAGGAAGAAGTGAGAGGCAGGGCACCCTTCGGAAACAAAGGACTGTGGGATTGCAGTGAGAAAGTGAAGTAGGTTATGACCGGTCTGCTAGAGCAGTTCAAACAGGTTTTGGTGCTGGTTGAACTTTTTGGCAGCCAAAAAGATTCTGCTGAGTGGACATTTCTTGAGTGGTTGTATGTAAGCTGTGTATAATTGTCAGTCCCCTAAGAGACTAAACTTATCAGGGTGCTTTCTCCAGTGCCTTTATTATTTTTTTGTACTTTTTGTACAACTTTTTGTACAAAATATTTACAGATGGATTAATTTTGCAGTGTTCCTCCTGTACCATATAAATGAGGGGGCTGTGTTTGACCTTTGGATTGAACAGTTGATTGTATTCTACCCTCTTTGTGCCTGGTACAATTTGTTCTGGAATTGTGTAAATAATGACAAACATTAAGTATGGCATCTGTGATGTCTACGTAATTCCACCCTTTCATGTTCTGGTGCCACCTAGTTCATTCAAGCAGCTGAGTTTCAATATCTTTGATTACTCAAGTTGGTTTCAGATTGGTGGGACAGCTCAAGGCTCTAAGGTCTGAGGTTAAGTCTATTGTTCCTGATCTTTGAAGACTTCAGATGTTATATTGTGTAGGTGGGGTCATCAAAGACAAGTTTCAGGTCAACCACACCCAGAAAGACAGACAAGGTAATGAATTCAGAACAAGAGTTACATTTTCTGGGACTCATCCACAGTGACTTGCTTTGCAAGTATTTGTGGGTGTTACCCACTCTTTTTGACTGAGGTTTATTACTGATGCATAGGCAGTGCTTTTTATTAAACATGATGATACTCAAGGTTCTTCACACATCACCAGAGGAATCTTACAGTAGACAAGTACTGCTGTCATGAATCATTATTTCAGGAAAAACAGGCTCTTGTGAAAAGAAAGAGAAACATCATTTTCTAGTCTCAGCTAGGCATTGACTGTCAACAACTTTCTGAAGAAAAAAGCAGAAATGTGTGGTCATAATCGATTATTAGTAAAAGACAGTAGAAAAAATCAATAAAGACATTTTATATGTGTAATGAAATTATTTGTCTTTTACAGTTATTTGGTGGATTACATGTGGTTTGGTGTATCACAGCATCTAAATGCTTACCTCTTTTAAAATGTTCTGCTGCACCAACCACTCTTTCTTAAAAAACTTTAAGTTTAAGCCCATATATATCAAATGTCTCAGTGTAAGAATGCTGACATAGCATAATGTTTTTGCCAACCATAACCTGATTATGCTCAATAGGTACCAGTTGGCTGGCCATAAGGGCCTAGAGTATGTGGGTTGGTTGATGTGAGGTAAAGGTTTCCACATTAAGCAGTTCTGCTATAGCATTGTTGACTCAGTGCCTATGATCTGGGGGGGGGGTTGGTTCACAGTCACATGGTACTTGATGTGAGAGAGGGTTGGTTCACAGTCACATGGTACGGGCAGCTGGAGCACAGGTTTGGAGCACAGACACTTGAGTGGAAAAGGGAAAATACATTTCCTGGAAAATACAGCATGTATACTAGTCTGGCTGGTTTTGGCTAGACAGCCCATGCTTCCCCCTAAACCTGCTGCACAAGTTCTTAGAGACTAACCTACCAGTGTTGCCCTGTGAGCTGGGTGAACTGAACTTAAAAAGGGGCAAACTACCTTTTTTTTGTATCACTGAAAAAGCTCTTTGGCTGACTGTACTGGCTAAAGCTCAAGTTTCATGTTTTAACGGTTAATTGTGTACACCAACTGCTTCTCAGGACAACAATCTATTGTAAATTGTTTGAGCTTCCTGTTCACAATGCTTCGAGTGTGTAATAACATACATGCTCATTTACAAGGAAATGTGGGGCAGCAGAACCTGCTTTAGAACTATAAACTATGAGAAAAAAAAAATGCTTACTGACCAAGTCATTCAATCTAGCAGAAAGTCCACAGATTGATGCTTGTAGAACACATTTTAATATCCTTTTGAATATCCTTGTAATAAGCATTTTATAGATTTTTCAGTCAACTCCAAGACAAAAATACTGACACTACCCCTTTAAGAAAAATCCAAAATTTATTAACACTTTTGTGTTTGTAGCTAGGGAATGTGTTAAAATCTCTAAATGATTAAAATATTGTATGATTTACATGCTAATTTACCATGGGACCAAATGCCACAACCCCCCCGCTCAAAACAAAAAAAAACAAAACTAACAACCACCAACACATAGAGTGATATACAGTGTTTGTGCCTATTCATGGTCCAGTCTTTCGGAAGTAAACAAGTTCTTTTAGATCAGAGTAGATGTGGACAATATTACTCCTTCCCACTTACCTGATACCCAAACACCATAGAATAACAGTCACATTAAGTTACAGAAGTTTTAGATGCAAAAAATGTTTAATTCATACTAAAACATAAAACAAGCAAAACAAGATCATACCCAAAATAGTACCAAAAATATATCTTGATTTTTTTTGGCACAACCAAAGAAAGAGAGAGAAAATAAGAGATGATTCGAGGAGGGGTGTAAAGCTTTCTGGACAAAACATTTCATGGAAATAAGGTAAAGATATATAACTATACTCTTTTATGACTACCTATGAATACACTGGGGGAGACTATAGAGAGAACTTGTAAGTACAATGCATCAGGTTGCATCACAACTCAATTTGAAGCAGTTTCTCCATAGCTTTTCAGTGCTTTAATTAACCTTGAAATCCTGACAACCATGAAAACAAACGTAGGTGGGACAACTGCATTTATCTTTGTAGCTCATTAGTAAAACACCATAAATTAGTTTGTTAGTCGCCATTACTAATACCTCACCGACTTTTTCATACAACATCTAGTCTTTGACCCTTTCAAAGCATTATATAAAAAATATCAAAAAACAAAACAACAAATCTGCAGGTAGTATCACGTTCCTAGAGATAGCATGTAATACAACTGTAATGTATTACTGTACATACCTGCCACTAACATTGTAATGAGTCTTCAGCAGTTAACAGTAATTTATACACATGGGTTATTCCTTTCAAAGTAGCTTTTCTCAGCTTTTTGTTCATTTGATAGTCAGCCAATAATAACTTAATATTGTTAATTTAACAATTTAAACTTTTGAAAATGTAACTTTGCTTTTAGCAAAGCATTTCAAATGTACAGAAATGTATTACAGTGGTATTTTAGTGCATTATATTGCATTGTAATTTCCATCAGAACAGCAGTAGACTCAATTAGACCGACCCACAATCAGAACTTGAAGGCACAGCTTATAAAGTATAGCCTTAATGCAAAAGTGGCAGTGATGTCTGCAGATATGTGTCTGGAGCACTAATTCATAAATCAGTAATGCTGATGTCCTGATGACAGATATAAAAAGCTAGTCAGATTCAGTATGAAAAAGAGAAACTTAATACAGGTTTAGTATCTTGTGCGTTCCTCCTTTATGCAATTTTAATTCACCTGGGATTCTAAACTGCATGCAACAGACTGAGCAAAAGTTATTAACTACTAGTTAAACTTATAAAAATCCTTTCCCAGTAAAAAAAAAACTTCTGACAAAAGGCAATTTAAGCAAAACAACAAAATGACAAATATTACATCAAAGAACATAATGGAAAAAATATCTAGAGCCAAAAATCTGGATGCCTTTTGTGGTAAACCAAATTCTGTCACAGAATTGTGTTAATAATCTGATATTAGTATTTTAACAGATTACTTTACAGTAAACTTGTTAAAAAAACCCTCCCCACTAAGTAAATGGGTGAACTATAATCACGATAATGCAACAGTGGTGGTGTGTAAGTATGCGAGTACAAATGAAACCACTCTCCTGGCTGTGCACTGCATGTTACTCTGCGAGTCACTGCCCAAGCCTGCACTCATAACAGTGTGTCCGTGGATAAGGTCGGCTCGTGTGTCCTGCTGTCACAAACTGCCGAGAGGTTCACCGAAGTGGATCTTCTGGCCTGCTGTGAGGCTGAAAGTGAAGTCCCGAGGAGCCTCAAACAGCAGCACGATGGTGGATCCCAGGTTGAACTCACCCAGGTGCTCTCCCTTACGCATGGACATGCCCTCTTGGTTGTTCTTAGACACATAGCTCAAGTCATTGTATGAGCCTTTACTGTAGCGAGGATTGTTTGTATGCAGATCCTGAAGAGGAAAAAGTGTATTAATATTCACTTATCAGTGTCATTAAAAAAAAGCAGAACAAAGAGAACAAAACTGCTTATCAGATTTGGGTTTGTTTTTAAAAGTGTTAGACTGGGAGAGTACAATATTTCCAAGTCCTCACTGTGAAATAGTTGGGTCCTTTTCAATCATCTTATCATGGGCTTGCAAAGTAGTGCTGTCAAGAAACTGACAATGCACAGATCCCAACATGAACTTGCTTGGTGTGGCCTAAAAATCAAACCTCTCGCATGATTATTGTCCCACATTATTAGGCAACACTGGTGTTGTTCGAAGCTCTACTTACATAATTGGCAAGTCAAGAGATTACCCTGCCTCCCACTAAGAATGAGGTCAACTCTAAGAGACTAATTATAATCCTTCAGTGGGATTCATAGCAGGACTCCACTGATAGAGAGGAAGACAGAACGTCATTCCCCTTCTCTTAGTCTCTTGTGGACTTGCCTGTGGACATACTGAATTATTCACAATCACTTTAATAATAGCTACCACTGTCCCCCCTCATACCTCCCTTCCCAATAGCTTATGATATGTAGTCCCAGGAAGTACTTTTTGCAGATCTAGGAGCAGCTTTGGTCAGCATGTCATTAATGAAGCTGACAAGAAATGTGAAAAACTGACTGGAGAGTAAAGCCAAAAAAGAGGAAAAGACAGACAAAGAGGGGTGAGTTTGTTAAAAAGAACTGACCTTGTCAAAGTAGATCCGGATGGAGCCGACATTAGTGGCTCCGACGGCGGTTAGTGAAAAGAAGCCATGTGCCCATCCCCCGCTCAACACCACTCGCTCATTATGACAGAAGAGCTCTTTAATCCACCGTGCTACACCCGGGTTCACTGACATCAGAGAACCTAAAACACACACACACACACACACACATTTCTTTTCTCACACTCACGTGTGTGCTATATAAATTAGACAGTTATCCTTAAGAACATGATGTAAAAGTTACAAATGGCTATGAATAAATCTTAATCAGGCAGTTTGTTCATAGTATCAAAAATAAATATATTTAAAGCAAGAAGGGAGCATTAATATGTCATATAATGCATATAATGTACTTCAATCATGCCTAACTTCTCATTCAATTAAATTTTTATTGACTCATTAGTAGTGAAATTACAATCACATTTAAAATATGATTTTGTGATTCACCAAGTCCATCTCTTTCTCATCAACATCGCTTATTTAATATTATGCCATCCAATATTAATTCTACACTTACTTTAAAAAAGAAGCTGTCCTGTCTAAAGTAGTTTGTCATATAACCAGTGCAGTAAACATGCCTGTATCTGAAGCATGTTACCATGGGATTATATTCAGCCTCAGAGGCAAAATGGGAAGCTGCAAAATTAGTAACTTGCTTGACTGACTCATGATGCAGTTAGAGTCAGTGAAAAATGATTAATGCTATATTTTCTATAGGCATGGAACATTGTTGATCAAAAGTAAGTGAAGTATACAGACACCAAGAAGCATTACATTAACAAATACATTCCCGAGTCTTCATGAACAGCTTCCCGTTTCATCTTTATACTGGGAGACTCCACCTGATTATTTAAACTGTTACTAAATCATGTGCTACGGAAGAAAGCAATGCTAGTTGTCTAGATGGCTGGCCATAACATCACAGCTTTCAGATATGTACTGTAAGAACATTAATTAAAACAGTAAGTACATCAGTGTAACATGTAAAAGTCTAGCAGTAGTATAACAAGATAAGATCAGCACTGGTACATGCCCTAAATGGTTAATCTAATATTCATAAATATTCATATAAAAAAGCCTACAATCATATGGCAGTGACCACAGCAATGAATTCCCTCCCTAAAACGCAACATCTAAAACAGATCTGTGCTTGTGTCAATGATACCTACATAATTCCTTATAAATCTGTGGAGAATCTTACAGTACTTGGAATTCAGAGAAATGGGGTGGAAGAGACCTGAGAGAGCTAAAGCTCTTTACTTACCAGGGAAGTGGCGTCTGTGAGCGACTCTCCAGTCAGTGGGGGAGTGGAAGCAATGGTAGTCTCCAGGGGCTAAATATACCACACAGTGGAACAGTTCATTCCCCTCCTTTGTCACCAAAAGGTCCTGGAAGGAACTGTGGTCCTCATCTACACCCCCCATGCACAAACACATACAAACCAACAACAGATATATTAAAATGCAGCACACTTTTAAACATGTCAAAGTCTAACCAATCTACGAGAAATACATGTGAAAGGAGCATAATATGGATTCAAATCAAGACTTCAGTCCAAGCCTGTCCTTACAGAACCTTTACTGAGGCTCTACTCACTTCTCTTGATGGCTATGCTCTCTGCCCATGTGCAAGGGCCAAGAAAGGTCTCCAGAGAGTAGGTGACCCCCTTCACTTGCTCCACCTCACAGTTCTTTACCCGGCCAAAGTGCAAGATCTTGCCATCAGCTGGGCTAATCTGAGGGAACAAGAACAAGGCAATAAAGCAGTGTGATGGAGTGAGTAGTGTCCTGTTCAGGATGAATCATGGAAGACAAGTGACATCAAATGGGAAACAAGTCATTTTAAAAGAAAAAATTAATATAAGCAAATTAGCTGTTTGCTAAAAATCATACAATAAAGACATGGAAAGTTTGAATTCTACAATCCACCAGAGGGCAGTGCAGAAACCACTGATTTGGTCCAAAGTCTGTATTTTAAACCCATACATATCACAAATATGTAAAAGCCAGGCAATTGCATTAATGCTCTCACATACACTGGACTGGACACACACACACACACACGTGCACACGCACGACTACTTACCACGCAGTGGGAGTCACACACAGGTCGGGCTTGGGGTTTGAGTTTGCGTCTGAAGAACTCTCCCAGGTTCCTGTAATGCTGCAGGTCCTCCACAGCAGCCTCCTTCATGTTCACGCCAAATGTCCATATGTACAGGCTATAGATGGGCTTCCTTAACCACGTAGGAAGGTCAACCTGGTTTAACCGGCCCCAAGCTCTGGAGAGTAGCCTTGTAGGTATGGATTTATATATGGTAACCTAAACCAGTGAGAGACTGTTAAGAAACTGGCCACTTATTTGTGGTATTACTATAATACTCTGTGGTCATTCTACAACACAGCTAATGTAACATCTGGCCTTGAAAACCTGCATCACATTTATGGGCATGAAATGTGGCTGGTGTTTTAAAACCTGCTATAAATGTTCAGCACATTTACATCACCACCTGCATTCAGCAGTGCTGTTCAGGTTGGATAAGAAAGACCTCAATCCCAGCAGTGATTCAGTGTGAATACAGGGTCGAGATGGCAGAGAGGCTGATGATGCAAGATTATACCTGGGCAAAGTGTTCACCGTAAGTGGACTATGATATTATAATATTCCGCTTCAGCTTTAACTCACTAAAAGGATGAATGCTAAGGCAAGCCTCCCCAAGTGTTGCTTACTAGCAGTTTCTACATTAATATCACAGTCTCTAACCCAAGTTTTTAACAGGTGCAAGTATGAAAAAAAATATTGTATGGTAAAGTTGTTGGCTACAGGTTGTGTTAAATACTTGTATTCCTCAAAATTTTAAAAGTACTTTATAGCATCTCTGTGTACCTGAACTAACAATATTACAAACATTGTGCATAATATTTTATCTGCAATTGCAGTTCACAACATGCTCAACATAAATAAGCTGCAGCACACAATGAAATATATTTTATGCATCAATTTTAAGACTGTGAGACTCGACTGACTACATACGCCTATATATCAGCTAATATCTAAACTGGTTAAGGCAACATTATACAATAGCAGGGGCGCAGCACTGAATAATAAACAGATGTCTCAGATCAGAGGTACAGTATCCAAAGCCAGCCAGGCCTGATGGGTAATTTTGTGCACACTGAACAGCTCTACTATAAGAGCATGCATAGCCCACTGCTCCAATTGGCTGGCTGCAATGGCCAGACATACAAAGCATTCCTCAGTTCAGTGTCCCTCAATAGGACAATGGGCCTTTTCATACAGGGATGGGGAGAGTGCAAACGCAAGCATCCATCTGCACTGGCCATTCTTGCCCTCAGTGGCCCCTTTTTACCATGCTCTGAGATCAGCCTGGCAAGGTTCTTACAATGGTGTAGGACAGCAAGGAAAACTGGTCCTGGTTTGGCATGCAAAGAATAACTTTTTTTCTCCAGAATGGAGTCTCCCTCATTGTTTCCATTTTTACTAAACACAAGTCCATCACACAGTAAACAACCACTTCACAATAAACCCACCTAACTGCACGATTTTTCCCAGTGTCCAAAGTTCAATAAAACCAGATAAAACAACTAAATTTAGAAGCCATCTCTGGATACTGAGATATTGTACACACACCCACACATACAGGTGTGTTCATGAATGCACACACACACACTTTTTTTTTTGGAACCGGGCTTTGCGTCTTTCCTCCCAAACTTACTCTGCTGGTGGGCCGCCATCCCACCTTGGCAAGGGGCTTAAGCACTCCAAATGGCAAGATGTAGTAGAGGAAGGAGAGAGGCCATGAGCGCAGGCGGGCGGTGGGCCGGGACATGCAGCTCAGCTGGCCAAGGCGCCGCCGCAAGGCCAACTGGGGGAACTGCAACCTGCGCAACATGCATGACAACCAATGAGGCCAAGGATGCGACCTATACCACAGTAAAACATCAACAATGTTGATGGGGGTGGGGGCATAAAGCCAGAATTTCTCCCACAGAATGAGGACACACACACTGATGCACAAAAACACACACCACACGCACCAAAAATATAAAGAACAGGTAACAGGTGAATGATCGGAGAGAGAAGAGTATAGCAGACTAGGAGAAAAAAAAACAGGCAGAAAAAGGAAAGGATAGCCAAATAACTGTAGTTATATAAGAGCATTATTATATTTACCGTTATTCACCACCCACTTAAAGATGTTCCACATGGCTTACTGTAGTTTTGACATACTCTCTCAGTCTCATAACTTGTAGCTACCCGAAAATCACAAAAATAAGTGAATCTTGCCATTGAAAAAATGCCCCTTACAGCTCAAAGATTCGTTCACTGAAAATTTCTCACCTTTATTCTGACCGACACATACAACAGGAGAGACTGTACTTTAAAAGAATGGACTGCTACATAACCTGAACACAGAAAAAAAGGATTTGTCAACACTCATTACATTAGATTACTATGTGTAAAGTCATTTCAGATACGCCACCTGAGACTTAGGACGTACCAGTTCTGTCAAACTTAACTCAAAATGGAACATCGTTGATGTCAAAAAGAGCAAGCAGAGTTGTATCGGTCAGGGTAGATCTGACAGGGTAGACACTATTTTTAGCTCCATCATAGGGGAGGATGCGGCCCTGTCTCACAACTGTCAGGGAGAGACTGGTGCAGAGTATTTGCAAGAAATGTGCCCATCTCTATCTGTATCTCGATCTCTATCTTGTGCACAGAACACAAATTGTAGCTTCTTTTGTTGTTAATCCCAAAGGTTTGCTTTGTGAATAGTAAGCAGTGTCAGGTTAGGGTGCTAACCAATCAGCTAAGGCAGATTAGCTTTAGTATGACAATGAAGTGGGTCATATTTGGTCCCAAAAGTGATGAGCCAGCATTGTTGACAGAGACAGTAGAGGCAACAGGCCAGTCGCCATGACAGCTGTTTATAAAGCCACATATCCAGTGTAATCAAGATGAGCTCTAGCACTCAGCACTTAGACACACCACACTCTCTCATACACACAATTCACCAATTCAAATAAGAGATGGACTGCCATAAAAGGTCCATATAATATCGACTGGCACTGCCACAAACTCCCAACTAGGTTGAACAGTTTCAAATTCTACTACTCCTCCTGATGAAGCTGGCCTCAAACACACAATCTTGGCTAGATATCTCTGTATTGTAGGCACATTTGATCAGGTGCACTACTGAATTATTTGAATTGGATAGGAACCTGATGTGTGACTCAATGTGTGTTAAATCAGTCGAACTGTGTTCCATCATTGCAACAATCTGAAGAGATGCTGACTGCCACAATATTTTACAGTAATGATTTTTATTCAGAAAGCACATGGAGCTGTAAACTTAACAGCAATAACGTTAGTCTCTCCCTCATCAAATTTTTCTGTCCCTATTGTCTATTTTTAATAGGCAATAGATGTAAATGCTCATGGCTACCATTTCACATTCACTTTAACAATAATGGCTTATTGCAGTAAACTGTAGCTTTAAAACTGCACTCAAGCCTACAGTGGCCATTAGTAGCCATTTTCAAATCATACTGCTTATGTGTTTTTACTAGCTACATTATAACCTCATTCACTGCTGCTGTAAGTGTAAGCATGTTAAGTGTCTTAGGTGCCCCTGTACTGAAAATAAATAGCTTTGAATGATTTGATCGCTCACGCTTTGCTAATGTTAATTTGTGTTAAAGGCTTTGCTGCCCCTCCCCCCAGTCTATCCGGCACTGGTGTAAAGGCGTGAAGAGCACTGCATCTCACTTGCTATTCATGCCACACAATATGCTGAGGTTTCACCAGGTTCCCTACTAATAGCCTAAAATCTTCTGACCAAGTGATTATGAATGCTCTTACACTACTTACACTACTACACCTATGTTCTTCTTGGTAGGTATATGTAGGTATATGTAGCCAATCACTGAGAGAAAATGAAGACTATGCCATTAGCCTAATCTTCATATTCTCCGTCTTTCTTGTTACAGAAACAAGCAGTGAGTCTACACTACTAACTGGCCTGTACACAGAACAGTTGACATATATTGTTCAGATGGGCTTCCTGGCAAGAGATTAAGGGTGTTAAGCCATAATTAGGCCAAACGCAGTCCTACAGCTTTATGAATTGGAATGGACAAGGTTACAAGCACCTTCTACCTTCATCTGAGTACAGGATGTTTAGCTGTTAAACTCCTACTGGTCCAGTAAACCACTTCAAGCTCCTTCCTGCTCGTTTGTCTTTTCCTGCATACTCACGTCAACTTTTATCTTTGTCTCTGTCATGCTCTCCCTCTCCCAGTTAAACAATTACTCAAACCATTTGGCTCAACAAAACTCTTTTCATCTATAAATGATGAAATGGTGTCACTCATCACTCACTCACTCTCTCTCTCACACACACACACACACACACACACACACACACACACACACAGTGCTCTATTCTAATATCACATTCTCTCCATCCCCCCTCTCTCAGTACCTGAATCGGCTCTGGTGGCTGAGCTGAATGGCGCCCCCCGGGGCTCCGGAGCCTCCGGTACTGGCGCTGCTGACGCTGCCCGCAGGCCCCCCTGTCGCTGCCACCAAGAAGAAGGAAGAGGGGGAGGAAGAAGAGGAGGAGAAGGAGGAAGAGGAGGAGGAGAGCGTCCGAAGGCGCCGCACATCAACCCTGACTCTGTGGAGATTGTAGCAAGAGGACGGCGTGGGCGAAGCCCTGCAACATCTCACCATTTCCCAACCCCGCTCCGCCGCGACTGCTGCTGCTGCTTCAGGCTCCGCTGACACATGAACACTGCGGGAGATTAACAGCCTCCACAAGCTTGAGTCCCTCCCTCTCTCGTTCTCTCTCTATAGCGCTCGTCCTTCTGCTCCTTTGCTTCTGCCGGTGCTTTTTCGCTGTAAAGCCAGAATCCCAGCCCCCTCAGTGGGTCACTGTGTTATACTGTGCAGCTGTGATTGGCTGGCTGACTGGTGGACCCGCCTTCTCCGCAAAGGCTCCTGAGAGCAAATGGCTAATGTTCCTAATGAGAAAACTGTTTTTTTTTTTAAAGAAATATACAATTCAGTCAAGCATGTGCTTAGTGGACCCTGAACACTGTTTGTTACTGGGGGGGGGGTGAAGCCTGAACACTGTTACCATGGAGGATGAAGCCCGAATGTCTGGCTGCTCTGTTCATTCACTCTTTGAAGCTAATAATGTAGTTATAGCAGTACAAACTTTTATACTTTTAGCAGTATAAACCACTAATTCAATGCCTGCAGCCATGAACAATGCTTATTTACACTAAAACAAAAACACAGTTGCTGTTAAATGTTAATCTGTATGCTTTATTTTAACTCAATCAAGGTGAATGAAAATATAACTCAGTTTAAAAATTAAATAAATAAAAAATATATACTGCACACAACTATTATAATGCAGGTAAAATGCATAATTTGTAAGCTTTTTCTATTGTTTTTATGTCTATGTTCATCAGCACCTTGTGTATATGTATATCGATAATAATAACAATGAAACTACAGACAATTGTTTTGGAAGGTATATCAGCTTGACATTCCAAAGGGGCTTGTATCATCAGATAAACTGTAATGTCATCTGAATTGGAACATTCAAAATGCTTTTGGATCATGACTAAACTTTCACTGGCACATGTTTTAAAAAAGAACAAAGCAAGTTTAACCACAACAATGTCATTCAATATCATGACATTACATGACAGTAAGCGACTCTTTAACACGTTGAATTAAAGCTCCATAAAAAGTAACCATAGCTTTTAAACTAACATTTATGGTACCCACACACTACCTTAATTTTACTAATAGAACATGAAAACACAATCTCTATGCCTCACATTTGACTGATACACTGAACAAAAACCACTTAAATACAGACAACCTATAATCTTCCTTCTAGTTTCAACTAGTTTAATCTATAACAAGAATATTAGACAGAAGTTAAACTTCAAGAACTTACTTTCATGGGCAACGGTTTACGGTATGCTGAGAAAACTGAGATACAGGAAGTTCTTCCCCTTCTTCCTGTCTGCGTGTTAAAGGAAGAGACTCTCTCATAGGTCTCTCTCCGTGCACTGTACTCTATACAGCTGCTGAAGCTTCTTTAACAGCCTCTAAGGGTGACATCATCGTGTCTTATCACTCAGACCAATGAGAAAAAGGTCCCATTTATTCTTTAGCCATGATTTATGATTCTCCCTGCAGTCCATCTGTTGGTGTCTTTGAGCAAGCACATTCAGTCCTCTCTCAATGGTTAGAGTAATAAAAAGTTGCGCAAAAAAGTTGGCACTATTTTTGGCATACTATGAAGAATTATACTTGAAACACAAAGTACCTCAAATGTAGTATGTTGGACAGTCTATAAGCACGATGCACAAACCTAATAAAAACAAAATAATTGATGACCTTTACAACATCTGTTTATACCTAAAAATGTACCATCTGTTCCCCAAAAGCAATAATTCTAACCAGAATTTCAGCATAGTATCACAGAGGTATTTTTGTCTAATAGATGGTGAGGACACAAATAATATTATACTGGGGGGGGGGGTCAATGAAATACGTTTCATTCTATTTATAGAGCAATGACCAAAGTAAAAATGGTAGAAAACACAGGAATCAAAATTTTATGTAGTATTTGCCTGCCAGGCATTTGGGTCTCATGTTCTAGCAGTGTTTAGCAGAAGGGCGGTAACTTAGTAAGGGTCTGACTGCAGTAGGTCCGTCAGCCTGATTCAAAGAACAGTGGGAGACTAGGCTGATTATGACTAGGCTCATTATGATTCCAGACTGGACTCAACCCACTTTCCCATAGAGAAGAAATCTAGCTATTGTTCACAGGGCTGCAAGTATGTCTAGGTGCTACTTCCATTTGAAAGTGTACACAGCAGGCAAAAGGGCAGGGGAGGGAATGCAGATACATTGTTGCACTAGTATGCAATGCGTTGTGGCAAGTTGTTGCAAGTTTGTAAAAAGATTGACAAAAGAATTGGGTTGTTTGTCAAGACATTGCATATGCAATAAAAATGTCTTAATATTAAGATGAAAATGAAAACATATTTGAGTGTCAAATCAACATATAAGAACTGGAAATGTTCTTTAAAATAGCCAGCCTTTAAACATTAAAATACTGTTTCATAATTAATACAATATCCAAAGGTATGTCACTGTAAAGAATTGAGAGCATAATTTTTTCGCTTGCAGTTGTGGAATAACATTTCGAATCTGAAGGTGTATGTATTTATAATCTCTGCAAAAACCAATGAAAAGTACATTTTATGGCATTTAGATGCTTTACTTTAGAACCACATAATTCACACACAAACCCTTCACTAACATTGTTTTAAATTGCTGTAAAATACACAGTAAATATTTTTTGAGAAAAATATTCATGTTTTCTGAGTATGCTTTAACTGAAATTATTACTGAAAGCAATCTGAATATAATCTGAACATCCTTTATTTAACTGAAATCATTACTGAATATAATCTGAGCATGCTTTGTTTAACTGAAATGTGGACCTGAGCCAATGAGTATATGGCCCTGAATGTCGTCTCTCTCTCTCTCTCTGGCTGTTCATAACTCTCGTCCTAATGGTAATGGAAATGGTGTAGCCAAAATATATGACAAAGAAACAGACATTACTCAAAAAACAGGCTTTTAAGGTAAACTCTTTTGAAGGTCTTATCCTCACTGTAACCAACTCTTCTTTCAACCAAGAAAATGTCACAATTGTTTATACTAAATACTATTTACCACCCCCAGGGCCTTTCTCAGAGTTCCTGTAAGAATTTCTGGACTTCATATCAATCATAGTACTGTTAACATGGTTAAGTATAATTTGATAATTTACCAAAGTTATGATATAATGTGAAAAATAATGATTTACCAGTAGATCCAGAAATACTTGATTATATAAACCATTATATAATCATTGAGAATTAATTCCATATAATTTTAAACAAGATTACGCTACATAAAGAATTAGCAAGAAGAGGCACCTTGGTACAACAAACACATGTAGTTTGAAATACACCATGCAAAGTTTGAGATGTTAACCGTGAAATACCAAGGTATTTAAAACCTTTTGGAAAAAGAGCATCATTGAATATAAGCATGACTTCACTATGGCAAATCACTATACTCATCATCTCTAATAATAATAATAATAATAATAATAATAAAAACAAAGATTCCTACTCAATTCCGTATCAAAACTATATATGAATTATATCAAAAATGAATGCCAAGATTGAAAATGTCAGGGGAAAAAAAAATTACATGCCCTTCCTCAGTCCAAGTTAATTGGCAAATGCATGTAGCTGCCTGGTTTCATCTGACAAACAATTGAATTTTCCCCAATTGGTCTTAAGGAGCTAATGAACTATCTGTCTGAATTTAGACCACTTCACAGCACTGAAACTGTGCTATCTAAGGTAGTTAATAACCTCTTAAAATCCTCTGATAAAGGATACAGATCCTTCTTAGACTTTTAGATCTTATTGCTATGTTTGCCACTATTAACCACATCTTACTGGATAGGCTGGATCTTACTGGATAGGCTGGATCTTACTGATTGGATCTTACTGATACATTGATTGGGATTAGACAAGCACTCTCCTGGTTTAAATCAAATTTGCCAGATTGTTAGTAATTTGTCCTTGAACATAATGAATGCTCTGACCTTATAAAATTAAAATATGATGTTGCACAAGGGTCAGTACTGCAGCTGTTATAATTCTCATTATATATGGTACCATTAGGCACAATTATTTGTAAACTTCCATTGTTACATGGACAACAGCCACCGATCACTTTATGAGGAACAACTCTTTGGATCTACACTCGATGTCGAGTTTATCTGCTCCACTTGCCATATAGAAGAACTTTGCAGTTCTACAATTACAGACTATAGTCCATGTTTTTCTGCAAACTTTTAAAATCTCCTTTCACTCTGTTATTCAGTGGCTCCTATAAAGCCACTCGGTTATGGAACGGCCTTCCAGATTTAATTCAGAACCAATGCTCACTCCCAATTTTTTAAATCCAGTCTAAAAATATAGTTATTTACACATGCTTTTGGCTAACGTCTTGTATATCAAAGGTGTTATAAAAGGTGCAGAGCAGAGACTCTGCATGCTGAACACAAGCACCTCTATTGAGTGTAAACTTTTCATGCATATTTTCAGACCCAAGTACATCTTTGTGTTATTTGAATATTTCAGCAGATATGATGCCAATACTGGACTATATCCGCTCATTGGTTTTAAAGCATCCAAGATAACACTAGAACATGTTCTGGTGTTGTCATCCAGCCACTCCATATACTCCAGTGAATGCAGAAACAGCTCATCCACCCTAAATCCACCAGAGTAGCTCAGACTCCCATATGTATACCGAAATGGCTAACTTGGGCTAAACATTATTATTAACATTCTGCCCAAGGAGTTTCTGCTTGCCACTGATGTCTCTGGCTTGCTCATTAGAACCTGGACTCATACATTCACAAAGCTATTTTGTGACAATTCATGTTGTAAAAAGCAAAATATAAATAAATCTGACTTGGCAAACACTTAGAACGACTTCAGACTGAAATCTGATATCTTTAAGAAACCACTGCTTCTGAAAAGAAATGTATTACCATTGTCCAAAAAAAGGAGTCCAGTTAACTCATGATTATCCGTTTATATATAATGACATAAGAAAATAAGGGATACAGATAAATGTATAGTATGAAGCATAGATAATCATAAAGAACCTGGTTTCAAGCTAGTGTACTCAAACTTAGACTGACACTCAAGGTTGTTTCAAATGTCAATGTGTCATTGGTCTTACAACTCTAAATGCAGAGAATCAATGAATCTCTACTACCCAGGATTCTGCTGCCCACTGTGACACAGTTCAACAACAGGTCAAATTAAATGACATTTAACAAATCCTTGCTGGAGGTATGCGCTCTATCACCAGTAATTCTTGTCTACAAAAACAGATAAGGAAGGGTCTTTCAAAGCTGATAAGAGCTGAAATGCATTAGACAAATTCCTTAAATAAAACCAGCCTATCAGGTGCAATTAAATAAGCTGACAGAATCTCACCCCATACTCAGGTAATTGCTGCATCTACTACACAAGGCCTGGGTGGTCTTAAACTGCAAAATCAATCACATAATATACTAAATTTATATCATGGTATAAATATCATCATAAATATCCAAGTAAAAAATAATTATATTCTGACCATCCATAATGTTGGTGACAATGTCACTACAATGCTGAGGAAAACACTGCTGGACAGAGGTGTGCCCCTGAATTTTGGCAGCAATAACCAATGGTTAGAATTAAATTTTAATTTCATGTGTGAAACACAACCAAAGCAAATGGTTACTTTCCAACTACCTTCTCCTTAATAAGTGACTGAAAATTTATTTTTGTTTTTTACAAATCTCAATTTTTAATGTTTTAATGTCAATGTTGAAAGAAGACAGCTGGTCAGAGGGAAATAGATCAAATAAAGTCAGCTTTAGTCTACCAGAAATATAGAGTAAAAAGAGTAAACAAATAAAACAAACAAACAAAAAAGCAAAAAGGCAAGTGATACAGCATTCCAACCAAAGGGCCATCCTGACCGTTCTGAACTCAAAAAGCTCAAAATAATTATTTACATACTGTGCCACTGTGACACAATAACAAACTTGTCAACAGCAAAATGTTTTCACAGAGTATGTCCCACAATAACATTATTTAAACAAGACAACGTGGCAAGCCTAATTTTCTCAGACCACCCTAGCCCAAACATAATTACACTCATTAATAGCTCTTATTTCCCCTTAGCTTAGCTTCAATGTCCATTAAGTAAATGAAAGTACATCTGGTACATTTCAGAGCCTTTAAAATATTTCACATTTTGTTATGTTTCAGTCTCATCTTAAACTTTTTTTCCTGGACACAAAACTATATAAAAATGGTATTCACAAAGTTTTGTATAAAAAAAAGAACAAAATGAAACTATAAATTTACATAAGTATTCAGAGTTTTCTTTAATACTTGGATAAGGCACCTTTGTATTTTTATGTATCCATCTTTCCTTCTGTACTGACTAGCCTCCCAGTCACAGACAGGTTTCCCTAGTTTATGCTGCTGCTAGCCATGGGTTTGGCTGTAGGGATGATATTAATGAGGTAATGCTCAGTACTTGCTTTCTTCCATACACACTGCTGAGAACTGTGGCCAAATAGTTCAACAGTTCTTTGTGTCATCAGATCAGAGAACTGGTCTTCTCATGGCCAGCGAGCCACTAAAGGACTTTTTGGCAAACTCCAAGCAGACTCTGGATCTCATTTGTAGTGACCATTGGGTTCTTGATTACATGTCTGACCAAGGCTCTTCGTACACAAGCTTGATCTGTGCAGTTATCATGCACAACTACCTCTAGTAAGATTAAAACATAGTGTCTCCTATAGGAGCAGCATACTGGCAGCTGCCATGACATTCTGTTACTGACGCCCCAACTTGGAAAGTCTGGTGTGTCATGGGAGGCCGGTCCTGCAGCACACAAGACACGCCCCCTCCTTCACGTTACAGCACCAGAGCACTCCCACAGTCCCAGTCACCCTGTTTCTAACACAGCACACCTGTCCCTCATTTGTTTAGCCTCCTATTTAAACCCCACAGGCTCTGTCCTCCAGTGCTGCGCATTGGAGCCACTTCTCTGGTGCATTGAACTGACACTTTGAGCTCATCTCGAGCCGGTTTGTATGTTTCTTTGATATTGCTGCTTTGCTTGTGTTTGTTTAGCGCTATTGCTCCTGTATTGACTGTTTTGTGTCTTACGTCTTAAAATGGAAAATAAAGACGTGCCTCTGCCACCCTCGCCTCCTGCTTCTGTCTCTTTAACCACCCCGTTACATGATGTTGTAAATATGATGATGTGGTGGCATTCATGTGCACTCATCTCTTAAATTCCTACGTGTCCAATGTCTTGGACTTGGTCTTCACCAGACCACCCTCAGTGACTGACATTGTAGTAACTCCACTCCACTGCTCTGATCACCACCTTCTATCTTTGAAGGTGGCACAACCACTATCCGCCGCAACCTACACTCTTTCTCTTGTCTCCCCCCGAACATGGCCACAGATACATTACTGTCCTCCCTTTCTTCTTCCATTGACCTGTTATGTCCCCTCTCTTCTAAACCCACAAGAAC
>JAOXYF010000003.1:11575468-11589317 GCA_028565775.1 Sternarchorhynchus goeldii | reverse complement strand
TCCAAGTATCCCTAAGCACTTTTGTGAGTCGCTCTGGATAAGAGCGTCTGCCAAATGCCATAAATGTAAATGTAAATTAGTTGAAGAAATCTGGAAGTAGTTCCAAACATTTGCAAACTATGCTGTTCAGAATTTTCAATGATGCGAAATGTTTTTTTTGACCCTTCCCCAGACCTTTGCCTTAACACAATTGTCTTGCAGGTGTCATATAATGGATAATACAGCAGATAATACAGTGGATTAGTTAGTAAGTGAGCTTACTAAAAAAAAACAAAAAAACCTCCCCTTACAAAAACAACAAACATGCTATTATTTGGCATATCATAATTCAACACAGTACTCATCACTATGGAGATAATATATGACGTATATTCAGGTAAATAATGAACACAAGTTCCAGAATCTCACAAAGACGGGGTAGAAAATATAGCACAGAGATGTTCTATAACATCTATACACACGTGCACACGCACGCGCGCACACACACACACACACACACACACGTACTCTTTGCATACAGTATCTCAGTATCCAAAGGCACAGGCTAGCACTTAAAAACTTACATTTCAAATGTCCAGCCTTCCCAAGGGTATTGCACATATTGTCAACAGAGAAAGTGGACATACCTAGATATAAGGATATGGGTCTGAGAGAACAAGCTATGTTTGACTGGCTGCTGGTTTTGCAACAGCGTTGGCCCATGGCTGCTAGACAGCTTACATGCCAAAACTGAAGCTGAAATCAGCCATTTAACTGATGGAGCCTGAATTCCTTGCTTCCAAGCACTGGAATGAGCTCATGTCCTACCTGTAGTTCACTTGCCAACTGTGGCGGCACCTCAATGCCTAGCTTTTTTAGTTCACGGTGTTTGTATTGTTCATACTGGTTGTATCCAAAGTAGCCGCTGCCAGATGCAATTAAAAGAGTCAGGGGCCGGACACGAGCTTGAAGTCCTGGAAAGCCTGAGTCAAAAATAAACACTACACTGTCACTATGAACACACCTAAAGAGCATAAACGGACAATTATAAACAGACAGACCTTTTGCATTTTAAAAGGCGACAATAAATTCATGAAGTCATTAAGGGATCATCAAAATTTTGACAACTTAATGTCAACTAAATGTCTGCAAGTAGTTAGGTGTATAAGATAATATGGGATATATGGAAAAGAACACTGCCACCAGATGGCTGATTTAAGAAACTACACATTGTGCCAGTAAGCTACAAAAATCTTGCAATGACAATACATGTGTACAAAGAATAAAACATTAATACCTACCCTTTGTATATGAACAAATGTGTTGATTCCATCTGAGTCGATGGGTACTGAGCAGTAGGAAGTAACTGCAGAAAATACAAGTTCTGTTTTACATATTGTGAGGAAATGATGCTGATCATTAAAGCTGATAGTTATATAGTAGTTAAGTTTTTCCAATTCATTTTTAATACCAAAAACTAAGAGTACTATACTCCCTTTATTTCTGCACTTTATTATTGCACTTTTTTTAAGCTAAAATATTTTTTAAACATTCACATTTTAAAGTACGAGGACACACTTTCATGGAGAAACACCACGCTTACATGTGATAATAATAATAATAATAATACATTTTATTTATAACGCATTTATTTATTTAGAACAAATCTCAAAGTGCTACAATTGCCATCAAAGCTATTAAAATATACATATATGTTAGAATCACTTAAATAATAGTGATAGCTAGTGTTCATCTTAGACTTCAGTCATTTCTTCTCAACAGGTCTGAGAACAGAGCTGAGTCTGGCAAATCTGTTTAGCAGTCTGACTGCCTTGACTATTTTAGGATAAAAACAATGGAGTGAGCTTGATCTGTGCAATGGAGTGAGAAGTGAGAGAGATCCTTTGGATGTTAGAGGCATTCTTGTACACTGCCCTGTGGAAATGTCCTCCTCAAGGGGGAGTCTTCCCCCACCTCTCCAGAGCTTTGCTGTCTCAGGCTCAGTTTCCACATGAGACAGTTATGCTGCATGCCAGGACACACACACCATTTGATTCTATTACACACACGCACACACCATTTCATTCTTTTTCTTGTGTATTTCAATGACTTTCTAAAAAAAAAAAAAAAAAAAAGGACAGAGCTTAAATTAGCTTATTTTCTTAAAACTTAAGACTTGCAGACTAAAGACAAACTTTTTATGTGGTTTGAATGTACTAAACCCAGAGAGTAATTAACTTCATGAATTTCCAGAAGGAGAGTGCTGTACTTGTTTGGTTACTCTTTGTATTCTCCATGTCTGCCCTGAACATGCTTTACAGCAAAATTGGAATCAATGTTGTTTGTTTTTTTAAATAGTCAATTAAACAAATCACTACAGTGCAAAAAAACATTTTGTTTAAATTCTCTCACAGAAAGTAGAAGCAAAAAGTAATCTGATTCCCCAGACTGGGTTATCGAAATTACAGCAACGCAAGTTATCACTGTGGAGTGCAGGATATTCGAAATTGACCAACATTTTTATTTAAATAAGTAATGAATAATTATATAAATATAATGCATTTGATTCAATATTGATAACCTGGCTGTTAGTATATGACCTACTCAAAACAATAAGGCAAATATTACCTCCAGTGCTGAAATTTACTGCTGTGCTAGATTTTGATTGTGATGGTAAGATGGTAGATTTGGATTGTGATGGTAAGATGTTTCCTTAAATATACATTGGTTTTGGTTTTTTTTGCTGATATTGACCATATTCTGATGCCTGATATTGTATCTCTGCCATCTCTACATATAGTTCAAATTCTTCACATACAAGGTTCTCACACCTTCTTATCCATTTGATCCACTTCTTTACAAACACACTCACATTCTTAGGTTTCCTTCGATTGGACTGCTCATTATTCCTCCAACCTTCACACAGCTTTATCAATCATTGCTTTTTCTAGATTTGTTCTTGCATCCCAAGTTCTCTCTCCCTACTATGAATCCTTCCATATTCAAAGTCAATTTTAAATCATTTCTCTAGTTTACATCCTTTCTCAACCTATAGACAGAACATATAGATGTGAATACTGGCAGAGCCCATGGGGTAAGTACGGGTGGTGCTTTACATCCACAACACTTGCGTTCTATTTATTAGACACAGTACAGTCATTTCAGAGGAAAAAGGCAACGTTAAATAAAGGATAAATAGAAGAAATACTACTGGATTAGGATAATCCAGGGGGAAAAATTATTTTGTTACTACTACTCTTACTAATAAGTGACATGTTAATGTCTTTCATTGCATTGTCTTGTGAAAAACTAAAGTGGCATGCCTTATGTCCAAAGCTGTCTTTTTTCGCATGTAACAGTAGTCATTACTGGAGCTCAGAATTGTATATAATATGTAAGCACAGGTGATGAAGGACCTCTATCCGAAACGTCCTGTTTCTTTAGAAACCTTGTGTACGTCACTACATTTTCAAATATACCTACTACAGAACACTGCAGTTACTCATATATAAATATATGAAGATGACGTGTAATTGAGTACTGGAAATCTATTTAATGCATACATTTAGCACTATAACAGTTTAGCTGTAACGGTAGCTAGCTAGCAATAACTAATCGCACTCGCTTTAGCGTCAATACATCTTCGCCAGCTATTTAGCTAGCTACCTAACTAAGCTCTTGCTAATTCAGCATAACTTATTTGGAAATATATAGAACAAGTAGATCATTCAGCTCTAGATCTGTATACGTCGAAATTTCTGCACCGTATTATCTATCTATGAGAAAGGGACTGCACTGTAGTGAATACTGCTACTTTCAACTAAAAATAATCAATGTTTAAATAATGATTTACCTATATCTTTTCCCCGTATCTTGTAATCGTGAGAAACACGCCT
Organism: Sternarchorhynchus goeldii; assembly: GCA_028565775.1. NCBI lineage: Eukaryota > Metazoa > Chordata > Actinopteri > Gymnotiformes > Apteronotidae > Sternarchorhynchus > Sternarchorhynchus goeldii. The sequence goes on along the minus strand of JAOXYF010000003.1, from coordinate 11,585,442 downwards.
TGAATAAGGAGGCAGCCATTTTTGTTCACGGTTTGTTCACGATGATTCTTGATGATCAGTTGTCAACTTGCGCAGCTATGCGCAGAATCACAGAATTTTTTGATTTGTGGATCTGCGCAGAGCCTGCACCGCCTCTAAACCTCCTAAGATGATTTCACTTACTCTCTGATGCCATCTACTGCTGTCGAATGTTACAAGGACCACTGTGTTTTTGTGTTCTGTATACTGCCTTTACAATCATTCGATGGTTTTTGAAAGAATATAGGGTAACATTAATCTCAGTGTTTAAGAAAAATCCACATACAAAACACAAAAATTATGTCAACACTATTTTATTCATAAAATATACATTACCATTAAAATTACAACAATCAAGTGTACTTTAGGCCTATAGTCTTGCGTTGTCATTCCAAAATAAAACTATAGCAGGTGCGACAAAACAAAGAGTGGATATATTGGGCAAGTGGAGAATAAAGTCGAAACTCACTTGGGACATGCATCTCACTCTTTGCATTTTACATTTTTGGCATGGAGGGAATGTTTACACAAAGGCTCAGATTCTTTGGGATTCATGTGCAGATATTCACCAGTGCGCTGGAGCTACATGAAACTGATCCAAAGCTAGTTAGGCTACATACATTTTCAGAGATGATGCAAGTTCTTGCTTTCAAAAGTTAACTCAAAGCAAATAGTTCAATACTGATGTATGCTGCACACTGCACTGGCGAAACTAAAATGATATTGTCTTCATAACAATAGGCTTCCAGACTGGTGATGCCACTATAGGGTAAAGTTATCAGAACTGAGAGAAAGGCAGGGGAAAAAGTTTTATATAAATGTCTACATGTTGTATTTGTATTAAGCAGAATTTTTTTTTTGGACATTTCAAGTAACTGTAAAATTAACCATCATAGGGTTTAGCAGCTTATTTTCACTCCTATATAAACTTACATAGAAAATATTCAAAGATGAAAACAAATGGAGCAGGAAGTACTATATAAAATGTTAAAACCAGATTAAAAAATCCAAAACAAAAAACAAACCACAATAAAAAACAACAACCAAGTACCTAACAAAAATGTTCAATGGCAATTATTCAATAAATTACAATGTATTTCCAAAATATCCTACCAAGAGCACAAATATGCTCCAAGTAGTGGTGGAGATGGGGTAGGGTGTCATTTTTCAGTACTGAGCAAAATCTGCAAGTTGATCCAAATGAGGAAAGAAAACAACAACAAAATGAACACAAAATACAAAATCAAACACTAAATAAAAAACAATTGGTTATTGGTTGGCAAATACAAAAAGTTCTAGTATTCACAGGAAACAATATTCTTTGGAACAATTAGTCACTCAATGTTTGTCATGGAGTAAACTGACATGGCAGTAGTCAGTGAGGACAGAGATGTTCCCTCCGTTAACGCTTAGGAAAACATCAGCCTCCGAGCAGCAATGAAATCACGAGGAACAACAGTGTCAAATGCATTTAGTTAAATACTTAAATGTAAACTGCTTCATCACTAATTATTTAATGCCAAAGAATGAATAAAATAAAGGCAGTATTTCCTGAAGGGTGTGTTAAATGTTTGAAGTGGGGGAAATGGCAGACATAAGGGAGAGCTTGTTTGAGTTCTCAAGCATCATGGGTGACAACAATATGCTTTTAACTGCAGACACAGCTCTACTACTATGGCTTGGATCTGTGCATGGTTCACTTATCTTCACTTACTACAATAACAGATAACTCATAAAATGAAACGTCCTATATATCTACTATAATATTTTCTTAACTGGAAATATTTGTAATACAAAAGAATTCTCAGAAGCATCTCGTTCATTCCATGGATTAAGTTTTACATTAATAAGAAACAATTTCTATGGTCATAGAGCAGAAAGAAATCATAACATTTGCTGAGCATGATGTTAATGTGAGTTTATTATCTGTTATAGCACAGCTGGAATGCTGGAAAGCTTTCAATGTTGCCCTCCATGGAAATATTTCCTATTCTCTGGTAAAGCTTGATTTACTTTTAACTTTCTCAGTAGAGATACCCATTTATGCAGTAACAAATTACTACTTGTTTAAAGCAACTGAAACAGAGAACTGGAAAATAAAGTGAATGCTTATAACAATGTATGAAAAGCTATTCCTCCAACCTAACTATACTGTTATCAGACACACTTAGGCTTAGTCTTCCAGTCCTTGCTGAGAGAAGTAGTCCTCCAGTTCACTCAGTCTCTCGATCAGCATGACATCCAGATCTGCGTCATTATTTTTACCACGATGAGCCCGGCCACGAGGTCTCTTGATGCGTAGAGAACCTAAATTGGACTTGGCTTTACGTTTTCGTGGCAAAGTAAAATCTGGGAAGTCTAAAACACGTTTTCGTTTTTGATTACCAATACACACTAATGCACCATTCTTCTCTTTAGGCTCCTCAAAGATAGTCTCCAGACTTCTGTAAGAAAGTAAACAAAAAGACGAACTACAAACCACACGAGTAAATGCAATACAAATCTGATTACACCAGGTGAAACTAAATTTATTTCCCCTTTCAAAAGTTACTCACCAACAACTTTACTAGAAACACATTCCTATCCATTAGGTATACCTTGTAGAAGAATATAGCTCATTATTTATATATTTAGCCCCTACCCCACTGATAGTGTGTCACCACTACAGACTGGATATTTTGAGGGCCACACTATTCTCAAAACAGCAGTGCTTCTGAAACAGCCATTAAGACTTACAAAACTTCAGTCTCAACTTTGATGTTTAGACTAAATATTAAAAAAATATTTAGCTAAATAACTAAATATATAAAGCAGCCAGTGAGAATGTGTTCACAGTAGTCTTATCTAGTAAAGCAGCAGGTGAGTGGATTGAAAGCCGCAGCAGAGAAACAACACATGCAGGGAATGTGCAAAAGCACAAATCAAGTTCAAACCTGTTAGGAACTGGAGATTTGTAATTCTTGTTGGTGTAAATCTCCTCCAGACTGAACTCCTTCTTTTTTAATCTAGGGAATATTAAAATAAATTGCAACACACTGTAACTCTAATCTGCTGAACAGAGGCAGGTCAACAACGTTACAATAGTCACTCACCTCTTTGGTTTGGGAAGGCCCATTGGGGTAAGGTTGTTGTCTGGTTTGGGAATAGTCTTGCGAATGCGAATCTGAGAAACTCTTTTAGACTGCTGGCCTAGTTGTGTAGAAGAATCTTGATCAAAAAAGCCCACCTACAGTAAATACATGACAAATGTGCTCAGATACTTGTAGTTAATTTTAGAATGGTAATATAATTGACATGATCATTTAAGAATTTCTTAAAGACAAAGGGAAACATATTTTGAGATTACTCAGTCAGATGACATTCTCCTACTGAAATTTTATATCTGAATCTGATCTTGTATTGCAAATTTGGGCAGCAAAACATATTGTGAAAGAGGTGGAGAAACCTGCTTGCTCTCTCGGGATGAACTCCGTTTTGGTAGGTAACAGTAATTAACATTTGCATCAACCATGGCAAAATTGAGCACAGGTTCAGCTGAGGACCCATGTACCCACACAGCCTTTGCACTGGAGCCAATCTGATCAGATCTCCTCTCTGGGGTGAGAGGGGTCTTTTTGAGCCGATGTGTGGAAAGACATGACGCGGATTTCCTGTACCAATAAAAATAAGCAATAAGGTGAGCTGTGACCAGCAAGTATCGTAGGCTTTTTAATCTAATGCACGAGTCCCTAAATCTACGACATTCACTGTGTTTAGCGAGTATATTATTACATTAAATAACAAGTTGCTCATCTGCCTTAGAATTTTTACATTACAGCATGTAACAGTATTGTTTTAAACACCTCAATTGCACATCGATAGAATCCAATCAGGTAATTGTGACTTAAACTAGATAGCTGGTTCCTTCAGCAGTAATTTAGATGTGTTGAGGCAAATGGGTGAGCAAGTATACAACCAGCTATATTTCAGGCTTTCTAAATAATTCTAAATATTTTATATTTAGAATTATTTATAAATAAAGTTCAAAATCTTATTGACAAAACAGATCGAGACATTTAGGTTGACAAATTATTGCTTGTAAACAAAGAAGGTATGAACAGACCACCTAAAAGAGCCTTTTAAAATTCTGATAATCAGAAAACCTGTATTGCAGATGGGCCTATTTGCATCAAACTATTGTGCAGTAATGAGGTTTGCCCACTGTGCTGAATCACATTTCCTGCTATGGGAAGCCTCTTAATTGGATTGTCGGGTATAGCTATCAATGTAACTGAGACAAGATTCAGAACAGCTCAAACTTTGATTTCAAAGCTCAACCTGCATATAGGCACTAAGGTATAATGTATATAAGGTATAATCAATATATAGATCCTTCTTTGTGATTACAATCAGGTTAGGTGTTTTTATATATGGCAGCAAAGAAAAGTGATTCCACAAGAAAACTTACTCACCACTGATCATTATTAAGACCAACTGGCCCCCTGTAATCAGCCAGGGGCCCTAGAGCGTGAAATTCACTCTGGGCTACAATCTGTCTCAAGACTGTATTGATAGCAGGCGATGACAATGTAAAGGGGTATCTGAGGCGTTTGTGCTGAAACCAGAGTCTGAAGGAGGAAGGAAAGGACATGGACAACACTGCACTAGCGAAGCTCCCTTTGCTCAGCATTGGCATTGGGAAATGACTGGTAGTCCACGAAACATGTGTCGGACTTCTTTGTGGAGTAGGGGCTTTACCCAGTAGCTGATCCAATGGTGATGTATGGGATATCTGGGTACGGACTTCACTCAGTTGTGAAAGAAGTAGGTGAATAGGGTCTCCAAGTATCACCAGGGGCTGCCAAAGATTGAAAGTGTCCATTTCTTGTTCTCGCATTTCACTAACTGTCAGTGAAGACCAGGTACAGGAAGAAAAGCCCTTACCACAGTAGTGTTTGACCCTGGAACGAATTCTTCTGTGTTGAGTCTGGGATAAAACAACATTTGTAGAGGGGCTATTGGGCACCAAACTGCAGGCAATTGCAGAAAGTTGATTAAGAAGGTCACTTATTTTGCAGATGAATAGCATTTGTGGTTGAAGGGGCTTTGACAAACCATTTTTGGTAGCCAACAGTTTTTTATCAGTGAAAGGGCCAACTAACATTTGGTAAGTCTTGTAAGAGTCCACTAGTGGTACCATGGGGTTGACCAAGGTATAATGAGAACATGGTTCAAGAACGGGTAATTTACCATGTACAGGCAATTTCAACTTCACACTGAGCACTCGGCCGTTCCTTGCAAAGTATGGGGAACCTTTACTATTAGATCGTTCTCGCTGTTCCCTACAGCATTCTTTTGTGCCATCCCCAGCATATGTACGGTATGATTCAATAAAGCTTGACGTGCTCTCCAGGACTAATGCTCTCCAGGACTTCTTAAACAAAGTAGAACAGCACTGAAAAATGCCTTCAGAGAGTGGCCACTTATTTTGTTTTACTACTGTTTTACCCTCTTGTATGGACTCTTGTTCTCTGCTGGGCAAAGATGTGATAAAGTTAACAGGACATACTTTGGGTTTCTCAGTAGTGTGTTGTGCCTGTACTTGCATAGCCATGGAGTGCACAGGCTGGCCTACACAATGGGAGTTACTTTCATCCAAGGCACTTTTGGAATGTGTCGGCAGGTCAACCTTCCCAGCCAATGTACCTTTTGTTGTTTCTAAACAAGAATTTGCAGCACTAAGCTCCATGCAAGTGCCTAAATCCCCTAAAAATATGAGAACTTCAGCAGGAAAAGATGGAACATCGGGTTGCGTCAGTACATGTACACACTGATGAGATGCACTGTACTGTTTGAGACAGGGACATGGCAACTCTGGCTCAAGGAGCTGCCTCTGTGGAAAACATGGGGCCTCCAGAAAATCTATTTTGTTTAATTTAACGAGAACAGACTTTCCCAGTAATTTCAGTGCAACCTGTTCCTTCTTAGCTTCCTTACTCAGGTCTTCAAAGTTTGAATCTGGTGTGTGGTTTTTCTGCAGACACTCAATCTGTCCTGAAAATGTTTCTTCCTGTGCACATGAGCCACTACTGAAGTCCAGGGAGCGTGAGCCTCGGGTATTATGATCGGGATCTGGGTTGTACATAGAAGAATCCAACACTGCATCCTCATTTCCACCAGGAGCAACAGTACAGGTAATGAAGTCTTCCTTTTCCTCACCTGAGACTTTTCCTGTAAACATGGAAACACCCTCATAAGCAATGTTATTGTGATTCAGGGTGTAAAAAAAACATGCAGTTAAGCACTGCCGATTGGCACATAATAGGATTTTTATATTTAAATCAGTTTTTCTATTCAAATCAGGACAATTTCTTTGCCTGCATTAAGTGTTTCAGTACTTTGGGGTGATACAAAACTGCAACTAGACAATGAAATGTTTTTTCAACTTTTCATGTCAATATATGTATTTTAATGGTTAACAGTTTAATGGACAATTCTTAAAAGATACAACTAATTAAACTAACAAAATTATGCACATTTGAGATTTTTATTCAACATTAAATTATTATCTTATATATCCTTGTGAGATTGTGTGATATATAAAATTGCTCTTATATATGTTAAAGTTAGCAATAGACGTACACCATTTCTTAACATTTGTATACATAACTATAGCTCGTTTTTTTTTATATATATATTGCTGGCTGTCACAAACAAAACAGCTAGGTTAACGGCTAATAATAAACTCTAAACTAAGTCGTTTGGATCTTTTGTGTATGTGCATTTCAGCAATGGATAGGTCATAGATATCAATGGAGTCACAAAGATAAAAACATTAATACTGAGAAAATAAGACAACAGTGTGGTCCCACCACCAAATCTGCAGTGTCTGAAGAATCAGTTTAAAAATTACTCTTATGTTACATAGCTGGATAATAGCTATGCTTGCTGACTTGCTAGTAGCAGCTTGTGTTTTCAAGTTCTCAGCAGCAAAAAAATTTCCCCACACTGGGAATTGAGGAACATGCATCTTCATCATTAATCACAAATTTCCCATATTATAAGCCAGTATGTTAACCTAAACCATCTACGACAATGCCACCAGATAACATTAAGGTGGCTGCAGGCAGTCTGGTTAAAACTTTTTAAAAGAACACAAAAAACACCACAACACCTTACCATAAGAGCATGTCAAGGGTCCACTCTGTGTAGTGAGAATGCTAGAACAGAGGATGCGAACATCTCTTCCCAGGCTGCTAACTTTGCCATCAAGTAGAGCCAGACTGTTGCTATGCACAGTACTTCGGGCACAAAGCTGCTCTATCCTCTGCTCAACTGCTTCGAGCCGCTGGCTAAGTGAGCCTAGAGTGCCTGCCAACAAGCGTTTTATCTCCGTTTGATGGGCCACAAGGAGCCGCTCCTGTGCACCTAGTTGCTCTTCCGTTGGGGCTGCTGGAGCGGCAGGTGTGAGGGTACGAGGTGGTTCCCACCCTGGGGCTCTACAGGTGTCCACTGCTAAAGACATTAAAAAGAGAAACAACAGAAATGCATTTAATAAATGCAGTTGCTTATTGAGTCATGATGTGGAACAGATTATAGGCAAGTATAGAAACAATAAGAAAATATTGTTTGAGCACAACTCCAAGATTTATATGGGCTAAAAAGGCCACAGTGACGATGTGAGAAAACAACTGCTTATATTACCTTCCTCTGATCTAGCTTCAAAGTAAGAGTTTAATCCAGAAATGACAACCAAGGCACTCTCTTTGAGCCCAGAAGTCTGCTTCAACTCATTATCATTGGGCAAGCAACAAGGACAATTATCTTGCACTTGAACTTCTTTAACAGAGTAGACTGCCTTTTCTTCCAATCCAATATCTCCATTTATTGTTTTTCTGCATCCCATGGCCAATAGATCTGGATAGAGTGTAGCTTTTGGGCATGAACTGTTTTCAGAAGCAGGCACGTGTTGCATCCCTCTTGGGTCAGCCAGAGGATTAGACAACATCATCACAAGAACTGCTGGACCAGAAACTGTGAGGATGAGAAATGTATTCAATGTTATGCTTGTAACACCAGTGATCCAATGTCACCAGTAAATCTCAAAACTGCCTACAATAAAGCAACTGTGTACTGCTAAATAACTAAATGCATCTATACTTCAACTGCAAAAACAAAAATGGAAATCTAAGGTTCTCATAGCATCAGCTCCAGTGGGAAGCTGTGATAACCGTCATTCACTGGGAGTGTCAAAACAGATGTTAGATCTCTATACCCTGTCTTATCAAACACCTGGATTTTTGGTGTTTCCTTCTATACAAACCAGAGAGGCATGTAAACATAGCTTTATATCCTTACAGAGACATACAGAGGATCTTTACATCCTTAAGTTTTGTCCACGCGGTGACAAAGCAGAAAATGCGTGTTTTTTTGTTTTGTTTGTCAGAAACAAAGGTTTTGTTTTGGCCCATAAATTCAATTTATAGATAAAAATCTAAAAATATCGGTGAGAGTCTATTAGCCGGCATTTTGAATCAGTCTACCTTTACGGCATTCATTCTAATAACATCCGAGGTGTGGGTCCTGAAGATTTTCACCTTTCCATCAGGCGTGACAACCAAAGGACCAACCAGTTATATTATTAACACTTCAAATACATCTATAGAGATTACAAAATCCAGATAAGGATTTGGATTCCAGGTCCAGATTTAAGTACCCATATTATAGCTCAATCTTATAAAGCGGGTCAGAGTTATATGCTCGATCGTCACTAAATCGATTCCGAAGTAATATGAAAGTACAAACTGGGGTTGAACAGGTCAAATAAACAACGTATAACGCGTCCAGTGCTAACCCCCCACTTCCCTATTACTCAAGATTCTCCAAAGTACTTTAAACAATATAGCTAGCTAGCTAGCTAGCTAGCCAGCCAACTACAGTTGCATGTAGCTGTGATTTCATGAGATAGCTCGAATAAAATTAAAGACGTGGCTGCCGTCTTTGAAACCAAAAATAGTTTTGAATAGATTTATACAATACTTACTTTGGCTACGGACCACTCAATGAGTTTCTGTCGTTTAAAACGAAGTCTAGAAATGAGCAAGTTCCATGTCTGCGTTTCACTGGACGCGAATTCTTTAAACTTGCAACAACCGTTTCCGGCGGTACAACAAGACGAGATTAATGCACGACGAATCGGTAATTTACAAGGACTAAAATCACATAATGTTACTTCTTCAAAGCCATTGCTATTCAGTTAATTACCTCCCATATATGACTTACATAAACTGCAATTTTCATCTAAGAATAAGACGCTACACAGACGAGAACAGTGACGGAAAACGGCAAACGTGCGTCTACTTCCGTCCGGCGTACTGTTGGCCTAGTAGTTGTGTACTATTGGTTGGTGATGGCGAGTAGTGGCAAGTGATTGGATGTTTAATTTTTATGGTTCAAAAACATTTTCCACGTTTTTCTCATGCGAAACCTAGACCAAGGAATATTCTACTACGAGCGCGAAGAACTACAGTACATTGTCTACAAAAGGGCCTTCAAATATGTCCGTGTGAGCAGTACAGCGTCTATAGAAGGGTCTTTAAATATGTGTGTGTGTGTGCGTGCGTGAGTGCAGTACAGCGTCTATAGAAGGGTCTTTAAATATGTGCGTGTGTGCAGTACAGTGTCTATAGAAGGGTCTTTAAATATAGAAGGGTCTTCATGGGTTTTCAAATATGTGCGTGTGTGTAGTGACGGTGCTTGATCCTTTGGTCATTGAGCCTTAACGGTGGAAGTGAAGAATTCTAGATAACATTTAATCTATGACAGGTGAGTAGATAGTTACAGTGCTACCATTCTTCATGTTTGAAAATTGCTTACCCTCATGAACTGGTGAATTTTGGCAGTTTTGTAAATTGCATGGCTTTGGTCAACTGGACTTAATCAATTCAACTTTAATTCGGCCAGAAGAGGATGCCCCC
>JAOXYF010000003.1:11543990-11568682 GCA_028565775.1 Sternarchorhynchus goeldii | reverse complement strand
ATAAAGGTTTCATGTTGATATACTTTGGTTATTTTGTAAAACACTGTTCTAGTGGCATGGTGTACACCTTACAAAAAATCCTTCAAACGTTGATCAATGTAGATTATATTATTTCTGAAAAAATCAAGTGTTCATACATTGTTCTCTAATTTTGATCTCCAATGTATTTATGTTGCTTATTTATTTATTTATTTATTTTTGTAAGTCAACTAAGTTATATTGTGTTTATTCTAATGTGGTATTAGCTATGCTTACAAGCCCGGTGTATGAATGAGACACTGGGTCACAGCTGAAACGTGAAGTAGATGATCTGCTATATCAACCACGTCACAGCAACTAAAAAAGCAGTGCAAAATGCAGTGAGTGGAGTTTGAGTAGGGATACTGAGAATGAGGGAGACCAGTGCTCCGGCTGATAGAGCCACACGTACGTGGGCCATCCAGTAGTCCAGTGCTGTCACAGCAATGCGATATGTCAGAACACACTGCAGACACACAAAGAGCAGGCCTGCAGGAAATGCCACACCAGCCCCAACATAGTGTAGAGACTTAGCATGGTCAACCTGAGAGAGAAAGAGCGGGAAAGACAGACGGACTATTTAATAAGTATTCCGTTAACAAAAGGTCCATTACAAAGGTACTTTTTTAATTGCTTTCTATTCTTAAATCATCTCTCTCATGTACTTACCTGGAAGTTTCCCACCATGATAAGTCCCATGGCATTGATACAGCCAGACACCAAAGCACTTGTGTTAACCCAGCACTGATGGCTGTGCTCAATCACCTGGGCATAACGCAACACACACACCATCACCACTACAGAGTGAGAAGGCAAGAAACAGAAGAGGGAGAAAAAGAGAAGAATTAAATATGCTTTTCTGTAATATTCACAATGTTGTAAGAAATGGGATAAAGCCAAAAGCTAAACACATACAGTTAAATAGGTTAATGCAAATGATTGTGAATAGTCAATACTTACAAAACTCATCTAACATTCAGTTGCCATGGGTGTTGTTTAATAAAGGCACTTTATGAGTTTCCAGCTTGGGCTTTTGCTTTGCCACCTGTCACGATGGCTGCCCTGGCCGCCTCCCCATCTTGTGTCTGTGTGGGTGTGTCGGTGTGTTCTGTTGTGTTGTATGAATGAGCGTGTGTTTATGTTCGAGCGTGAATGAGCTTGTTGTGTTTGTAATACGTTGCACCTGTGTCTCATCAGGGTGAGTGTTTAAAAGCGTGTATGGGTCACATTGTGTTGTGGGTCTTTGTATATGTGAACGTCATTTTCGTCGTCGTTTGAACGTTTGTCACAACGAAACCAAGAAATAAAGCAGTTCATTTATTTCACTTTTAACGTGAGTCCTGTCAGCTTCTTGCAACCCTCCGGGGTTCATACGTCACACCACCGAGCCTTATAAAACTTTATATATTACAACATATAAAATGCAATAAAACATTGGCAAATTCTCAAGCTTATTTTAGTATTTAAAGGTTTAATTACCCATAAAAGCCCCAACGTTGCCTATGAGACTGAAGAGGCAGCTCTCAGGTGGGTAGCAACCACACTTACTGTGCAAAGAGTGCAGAAAAGCTGTATCACAACATTAATTCAATAAGACATAACACTCAAACACGACATATACACACTGTTTAATTTATGTAATGGATCCAAATTTAGTTTGGTGAGTTTTAGAGACCATTAACTGGGCTGTATAATAAGAATGAACCTGATGAGTGGGATGTCCCGTAGTGTACAGCAGGTCTTAGGGAAACCCCTCTTGGCTGTTTCCTCGGTGCATGTTACATTGTATATCCTGCAATACATTGAATAAAGCAAGAATTGTTGACAGAACATGACCTAAACGTTCATCTACAATTTTCTTAATAGCTTATATAATTAGGTTGCAGGTAACTGAAAGTACACAAATGTTCCTACCAGTTTTCCACCGGACAGACATGGTGGTTCATCACAGCCATGGCATACCTGGAAAATATATCTTAGTTAATTTCTTCATGTGGTCGCATATGCACAATTAGTATTGTAACTGGATACATAAATCTTACAGACTCACACTATCCATATCCCTGTAATAGAGAATGCAGACAGACTGACTGGTAGTACTATCCAGGCGGTCATTAGGCAGTTTGTAGCTACATAGCCTGTATCCAAAGCACGAGACGGTGTAGAATCTTGGATATGGTGATGCGATGACCGACGCGAGCAGGTGAAGCCACGTAGGGCATATGAAGGGATCAGTGTTGACAGCGCAGCTCATTCAGTTACATTTCTAACACTTAAATTGTCAAGCAATCTGCAAAGGTTGTTGAGAGAAAACGGTTTGTAATAATAGGGCATAACGCTTACACTCTCAACGTTCTTTCATCGATAATGACTAGTTGTTAGTTTGGAAAATACCTTTTTTATTACTTTACACTAGAAGTCGAACATCAAGAAACATTACAGACTAGTTTAAACCTTAAGGGTGTTTTGCTCAATACCAGTGCAGTTTAGCCTGCAGGCATGTTTTGAGTTACTAGCGTGTGCTTTACCCTTCTATAAAATGGATAAAGCACAGTGAAAAGGAACAATCTTCTAGCTGGATTACTAACTAGTAAATGCTGAGAGCAATGTTACAGTAGTATCTTAAGTTGTAGTATTTCGCGTTATGTAGCAGAACACCTAGCCTGAAAGCTAATCTGCTTGCTATTATATTTAAACTTGCAAAAATTCGTTATTATCACAAACATTTATATCACATGCTAAAAGTAACCTTTTCATTGTATATAAATTATTGTATGTCTGTTAATTCGAAGAACATGCTCTTGAAAATCAGAAAATACTACCTTATAGTAGGCCATGTACCAAATCAATGAATGCTTCCACTGTAGCTATGTAAACCTATGTATGCGAGCAACAAGACGTGTAGAAATGTACAGTGCGTCTTTCAGGCGTCAGAGGGCACATGTAATTGTGCAGCATATAATATAAAAATGGTCGATAAGAATAAGCGTTTTTAGCTGAAGATAGGTGTATATAAACGCATATATTTGCACTACATGTATATTTAGTAAATGATTTCCAACAAAAAAAATTATTTATTTTCAACGCGGAGTGAAAATGTGGACCACATATCCCAGAGGGCTACAAAACAAACGGAAGCGATAAAGAAAGGTCAAGTTAGCTGTCTAGCTAGTTACAGACAGCCACTCAGGCAGCGTTGTTTTGCTACAAAACAACTAGCTAGCTAGCTAGGCAATGCTCTCAGACGACTGAAAAGCCATTCTGTGCAGTATGTTTACTTTTCAATAACGAATGTACAAGCCACACAGCTCTGAAAAAAAACAAGAAGGAAATTACGTTCGTAGCAGTGTCCCCTCTCTTTCCCAACATGAATTTTCGAAGACCAGATAGCTTTGACGGCTTAGGTTGCAGGGCTAGGGAGGATCCGTCTTTTGCAGGGGGATACTCGGGAAGGTCATTTAATAATTCGTCGAATATTGATCTTCAGCACTGGGTTACCACACCTCCAGATATACCTGGCAGCAGAAATCTGCATTTTGGTGATAGCACGCCACAGTTTGAAACGGCCCATGCCACATCTGTGGCTGGAGACGACATTCAATCTGATACCCCACCATCCGGTAGGTTTGGTTGAAGAGCACTTGTTATTGCTGATAACGTGAATGTGCAGTCAGCTGAGGAAGTCTAAACGTTCTGTGTGCTAGCTAGATACCAATGATGGACAATGATGTAAACCATTGTCCTACCGTGCGCAAAATTAGGCCTTGTAATAATAGTATCGCAGTAGGATATACAAATTGATATATAAAACGTAATAAACTTGTGTATGTCTACCTTTCTATATATCCATCTATCATTATCTTCTTAATAGTATTGACATCCATTTCGGTGTGGCAACAACCGTTGTTCATCTTACTATGTACACAGGAATTAGAACAACAAATACAAAGTTACGAGGCCACAAATGTTACGCCAGTGATAAACGTCTTTTAATCACCACCTCAACAGTGATATTGCAAGTATTGCTTATTCAGCTTCACTATATGTGCAACGCTTTCCATGTAGTACTGAGGCAAAGCTTGATTCATGAAAGTAGGAGGAACACAAGTCTTTGGTTGTTTGTTTTGTGGCACCATTCATAGAGTATCCTTTGTCGTTGTAGAAAAACAGCATCTCTGGTTGTCTTAATTTTTTATTCTTAAAGTTACTTTGCTTTTTCTAGAAAACATTTGTTAGGCCCCCCTGGACCATACTAATGTTTTACAGAAAATCTTATCTAATCTCTTGTCATTAGTCTCTTGAAATTTTGTCATAGTGATTTCAACATTCATATGGAGAATGAAAAATGATGCTTTGAGGGTAGTGTTCGTGCCATAGTCTACAGGTATTGGTCAGAAGGACATACGAGTTTAATCACCAGCTACAGTGGAGGAAATAATTATTTGATCCCTTGCTGATTTTGTAAGTTTGCCCACTGACAAAGATATGAATGGTCTATAATTACAAGGGTAGATTTATTTTAAGTGAGTGAGAGAATATCTAAGAAAATCCAGAAAATTACATTGTATAAAATATATAAATGTATTTATTTTGCAGAGAGAAATAAGTATTTGATCCCCTACCAAACATTAAGTGTTCTGGCTCCTACAGACCAGTTAGCCGCTCCTAATCAACTCGTTACCTGCATTAAAGACAGCTGTCTTAAACTGTCATCTGTATAAAAGACACCTGTCCACAGACTCAATTAATCAGTCAGACTCTAACCTCTCCAACATGGGCAAGACCAATGAGCTTTCTAAGGATGTCAGGGACAAGATCATAGACCTGCACAAGGCTGGAATGGGCTACAAAACCATAAGTAAGATGCTGGGTGAGAAGGAGACAACTGTTGGTGCCGCTGTAAGAAAATGGAAGAAATACAAAATGACTCAATTGACCTCAATCTGTAGCTCCATGCAGAATCTCACCTCGTGAGACTTTGATCATGAGGAAGGTGAGAAAACTACATGGGGGAACTTGTTAATGATCTTAAGGCAGCTGGGACCAAAGTCACCAAGAAAACCATTGGTAACATATTATGCTGTAATGCATTAAAATCCTTCAGTGCCCGCAAGGTCTCCCTGCTCAAGAAGGCACATGTACAGGCCTGTCTGAAGTTTATCATTGAACACCTGGATGATTCTGAGAGTGATTGACAGGTGCTGTGGTCAGAGGAGTCAAAAATTGAGCTCTTTGGCATTATCTCAACTCGTCGTGTTTGGAGGAAGAGAAATGTTGACTATGACCCAAAGAACACCGTCCACACTGTCAAGCATGGAGGTGGAAACATGTTTTGGGGGTGTTTCTCTACTAAGGGCACAGGACTACTTCACTGCAACAATGGGAGAATGGATGGAGCCATGTACTGTAAAATCCTGAGTGACGACCTCCTTCCCCTTCGACAATGACCCAAAGCATACAGCCAAGGCAACAAAAGAATGGCTCAAAAAGAAGCACATTAAGGTAATGGAGTGGACTAGCCAGAACTTAATCTCATAGAAAACCTATGGAGAGAGTTGAAGGTCCAAGTTGGCAAGTGACGGCCTCAATCTTAATGATTTAGAGATGATCTGCAAAGAGGAGTAGGCCAAAATTCTTCTTGACATGTGCAAACCTCATCATCAACTCCAAAAAACGTCTGACTGCTGTGCCAACAAGGGTTTTCCCTCCAAGTATTAAATTTTGTTTGGTAGGGGATCAAATACTTATTTCTCTCTGCAAAATGCAAATAAATGTATATATTTTATACAATGTAATTTTCTGGAATTTCTTTTAGATATTTTATCTCACTGTTAAAGTAAACCTACCTTTAAAAGTATAGACTGTTCATATCTTTGTCAGTAGGCAAACTTACAAAACCAGCAAGGGATCAAATAATTATTTCCTCCACTGTAGATCTAATTCTGACATTGGACTTAACTATTAACATGGTATTTATAAACCTCATGAACAATCCGATTATTGTCTTATTGACTTTGATTTTCAGATGAATACATGATCTAGCTTTAGATCTTGTTGTTTTTGTTTTTTGTAAGAAGTGTGTGCTTGTGCCATGTTTATGATAACACCTTGATCAACTGACAGATGAAATCATATTTATATACAGTGGGGCAAAAAAGTATTTAGGCAATCACTGATTATGCAAGTTCAACTACTTAAAGATGAGCGAGGTCTGTAATTTATCATAGGTACACTTCAACTATGAGAGACAAAATGAGGAGGAAAAAATCCAGTAAATTACATTGTAGGCTTTTTAAATAATTTATTTGTAAATTATGGTGGCAAATAAGTATTTGGTCAATAACAAAAGTTCAACTCAATATTTTTGTAACATAACCTTTGTTGGCAATGACGGAGGTCAAATGTTTCCTGTAAGTTTTCACCAGGTTTGCACACATTGTAGTTTGTATTATGGCCCATTCCTCCATGCAGATCTCTTCTAGAGCAGTGATTGTTTTGGGGCTGTTGCTGGGCAACACAGACTTTCAACTCCCTCCACAAATTTTTTGTGGGGTTGAGGTCTGGAGACTAGGTCACTCCAGAACCTTGAAATGCTTTTGACGGAGCCACTCCTTCGTTGCCCGAGTGGTGTGTTTGGGATCATTGTCATGCTGGAAGACCAGCCACATTCCAACTTCAGTGCTCTCACTAATGGAAGGAGGTTTTGTCTTAAAATCTCATTATACATAGCCTTGTTCATTCTTCCCTTAACATCAACTTTGTTTAATCCTTTCTAAAGTAAAGCACATTGAAATTTTGGACTTTGACTGAAAAGTGTTATATAAATAAAGATTATATTGACTGGTCTCGATGAATAACACACACACTTAATGGTTACAGACATTGTGCATTTGGAAGTAAATATGTTGTGGTTCCTGTCTAGTTTAGGTTATGCTAATTACCTGACACTCTTAACTTTCAGATCAGTTGAACAGATTTGCTGGCTTTGGGATAGGTCTTGCAAGGTAATTCACTGGTTAAAGTTCAATTCACACTGACTAGTTATTGAGGATTTGTATCAATTGTTATTTTTGTTCAGCCTCTTTACAGAAAATGTCCTTGCTCACCCATGTATTGTATTTCGACGGCAATGCCAGGTAAGCCTGACTAAGAAAAAAAACGTATGACAATTATCTCAAGGGAATTGTTTTTCTACATTAAGTCATCTATAGAAGTGGTGTGTGTTAATAATAGTAGGTAAAATAGCAAAGATATTTCACTCAACATCAGGATTTTCTAAAATGTCAGTTCTCAAGTTATGCCACAACATGCTTTTGCAATCTCTTTATGCAATATGGAATTACTGACTGAGCCTAAAATGATTTATTTATTAATAGAAGTGCACACTAATGTAGTAGTATTTATGTATTTGGTAGAAGTGCACACTAGTAGCAGTATTTATTCATTGGTAGAAGTGTACACTAATGTAGCAGTATTTATCCATCAGTGTTTGAGATGCTTCAATAATGTGGCAAAGCAATTTAAACAAATACTGAAAATCCCTTTAAAAAATCTTCCTATATTTTTTGCATTTTCATATGGTTATAGAGTGTGCTTTTTAGAATTCCTCCCATCCTAAAAAGCTAATTAATTCTTGATCATTCCCTCTTACATCTTATATTGATCATTGTTGCCTTGCTATTTTTGTTATTGTTGCTTTTTTCAGGTGAATTACCATGCCAGGTTCTACCACCTTTCACCTCTCACTGTTCTTGGAGTGATGTACAACATTACCAAAACACAGGTAGCAAAACTTTGATATGGCCAAAACTAATTGATACACTGATCATAAGACCACAACCATAAGAGGCCTTAGGAACTACTAGGCAATCTACCTATTGTTATACTTCCCAGTATACCAGGGACTTAAGGGGTGAAATATGCTCAGTAAATGTTACATATATTTTAGGAACAGAACAGAAATTGAATAAGACTAGAATGAGAGCCTCTGATATAATTAAGAAATTATTCCTCTGTCAGGGTCCAAAAGCCCTCTGGAAAGGAATGGGCAGCACTTTTGTCGTCCAGGGAGTGACTCTTGGGACTGAGGGCATAATTAGTGAATGCACCCCACTGCCAAGGTAAGAATGATGTATAATATCAATTTCAATTTGTGCTTAGTAGTTTCATTCATTTCATTTCAACTGCAACAAACAGCAGTTATCACAGCACTATGTACATTGTCAGGGTCTACCATTGTGGTTGTGGGGTGGGATGTAATAAAATATAAAAAGAACAGAAAACAATATACCTAAATATATAGCAGTCTAACTTCATTGTTAACTTTGTTGTATTGTTAAAGTTCTTCAAAGATATTTGTCTAGTCTCAAATTGTTCTGGGGTTGGCTTTGTTAAACCTTGCTGTCAAATGTTCTAATAACACTGTTTTTAAATTTTGTGAACCACATACTTTTATGTAGAGTCTAAGTTCCAAACATAATATCAGAATAGATTTCTTGGCATTTCTAAGGCTGTATATAATAATCTTCACTGACTTGGAGTAAGATTAAGATGGTAATTGTATTGTATGTTAAATTATAATTTAACATACTTGTATCTACTGTATCTACTGCTTTAGCTCTGCACTTTTGACATAGAAGACTGGCCAGGCACCTCGTATTATATAAACATAGGGTATGGAAAAAACTTTTGGATAATTTTATAGTGAATTAACTGGTCTGCTGGGTTCTTAATAACAGTAGGAATATTTTCCCAAATTTACTCCCAGGTTAGTTCTTTATCCAGTATGAAAGTTACTGGGACTTTAAGAATGATTTTGACTGTTAATGGTTTGTAAGATAGTATGTGCTTGGAAACAGTCTTCTCTGGAATCTCCTGTGGTTTGAGCCTTGGTTAATGGCCATGTTATGTTGAGTCAAATAGAGGTATATTAGTCAGGTAGAAAGATGTTGATCTAAAGTTCTTCAATTGCTCATCTAAAAGCTAGATTCACAGTATTTCAGCATTAGGCTTTACTGTCCAAGTATGATTGCACATCCAGGAAACCTGTCCTTGGTCTCACAGTGGCTCTTAGTACACAGTACATCTGTACTTTAGTTCTGCCACACACTTAACCACAGCCACACATGAACACTCAAACAAGCATACATGCACACTTGCATTCATGCATCATTCATGCCTATAAACATGTTTTTACATTGGTGAAAAATGTTTAAGTGCAGAATGCACTTGACCTGTATTACTATTCTTAGTGTGCTATACATCACCAAAACACAGGCAGAAAAGGTATTGATGTCAATGCTGACATGTTAGTGTTGTTAAACACTAAGCAAATTCCAAGTTTGTTTCTCATTGACTGGACATTAGATATGTATATATTCCAAAATAATAGCACATTTATTTCTGAAGAACTTCGCAAAGACCCAAAAACATATGCTTATGAAGCAGACAATGATGGCATTTGCTGCTTATCACTTACGAGTATTGTCCCATTTTGAAAAATAAAATGTTGTGTCCCTTATTGAATCAATAAGGGATGTGATTTAATCTGTATTTTTGTTCATTTCATATATGCACTGGGTATTCACAGTGGTGGGAATAACAATAATGAATAAAAACCATTTTGTCAGAATCAGCAGTGTAGGCTGGAGAAATTTGAGATTTCATAGATATGGCAGATTGCTCATCAGCATCAACATTACCATAGTTACGGACATTCTTATATTTTTGCTGACTGGTTAACTGACTGATTGACTGGCTAACTTACTCCCACCATCCCAACATTACCATATTTATGTCCTCCCCTTTTTTGAAAGGTGTAGCCAGACGCATTTCAGTCCCCTGAGTTTGTTTTTTTTATTTATTATTTTTTATTTATTTATGTATTTATTTTTTGCTCATTTTTATGGAGACTCAAATCACATACAAAATGACTAGGGATATATGCTGCACAACATCAACCTGCTGCTGAACCAAACCAAACAGGCTCCAAAACGTGTCCCTGGCATTACCCAGGAGATGCAGATTGAAACGGATGTGTCTAAAATGGTTTACTCATTTACTAATTCACTAATCTCTATATAGGCAGTTCTGTATTAAACAATACATAGAGTAGATGTTAGGGGAGATGTGATATACCAGACATCACAACATTATTGTCAACACAAAAATCATGTAGTGAAAATCTTATATTGTGACAATCCAAATACTAGTAAGGAACATAACCACTGATCTATACGACAGAATTGTACTGCTGATGACAATAATCTTGAAGCCAAAGCATTGTCATATTGGTATGCCTAGTGATTAATAATAGTCATAGTAAGTGTAAGTGATAGTCATGTCAAAAAAATATTTTCTACAGTTTGACCTTCTGTTCTCTATTTTGTATGATTAAAAGGTCATAATTTTTGTATCATATTTTTTTTTTTTATTTATTCAAAAACAGTGACTTGCACTTGTGCTTATCACTGACTATCTTCTTTTTGTAAAATGACCAAATAGGATTTGTTCATAGCCCTTGTGTGTGCTACACTATACCAATTATCAGTACTTAACACAATGAGAGATGAAACTGGGTGCTCTGTTTGTGAGGGACTCCTGCCAAATTCGCATGCCAGTCCTATTAATAGCTACTGTGCCATTTACCTAAACATCCAACTGATTTTTTTGTCTCCAGTTTAGAAGACATGAATTCTCCTTTCATAAGAAAAGCAACATTTTTACAGTTGACTTCTAGACTTACTGTGTTACTCTGCATATTTCTTTATTAACTATCCAGTACCTGGAAGAACCCAGGTGTCTTCCACAACAGATTGTTAGCATATTATTCCTATCCAAGTCTAGGAATACCACATGTACGTCCCTGCCCACTTATCTTCATAGTCTGAAAATGATGCCGGATCATATTACTGTGCTTCAAAACAATATCAATTATGTCAATGAACAAATTTTACTTCAAATATATAGCCAGTCTATATACGATCTGTTCTTTACTACTCATTCCTTTCTTTCACACTATTACAATAGTCTTCTATAAAAACCATAAAAACATTTGATATTATGTATACATACGAGTAGGCTGAATACCATTTAATTAAGAACAGACACAAAAACAATTTATTATTGTTGTTAACATGGATAATGGTACTGAAGTTAATCTGGTTTAAATTATTCAAATGTTTGTTAGATAATGATTCACTTAAGTGTTTGCTTACATGATTTCTGTCATTGGTCAGTAATGATATCTCCAGTTGGCAATGTAAGAAATCATGGTATTGAGAGAAAATAAATGGTCACGGCATTCCCTACTAATTACTCATCTTATCTGAATCAGTACATCATGGAACATACTTTGGACTGTTTCAGTTGTGATAGAGCAGATGTGGGTGAAGAGAAATGTGTAATGTAATGCCGACTAAACCTTTAACTAAACACTCCCACTGTAAATATATGATCATATTTTATGTTTGTTCTCAGGGAGCTGTCACACAAATGGATTCCAAAGCAAATTGTGGGCCACCTAGTATTGAAAGGGTAAGTTACTGTATCCAGCACAAGAAAATAACTTTCTGGCTTTGCAAAGGTACTGCTCACCTTTGCAAAGCCATCAGTTCCAAAAACATTTATCTTGGTTCCATCACTCCACAGTATGGAGTCCCAGTAATCTTCGTCTTTTTCAGCATGGGCCCTGGAAAATTCTCTGCTTTTTTGTGCATGGGCTTTAGGAGAGCTTCCTTCGTGGACAACACCCATGCATGCTGTTTATCTGTATTGTATGCCATATTGTATCATGGGAAACAGTCACCCCAGTTTGGCTTTCTACTTCTTTAGCTAACTACAGGGAACTTTTTCTTCAACTCAAGACACTACTGTTTAGGTGTTAACTTCTGTGGACGGCATGGACTTGCAGTTCCATCGTTAAATTTTTTGATCACTTTTGCTGCATTCTGACTGGTAAAGCTTTGCCGATCATCTTGTCTACACCTTTCTTGTGTAAAGAAATTGTGAGATTTCTCTTCCATGTGGTGCAATTGCTGACAGCATGAAATGGAAACAGGTTTTCTTTAATTAACACCCTTTTATAGTAAACTGTCAGCTGGACACCTGTTTAATGAGTAATTAGATTCACCTGTGGTTGAAATCTTGTTAATTAGAATTCTGTTGGTCTAAACTTTAGCATTGCTCCTTAGACTTTCAATGGGGTGTACTCATTTTTGCAATATGGTCTCGAGTGAATTTGTGAGGGGAAAAAATAATTCGTGTGTGCAAATTAACCAATGTTTGTGAAATTATAATGAACTTGATTTGGTCACGTTTTCTTTTATGATTTAGTATTGATTTTGTTTAAAGGGAAATTCTAGCACTTTCCATTTTAATAATCTTCAATCCCCTTATCTCACTCTGTTTTAATGTTTTGAGCAAATATTCTTTTCTCCACAGTTTAACATGTATGGTTGCAATGCCATTTTACTCAGCAAGCCTCATTGAAACTGTTCAGGTGAGTTTCTGATACACTTGACACAATTACAGTAAACTATGTAGACAAATCATTTTCACTCTTCTTTTGGTGTCTGAATTTATTACACAAACGCTTTAGTTCTAGCTATTTTTTCTTTGTAAAACTACATAACAGAATATAATATTTTAAAAAAACTGCCATTTTTAATAACAGAGGTGAAATGAAATGTATAATTTCCAACAATGATCTATTCAACAACACTTGCCTCAGACTGGAAATACAACTGAGAGTTCTATGACAAAACCAGATACCAACCATCAGATTTTTATCATTGTATCTTATTTAAATAAACAAGCTCAAACATACCTCAGTGTGTCCATCAGCAATTTGAGCTTTCTTCGTTTTTCTTGTGCATGGCATTCCCAGAGTGAAATCATTCGGGACAACCCCGGGATCCTTGACTGCGTGAAGGAGGGAGTGGGGCGCGTGATGGGTCTTGGTGTGCCCCACAGCAAGCGCTTGCTTCCCCTATGGAAGTTGCTCTTCCCCACCATTCTCCATGGTGTGCTGCATTACCTCATCACCTCCAGTGTGCAGAAGCTGGTGTTGTACCTGTTGCGTCATGACTCGCCCAAGCGCGCAGGACCCAACTCCAGCTCGAACACCATCCAAAACATGCTTGACGCCTACTTCCCTGAGCTGATGGCTAGTTTTGCGGCGAGCCTCTGTGCTGATATGCTGCTGTTTCCTCTAGAAACGGTGTTGCACAGGCTGCATGTTCAAGGGACCCGCACAATCATTGACAACACTGACCTGGGCTTTGAGGTGCTGCCTATTAACACCCAGTATGAAGGTATGACGGACTGTATAAATGTGATTCGGAGGCAGGAAGGCATGCTGGGCTTCTACAAGGGCTTTGGTACAATTGTGATACAGTACTCGCTCCATGCAGCAGTTCTGCAGATTACCAAGATGATCTACTCGACTTTATTGCAGAATGCCTGAGATGAGCAATTTTGTGAAAGCTCTCAAAATATGTGCGCAAAATCTGACTGGTCCTTCCATTTTATGTAATTTGTTCGTGAGTCTGCAAGTGCTGTGCGCATGTGCGTGCGTGTGTGCGTATGTATGTGGGCTAGCAAGCTCATTCCAGGGAACCATGGCCTAATCACTAGTTTGTGTCATTGCTTTGTTTCATAAAGTGCTATTAGTATTGACTTGCATGATACAACTGATGCAGAGGTAATAGTAACAAAAGGTTGTGGATTATCTATTTAAAAATTCCACTTTACCATAATAGTTTTTGCCTGCCAGCTCCATACCAGCCGCTTTTCACTCCCAGGAAGTACAAATTTGTTAGTTCTCCCAGTGCTCTGGGACAACAGTTCCAGCACTTGATGCACAATAACACTGGTTGAAAAAGACTGTGCAAAGTTATCTGGAAATTTATTGTACATACATTTATGAAATTTGCAAAATGTCAGTTATTTGCACTCTGGTAATATGTGACATTAGTGAAACTGTTACCATCCACTGGATTAATTAGAAACATACAATCTTTTGAAAAATATATTGAGCATCATAGTTCTAACTAATGCACAATCAGTAAATGTGTCAAATTGTGACCGCAGCATTTTTTAAGCACATGTTTTAGCTGCTTCGTATTGACAAATTGTAATATTGAGTATGATTGGAAATAAATGTATTAAAACATTATTTTACTGTGTGAAATTTTCTGTTCAAAAGGAGTAGTGATTACGATTTGACCTCTGCTCTGTGCAGTAGTAGTAGTAGTAGTAGTAGTAGTAGTAGTAGTAGTAGTAGATGATCTTGGCAGAAGTTTCTGCTAGTAGTATTGTCGTATATACACCATTATTTGCAAATAAATTCTTTAAAAATCAGACAATGTGATTTTCTGAAATTTTTTTTCTTATTTTGTTTCTCATAGTTGGTCTACCTATGATGTCAATTACAGGCCTCTCATCTTTTTATGTGGGAGAACTTGCACAATTGGTGACTGACTAAATACTTTTTCCCCACTGTACATGAGAGTTATACTGTGTGAAATCAGTGGGATCCCCCCCATCCAGACACGTAACTGTATTTTAATTATGCAGATTTATATACAGATATTTTAGTAACCCAGTGAGGGGAAATGGATTTTAAATCTGTGTATTTGCATATTGTGGGGAATTACATGAGAATACATTGCTCTGGATAAGAGCATCTGCTGAATGCCATAAATGATGATAAAAAAAATTGTGTGCATTCTATAGTAGATTCCTGGCAAGCATTTGGGGAGCCAGATAACATTAGGTGAAGACTGTAATACAGCTATATGTGATCAGTAAAGTTTAATTAGTGGGATAAAACTCATCAGAAATCAAGGACAGACAAATTGAGGCATATACCATTAAGATGACATATTACAGTAGTGGCCATTGTCCAGTAGAAAGCCGCCTCTTACAGTGTTTTCTAGCTATAAACAATACTTCCCAATAAATAATTTTCTAAGAAATCATGGAGACATGATTTTTTAGAGTTGCATTATTGATTAATTGCATCATTACATCGTGTTGTACAATCACCCTGAGGAAGCCTAATAACATGGCTTCCCAGTGGACTGTGCATGATAGGCTACAATATGTCTCTTACCAAAAAATGAACACCTTACATTTTTTAGGCTATAGGCCATCTTCAAATCCTTAAAGCCAAACTAAAACTAAATCTTATAACTGTTGTGGCATTTGGACCCATGCGTTTGTAAAGATGCTTTGTTACAAAGTTTTTTGTAAAAAGCGCAACATAAATAAATTTGACTTTGTTGCAATCCTTATATGAATTTACATTTATGTGAAATTGACTTTGAAATTAACACTGACATTTGATATTGCTGCAAAATCTATGTATGCTTAGATGTGAATGTCCATACCCAAAAGGCTAAAACTTGTAGATGAAAATAAAAACTAATAGATGTGCTTTTGTGTACTTTTTAAAGAAAATA
The DNA here is from genome assembly GCA_028565775.1 of Sternarchorhynchus goeldii. Lineage (NCBI taxonomy): Eukaryota > Metazoa > Chordata > Actinopteri > Gymnotiformes > Apteronotidae > Sternarchorhynchus > Sternarchorhynchus goeldii. The sequence continues at coordinate 11,553,200 of JAOXYF010000003.1, read as the reverse complement.
TTCAAGACACATTTGGTCAGTTTCAATATCTTTGAAGGTTTATGAGTCACTACTCAAATGTACTACTGTACTTTTACTAGTTCTGTGAGTTTAGAATTCTTTTGGAAATAGTGGCACATTAAGCCTATAGAACAGAAAACTAGGGAGTTTCTAGTTTTGACTCATCTTTATGGGTTTTGAATCATATATAGTGGGTTTGTTATGTTTAATCATTTATCTGGTGCCACGAAAAACAAAGAATTAGATAAACCAAGTTGATAACAAGTAGTACTCAATTTGAACTAGGTTTGGTATAAAAGAACCTCCATCAGTGTTCTTCATAAATGGCTCAAGATGGCAAAGAGAAAGCTTACGGGTAAGAAATAACATCTGTTTGGAAGCAAGGAATTTATATTGTGTTACTGACTGCGATCTTACCTGAACTACTTTCTTTTATCAACAGAGATATTTTGTCTGGTTTTTGTACTGCACACCCTCAAGTCAGATGGGAAACGAGATCAAGAAAAGGAGCTCGCGTGCCTTCAAGATATTCAGCGACACTCTCTTTATGTAATTGTTGGGCATGTGAAAGTGAGTTTCTGTGCAGAGCTACTCCAGATTGATGTTTGCCATTACCCAAATGACCAGTTCTTAAAACGTTTTAGAATATTTTTGCTCCATATTACCTTTAATTCAGTCATTTTAATAATTTTGTAATGCCCCCCCCCTCTTCTCCCTTCACCCAGGAACTTCCTCAGCAGTGTAAAGATGTCCAGGGAGAGGTAAAGTAAAAGCAAATTTTGGCAAAGGCGAAAAAAAAAAATTTCCTAACAAAATGTATATATTTACTAATATGCATTGTAAGTTAACCAAATGGGCAAAGTCAAAAATGTAAGTCTGTGTTTTTCTTTATTTGTTTAAAATTCACAGAGAGACCCTAAGTGCATTTTACGCTGGTCTAAAAATGTATCTGTAGTGATGCCTGAACTGAATGAAGTTCTACAGCATCTAAGCCAAGCTAGGGTAAGAAAAAGCACTTTTTACGTTATTAATCTCTGTTGTTATTGTACATATGTTTACTGTTAAAAGTAGATATCAAACTACTATATTTGTTATTGTACGTGTGCTTACTGTCAAAAATAGACCAGACTACTATATTTCTTACTGTACATGTGTTTTCTGTTAAAAGTAGATATCAAACTCTACTATATTTGTTTGTAATTGCAGATGCATTCTCCAAGTTGCAAAGACGTCAGAATTTCATACAATAAAACACATAACCCAAGTACTTTGAAATTCTTAAAATGTTGGTGTTCCTTTATCAGTAAAAATATATATACTGCTTCTACACTTGTTTAATGATTGGAACCAGTGGTTGATGCCATTTCCACTATGCATTCATTTTTTTTATGCTATAAAACTGAAACATTCACAAATTAGCTAAGGAGTTGAAACTTCTTTACTCGTTTTCTCTTCACTTTGTAATATAAATAATGTTTTTAATATGATGTTTCTGTGACATCTTTTATTTTAAAATAATAAATGAAATTCGTCGCTATTCGTCCTGTTTCTGTATTTTATGCACCATTTCCTTCTCTTTTTCCTTTTTCGTGGTTTCATGTGATTATTTTCGTACTTATAATAAATAACTACTATAAAACTACGCTTTAAACATGAATAGAGTATGTCACTTCCAACAGTTATCCAAACAACTAATATTTTTATTGAGCTAGCTAACTTTAATCCTGTCAGATGTTTTCTATATATCTCTGTTGAATAGGAACTAACGGTGTCTCTTTGTGTGGAGTAGCTACACGGAACATTTTCAGGGTTACTTTAGTCGGAAACGGTACTGAAAAGAGCAGCTTATACTATCTATCTGGGTCGATTTCAGAAACGTGCTTCAGTTTAAAATAGTCTTTTATGTAGATACAGGATTAAAGGCAAAAAAATGTCTGTCGGGGGGAAAAAAGGAAGCACGATATTCTCTGGATTTAGGGCGCTTGGACTTTACTCTAACCATCTGCCACACGTGGTCCGCTTTCATAAGAAACACCGGGAGTTCTATATCGTGACAACTGTAGGGCAGTGTTTCCATACGTACAATGTGAGTCATTGTAACAATGCTAAAGTACTTAAACAGTATTAATTTATTTTAAATGCTATTTGCAGCTAATTCGGTTTCCGTGAGATAAAAGTTACACCGAAATTTATCTATGCTTAGTTATCTGGCTAGCTAACCTAGTTAGCTAACTTAAGTTAAAAACATCTCGCAATGAACATTTAATAGCGTAGAGGTAACTTTTGCTAGTTAAATATGCTGTGAAGAAAGTGTTTATAATGTGTCGAGACATAAGAAACTGTCCATGCTATCACAGTGGGAGGTTCTACAAACGAAGGATCAAGGTTTCTTAGACCAGTATTTTGGTCACTGCTCCTTTAATCCTTTTTTAAAGCTAGCTTCAGCAAGAACTGAATAATAATCAGACCTTCCCGTCTGATATCATAGTTATCGCTCAGATTGCAAAACATTTGTTTGCGTTCTGTCATAAAAGATTGCCGACGTTCATTTGAAGTGCGTGAAATGAGCACGATGGTCCCAAATACATGGACGTACAGGCTAAAGGGGGGAAAAATAAACCCAACGCTTTTAAGTACAATAGGGTTGTTTTCTAATGCAGCTCAGTCCTGTAGAATGAACCTGACCTTGTACTTGTCCCTTTTACAGGTAAAGAAACTTGGAATTGTTGCTGTCAGTGAGTAATGCAAATTTATTTTTATTAACTTGTGCATATTAAGGTGCATTACTTCATGTCACTTCATACAGTTAAAAAACAGCCAGCACACTTCATCATGTTTAAATAAAAACATCATCTTTTATTGTTTTCCCCAGGTAATGCTCTTCCCTCAGATATTACGTGCCTTGCTGCTGACAGAATGCTTGTCTATGCTGCACATGGAAAAGTTGTCTCTGCTTTCGCAAAGAACACACAGGTGAATTACTGGATGAACGTAAACTAAGGCTATGTTCACAAAGCAAGAAAAAGTGACCCAAATCTGATTATTTCCTTCACATGTGACATAGATGTTTAATCTGTGTGGCAGTTTGAGCAGCAACAACAACAACAAAAAAAATTAATCACTGAATCTTACATTTTCAGTTCCAATTTGGGACATGCCACTTTTGTATTTGTTACTGAAATCCAATACATTTACAGAACACATTGATGTGACGGTCTGAACAGCTAGATCACAATTCACGTGTCAGTCTAATTTGACATTCATAATAATTTCATGATGGCTGGAAGGCAAAATGGATGACAACAGATGCATCCATCTATTCAATCTTGGGTGATTTAACAGCCATGACTCCACAGAGGAACTGTAATTCAAATCTTCACCCATTTTTTGCCTTTTTGTCTGTTTTTTTTGCCACATTTTAATTTGTTGCCAAGCAGCTCATGAACATCAGACTAGTTGTTGCTGAGTTTGGCTAGAAAAATAATGTCACATGAAGTGTTGTTTCATTGTGCATGTGTATCAGTTCAGGTGAACAGCATGATCTGTTCAGACTGTATCTGACTATGTTGGACATAAGTGAGAATTACAAGGTAATGTATACAAACAAATGAGGGAGGGGGAGCGGGGTGAGGGAAGTAAATTGGATTAAGGCCACTTTTACCGGCAGTGTGAATATTTGCCTTTGTAGGTCTACAGCAAACCTTAATGTACTGGTTAAAGATTTTATTGAATTAGTAAAAGGCAGCATTGATCTTAATCTAAATGACATTTGTTTGGTACATATCAGTGCTGTTTTATATTTGGTGACCCAAAGTAGTGTAGCACCTTGGCAGTTAACAAAAATACTACAAATAAGTAAAGATATTAAGAAAGATGAATGTTGTCTTCATAACCCTAGCGCGTGTTTACTGAGTTATGGGAAACATTCCTCATCTAATGTTAAGTTCTGAATGTGTGAAGGTATCACTGATTACAGATTAGTACTCTTAAATGGTTTTGATAAATATGGCCCCTGCTCTGTCATAATTGGACATCTTTTGTTTAGGTTGTCAACACTTATGAAGGCCATCAAGCTGATGTCCATCTGTTATTGCCGTTTGGAGACCATCTCATATCAGTGGACAAGGAAAATGTTGTCATCATTTGGGACGTGGAATCAGAAGGTCAGTGTCTTTTTATTGCTTTTGCCGTATTCCACTGTTGTTATTTCAGTTTTGTTTCTGGAATTGGATATGGATTATATACATTTAAGGAAGTAACATTCTAAAGTCACAGCTCATACTGAGTAGAACATATTTCACTGTGGTGATTTTCTCAACTGTTTGTTTCCAGAAACATACTTGCAGATTTCATTTGACAAAGCATCATTTGAAGTTAGGGCTGTTATGCATCCAAGCACCTACTTGAATAAAATTCTTTTTGGAAGCAGTCAAGGGAGTCTTCAGTTATGGAATGTCAAGTCAAAGTATGATTTCTTCCAAAATTCTTTAGCAAACCAAACACATTATTTCAAAAACCTAGTTTACTTGAGTCATGGATATGTATGAAAGCACACTAAAGTTTTTTAACTTTTCCCACAGCAAACTTCTGTACATGTTTCCTGGATGGGCGTCTGCAGTGACTACTTTACAGCAGGTCTATATTATTGCTTCATTGTATTACTGTTTACACCTTTGTTTGGGTATTGATTAAGACTGTTCTCTTAATATACTTAATTCTCCACAGACTCCAGCTGTAGATGTGGTTGGTGTAGGTTTGGCTTCTGGACAGATAATTATACACAACATCAAATTTAATGAAACTCTGATGAAGTTTCAACAAGACTGGGGTCCAATTACAGCCTTATCCTTTAGAACAGGTAATTTTGACTCAGGAAGCTCAATTCAGTGGTTATTTCAGATCATGTTACTGCTTTTTTATATGCAGTAATAATCATATATTCTATGTATTTATTTGATCGGCTGATTAGATGGTCATCCGATAATGGCTGCTGGTAGCCCTGCAGGGCATATTGGATTATGGGATTTGGAGGAGAAGAAACTAGTTGGTCAGATGAGAGATGCACACTCCACAGCCATAGCTGGACTCACCTTCTTACACGCCGAACCACTTCTCATCACCAATGGTGCTGACAACGCTATTCGGGTTTGTGTTTATCACATTTTCTTTTAAATTAAATGTAGTGAAATTCATGTACGATAAAAATTTGCTGTGTTGTAAGGCAGCTCCTGACCTTTTGAGACATGTATATATTCTTAAGTTTTTAGCTTCTGTTCAGTCTGCAGAGTACAGGGTTTGACCAGAGATTAGTTCAGCCCTCAGTATGCCTCGTTATGAGATTTTGGAGAACAAATTCACAATACACAGGTGTCAAGAAGATGCTCTTAAGTTTATAAACAATATAGAAGTTTAAATAGAAGAAAGAGATAATGTGGAATAAGAGAGTGATGGTGTGGTGTTAAATGATTGGTCTAAGGTAGAATCAACAACTAGATGATTGGTTTTAAGGAGGGGGTAAGGAATTCCAAGAAGTGGCCTCCACTAAGAAGGGGTTTAGATGACGTTCGGATCTGGGTCAGTCCGACCGTCAGATAGGAAGAGGGTTGTGGATATGCTTAAGGCCAAAGGACAGTCTAGATAGTTTAGACACCAGTAGTATTGGGGTCAGCACGACCACCACATAGTCTAACTAGAGAGAGACATTTAATTCAGAATGTAACATGGATCATGGGTCATTAAATTCCCTTACGTATATATTGTGGTAAGCAGTATTATGGTGATGGTATCTGCTTAATCATTGTATATACCTTTTTATCACTCAAATATCACTAAAAGTAGACACAGGGATGTCATGAAAAAAAAACATTAAGGCAATTAAAACATGTGCTGTGTAGGTATGGATTTTTGATATAGCAGGAGGGGAAGGACGTCTTCTGAGATTTCGTATGGGACACAGTGCACCGCCGAACAAGATCCAGCACTACGACCAGAGTGGCCAGCATATTCTGAGTGCTGGTATGCTTTTTGCATCTTGCGTTGTCCTGTTTTCAGGCACAGAAATGTGATGTAAAAGTGGTACTTAAAAGTAAGAAGAATCATGTTTTTGTCTTATCAGGCCAAGATGGCACGCTGCAGTCATTCTCTACTGTTCACGAACGGTTTAATAAGAGTTTGGGACATGGTAAGTTTCTTCCTGTTATGTGGTTTTTCTGCCACAGGAATGCAGGTTATTTGACTCATCAAGCGTTACAAACTAGTTGAATGTAGATATTTTTTGTGATTTTGTGTCTTAGTAATAGCTTTTCATTTAACCAGTTATTTAACCATCAGTGCATGAGAAATTTAATGTCATCAGTGCATGAGAAAATTTGTAAATTTGTACCCAAAACCTTTGAACAGGGTCTCTGAACAAAAAGAAGGCAAAAAAGAAAAGTTTGATTTATGACACAGCGAAACTACCGCCCATAACCACTTTTGCAGCAGGTATGCTTTTGTTTTCTATAAACTGAGTTTGTACTGTGCTTGAAAACGATTTTAATCTACAAGGTTCTATTTCTAGACCAGATTCATAACACTTAGCCGTGGTAGCTGTGCTACACCATGCAAAATATGTGATGCAGTATTTTTTTTACTTCATAAAGTCAACAGGGCGGTAATTGGTGTCAAATTCCTGCAGCAATAAGTTTGTCTGTGCCAAAATGAAACCCAGTCATAATCCTCATGTAAATGAGTCCGTGCATATTAAAGACCCACGCAAGACAAAGAACTAATCGCAATTGCATTATTTAGTGGAATAGTTATAACTGCAAGTTATATAAAAATTTAAGGTTTGTATCTTTCACCAAAATAAAGCCTGCATCTTCTAAATGGCAGAAGAGAAAAACTGATTCTCTCCTCATTCTTTCTCTTCTATTGTTTCTTCCTCTAACACCTACATTTGCGTTACTCAAGGCCAAAGTTTGTGGTATTCTGAGATCCTGCTCAAGCAAGTTGTCTTCTTCTTTGTATACTCCTGCTAATGTAATTGCAAAATTGAGATCAAGCTCACTACACACAGACCAAAAATGCATCCTAATTTAATTTAAGTTTGTTAGCTAAATGGTTTTGTGTGCAGATTTTGTTGATGATTTCCATGTGTGATCAAACATTGTTCGTGAAGAGATCTGATTAATTTACCATCAGCCAGGTTCAGGTGGTATGAATTGCTAACGGAATATGCAAATTAGGACAAAATGTAGCAGCACGCAAATGTTACAATAAGCAGGCAGTCCACATTTACAAATGAGTGAGTGGTGTGTTACCATGGTGCTATTTGCTGTTGATGTCATGCTACATGTTGCAGTATTTCATGAATTTGGCCCTGTACGTATTGTTAAATTTTTGTTGTGTGTGGGGCTTTCCACAGAGAGTGCTCGTCAGAGTGACTGGGATGGCATTGTGGCTTGTCACCAAGGATTTCTAGTTGCCACAACCTGGAACTATCAGAAAAACTGTATGGGAGCTCACAAGTTGGAGCCAGAGCGTTTCAACAAGAACCGCGCTCTAAATGTTCATGCCACGGTCAGTAGATACAGCCATGCATGTCCCCACTCCTGCAAACTGTTCTGGTGGCAGGTACATGATCTTTCCTTTTCGCCCTACCTATGTAGGCTGTAGATGTCACTTCCTGTGGGAACTTTGCAGTGATTGCCTTGTCATCGGGACATATAGATGTCTACAACATGCAGTCAGGCCTCCATAGAGGACAGTATGGAAAAGATAGTGGTGAGATCTTCTACACATGCTCTCCTGCATAACTGGTTTCTTTTAGCTCTTGTAATTACTGTGAGGGATTTTTATTAGCTGTAATAATTCTAAACAAAGTAGCTCACTCAGTATTATGTGCGGTGTAGCTCACTCAGGCCCAGTGCGAGGTGTTGCCGTGGACGCTCTAAACCAGCTGACAGTGAGTGCAGGAGCTGATAGACTGCTGAAGATCTGGAAGTTCAAATCCAAAGAGCTTTTACACACAGACAGCCTGCCTGCGTCACCTGCCTCTATCATTTTGCACAGAGACAGGTGAGTGGTGTCAGGTGTCCATTACAAAGGAGAACAATGTCTTCACTAAAATGTGCTTTGACTGTGGTTTTTATGGGGGTCTTGTCCTAAAATTCACCACAATTTCACATTTGTTTGAGTGAATTTGGTATAATTGGTATAATTATTTTACTTTTGATGCATTAGATGCTGAAGAGTTAATGTTAGCCATGCCTAGCATGCTTCTTACCATTGCTTCTCTGATACACAGGCCTCTTTAAGTTGAATCACCGCATTCAGATGTATTTTTGCATTCATTATGTGTGTGTATATACAGTTGTGCTTGTTTGTGAACCCATTAGAATTTTTTGTATTTCTGCATAAGTATGATAAAACATCAGATTTTCACACAAGTCCTAAAAGTAGATAGAGAACCAAGTTAAAAAATGAGACAAAAATATTATACTTGGTCATTTATTTATTGAGGAAAATGATCCAGTATTACATATTTTTGAGTGGCAAAAGTATGTGAACCTTTGCTTTCAGTATCTGGTGTGACTCCCCCTTTGCAGCAATAACTGCAATTAAATGTTTCCGGTAAGTTTTGATCAGTTCTTCACACCAGCTTGGAGGAATTTTAGCCCATTCCTCCATATAGAACAGCTTCAACTCTGGGATGTTGGTGGGTTTCCTTACATTAACTGCTCGCTTCAGGTCCTTCCACAACATGTCGATTGGATTAAGGTCAGGACTTTGACTTGGCCATTCTAAAACATTAACTTTATTCTTCTTTAAGCATTTTTTGGTAGAACGATTTGCATGCTTAGTCTTGCTGCATGACCCACCTTCTCTTGAGATTCAGTTCATGGACAGATGTCCTGACATTTCCCTTTTAGAATTCTCTGATATAATTCAGAATTCATTGTTCTATCAATGATGGCAAGCCATCCTGGGCCAGATGCAGCAAAACCGCCGCAAACCATGATGCTACCACCACCATATTTCACAGATGGGATAAGGTTCTTATGCTGGAATGCAGTGTTTTTCCTTTCTCCAAACATAAAGCTTTTCATTTAAACCAAAAAATTCTGTTTTGGTCTCATCCGTCCACAAAACAAATAATAATAATAATAATAATAATAATAATAATAATTCTTTATTTTTATATAGCGCTTTTCAAGAACCCAAAGACGC
>JAOXYF010000003.1:11526122-11543890 GCA_028565775.1 Sternarchorhynchus goeldii | reverse complement strand
ACATGAGATCATTAGTGACCTTGACTAGAGCTGTTTCAGTACTGTGGAATGGACGGAAACCAGACTGGAACGGTTCATAGCATAGAGGAGTGCAGATGATCAGCAAACTGGAGAGAGTCACACTCATTCAGCCAGGCTCACACAGTTGGCAAGCAGTGCAGAATCACAGCGGCTGAGGAGACACAACCGGTAGGGACCAGGCGAGACTCAAAATAGCGGTGGTGGAACAGCCACAGTTTGAACGTCGTGAGCAGGGCGGTTCTCGGTAATCAGTTAGCGGACAGAGCTGAGTAAAGCCGCTGCAGAGGTAAACTTTAAGCAGGGACGAGCTACTTGTTACAGTTCAACACAGACACGACAGAACGACGAAGACAAGCCAGATAATCACAGGAGACGTGTGGAGAAGCGGCAATCACACACCGACGCCAGCAATACTCTCACCCGGAACTGACATAGACGGAACTGATCATGTGATCTTTAGCAAACTTCAGATGAGCAGCAATGTTCTTTTTGGAGAGCAATGGCTTTCTCCTTGTAGCCCTGCCATGCATACCTTTGTTGTTCAGTGTTCTCCTGATGGTGGACTCATGAACATTAACATTAGCCAGTGTGAGAGAGGCCTTCAGTTGCTTAGAAGTTATCCTGAGGTACCCTTGCTGACTCTTACATGCCTTGCTCTTGGAGTGATCTTTGTTGGTCGACCACTCCTGTGGAGGGTAACAGTGGTCATGGATTTCCTCTATTTGTACACAATTTGTCTGACTGTGGATTGGTGGAGTCCAAACTTTTGAGAGATGTTTTTGTAACCTTTTACAGCCTGATGAGCATCAACAACTCTTTTTCTGATGTCATCAGAAATCTCCTTTGTTTGTGCCATGATGCACTTCCACAAACGTGTTGTGTTGTGAAGAGCAGACTTGTGATTGATTTCTGTTCTTTAACAGGGTGCCCACTCACACCTGATTGAAAACACCTGACTCTAATTTCACCTTCAAGTTAACTGCTAATTCTAAAGGTTCACATATGTTCCCATTTCACTGAAAAATGTGGTTCAAGAGAACATATCACTTTTCTTGGCCTTTTCATCTTAACAGTTATATGTAGCCTAAAGCACACTAAACTTGATCTTCATTCTGTGAAAGCTATTTTCATTGACTGTATAGTGTGTAATAAGCACTGAATTTCAGATGCAGTGTTATAGGCTGATAGTAAAAGCTGTATGTTCGGTTCCCGGCAACCTCTGAAGGGCGCTCCCTACTGCGCGTTCTCTGCCTCTCAAAGCGTGGCTCTGTTAGACCATAGGAACACTATGGTAAGATTTGTCTAAGACACCATTGTAAGGTTTGGAGAGTAAGCGTATAGAGTAATAGAGACGAAGTGAAACTCCACTGAAAGGCGGCATCTAGTATTTTCATTTTTAAACGTCACAGCGACATTTAACCTTTTGGTTTAACTGGGTTCTCTTTATCTACATTTAGTGTGAAAAAGATGACTTGTGTGAAAATCTGATGATGTTTTGTACCTGTGCTACGTGTGTACTGTATGTATGTTCTGCTTTTTTGTACTAAATATTGGGTGTGATTTTTCTTCTCATTCATTTATTCATTGATTCATTTAATTCACTTTGTTGACTGCATGTCTAGTGGGATGATGGCCCTTGCTCTGGATGACTTCACGATCAGTATCTTGGACATAGAGACAAAGAGGATTGTGCGCCGCTTCTCTGGCCAATGTGGGCAGATCAATGATATGGTGAGTGTGACCTTGTTTTCCAACTAAAGGTCACATCATTTCTCTAATCCTTGTAGGTTGTGATGCAACTTATCACAAATACTTTCCAACTGTTTGGATTTTCAGAACTTTTACCTTTAACATTTGAAGTGGAGCTCTTTGTCCAGCTCTTTGATGTCCAGCAGCTTCTGAGGCAATAGAAACATCCTGTTTATATTGTTGTTTGTCCAGACTTTCAGCCCGGATGGACGGTGGCTTATTGTAGCCTCCATGGACTGTACCATCAGAACATGGGACCTTCCGACTGGGAGGTAACACCTTCAAGGATGCACTCTGCTGTGACCAACACTGAGCGTTAGATTTATAAGTCCACTCTAGTACAGTAGCCCTGCTGGCCCAACAGTTCACACCTGTGATGGAGGGGAAGGCCAGACTTTCACTTGGACATGTTTCACTTTCTGAATTATTTACTCTGCTTGATTTTACGAGATGACCTTTTGTCGAGTCATTCAGCTAACTTTTGACAAAAAGCAACATGAAACTGCCTCATGAGATTATGCTTATCTTGTTTAGGTTCACTGTTAGAGACACATAATATGATGGTTTATCTTTGTCTGTGAAGTTTAACAATTAAATCCCCTCTTTGGCCTTCTGGTAAAGACCATTTTCCCATGTTTAATGTCTCTCTTTTTCATTCTCGCTCTCGCTGGCACAGCTTGGTTGACTGTTTCCTGGTAGATGCAGCAGCTGTCAGCATCAGTTTCTCTCCCACGGGGAACTTCCTTGCTTCCTCCCATGTTGACAGTCTGGGTATTTACTTATGGTAAGAAGATTTTCGTTATCAGGTAATGCGCCTAGTTTGCTGCTTCTCCACCAAGACCTTATTAAATCATTGATTTGTATCTTGGACATCATGGCTCATAGTGACTGGTTTTAGTGACTTTAATTTGAGTAGAAACTGCAGAGTCGAAGAAACGTGGCTCCATAGCAGTTTCTGTCTGGCTTAAACAAAACAGTGTTTCACTGTTCTGTTTAACATTGTTACAATCTTTTACACCTTCAAAAACCCTGATCCATCCCCCTTTTTGAGAATGGGAATGTCATGCTTTTTCATAACATTATAATAACATTAGATATTACAGTTGTCAGAATTTAGAAGAGCCTTAACTGCTTCCAACTGTATTGTAGCCAAGAGATCAGAATAATGAATTCCAGAACAGTCAATAAAAATTAGATATAAATTTTACATTTAAAATGGGAATTCTTATTGGTAGAATGCACACATTTCTGGACTTTTTGTCCCAGATTTTTTCTGAACAAAATGTTTTTTCCTTTCCAGGTGGTTAGTAAAGTGGCCTTTGACCCTTAGATTTAATGACTTGACTACATTTTGTTAAATGCTCAGAAACATAGAGTAATGAATCCAGCCATGAAACCAAAACTGTTTTGAATGGGTTTGAACTGTTTTATTCTTGTCTAGAGTAGATTTGCATATGCTTAAACTGGGTGGAGGATGTTAGTGTCTTCACCTCACCGCTGGAGGTGGGGATACTGTCCTAGGAGGTATTCTCATCAGGATTTGACAGGTGATTTGTTGTAAATGTGACTATGCTGTTACAGGAGTGCATTCCTAAGCAGTGTACTGTGCCTTATGTTCCAGGTCCAATAAGGTGCTATGTAGTTTGGTGTCACTGCGCCTCCTACCTACAGACTATGAACCTACTGTGGTCATGCTCCCTGGCTCATGTCCAAATAAAGGCAAGTATGTTGTGTATGGGGCAGCAAATTTTGGTGTGGAAACTAACTTGCACACTTCAGTGTGCACACCGACATCTGAGTTGATGGTTTGCTTAAGCAGACGATGAAGTTGAAGATGTGGATCCTGAGAGTTTCGAGATGGCCGAGTATGTGTCTCCTGCACAGCTAGAGAAACAGCTGATCACTCTCTCTCTGCTCCCTGATTCGCACTGGAAAAACCTCCTCCACCTGGACATTATCAAGGTGTGTGTGTGTGTGTGTGTGTGTGTGTGTGTGTGTGTGGGGGTGGGGGGGTGTCTTAAGTGCTGTGGGTTCAGTGTGCAGGACTGCAGGATTCAGTATGAATGTAAAAACATTCCACTTGAATCTTTGCTACAGTTATTAAAGCTTTATTTTGTTGTTATAGAAACGGAACAAACCAAAGGAGCCCCCCAAAGTACCCAAAGAGTCTCCATTTTTTATCCCCACCATTCCAGGGCTCTTACCTCAGTTTGCCCTTCCTGACACATCTTCAGAACAGGTACAAAAAAAAGTCTGCCGAGGACCCATTTCTTAAATTTTTCTTTTTAATGTAAATAATGTGAAGAGCTATTAGTGAAACATTTCCTCTTGGGTTTATCAACAGCTACTACCTATTAGCTTCTCTACCTATTAAAGTCCTTCTCTTTTACAGTCCAAAGTGGTCAATTTAGGAATACTAGCACAGAAGTCTAGTTTCTACCTTCAACTTGAAAATGCACTGGACTCTAATCTATGTAAGTGATAATTCACTACACAGTAGTATAATTCTACTGTAATATATACATACCTTGTTTTGGGTTTTTTTTGTTAAGTTAAACATTGCATTATTGTAACATAGACTGGAGACATAATGTGCTGTTAATTGTGTGTTGTTCTGTTTAGATGATGCTCCGATAAGACTCCTGAAGGAGCAGGCGCCCTCAGCCATCGACAACGAGCTGCGAAGCCTTGCCCCTGATATGGGCGGAGACGTTCATGTCATGCAGAGCTTTCTCAAAATGATTGGCACCATGCTGCTTGTGAAAAGGGACTTTGACCTGGCCCAGGCCTACCTCTCGCTCTTCCTCAAGGTCCGTCTCTTCTCTCTCTTCTCCTCACTGCCTCCTGTTCTAGATTGCAGCATCTGCTTTTTGTTCCTTACAGGTTCTTTTATTCTGCTGGTCGTGCTGTAGATAAAGTCTGTTACTACTACTTGTTAATGACTAAAAATTATGTAGATTGAATAGAATCTGTTGCGTGGCAACTTGGAGTAACCTTGTCTTTTTTGAGTGTTTAGTTTTTACCAACAGGTGGCAGCAGAGGTTAATTTATTATTTATTTATTTATTTATTTATTTATATAATATAATTACATATAATATAATTTTTTTGTTTTTTATCATTGTCACTAAATTTTGTCACATCCGTCACACCTTATTATTTCACACTGCAGAAGTGTTTAGAATTTCCAAGGGGTTGTTTTTTGTTTTTTGTTTTTTAAAAATAGGCACATAAAAACAGCCATGTATTGCATCCCAAGAGAATTATGGATCAAATGTGCAGATTATTGTGGTCATTAACAGCCTTAATTTGCTTCATTTTAGCTGCACCTGCGGATTATTGCAGACCAGCCTTCTCTCATGGCAGAGGCTGAGAAAGTATTGGAGCTTTTGGAGGAGACGTGGGCTTCCACACAGACACTCCTCAACCAGAGCATGTGCCTCCTCTCCTACATTAAGAGTGCTCTGCTGTAGAAAACCATTATGCAACCACGGCTTTTCTTATTTCTTTTTTCCAAGTTTAAAATAATGCTGTATGTGCAATGCTTGTTTTTCTTTCTTGTATCAATAATGGACAAAAGTGCACTGTACAGGAAATTTACATGTTTCTTATGGTTTTATCATTTTCTGAACACCCGTTTTAAGAACTGATGTCCTCTAAATTGTTGGACAATATTTCTTCTGCTTCAGCTCTAAATAATTAAAAGGTCATATGAATATCACTTAAGTCAGATACCAAACCTAAACAGTGTATCAGAATAAATCTACAGTGAATTAATAAAATTTTGCTCACATTCGGTGTATACATCTACAGGGAATGCCGAAACACTGTCATATATATAACCATGTAATTCCATCACTCAAATCACTTTACCAGACTATATTTTGGTTTACAAAGAACATTTTTCTTATACTTTTGTTTGTCAGTTTGAGTGACTCAGATGTGAGGGAGTGGTTGGATAAGCTTGCGGCTGGCAGCAGCTATGTTTGAGGAAACATGAAGGTTGTACTTGTTTTGTGCCAAGCAGGTTTGTAACAGATGGACCTCGCCATGTGGGAGAGCACCAGAGCAGTCAGGCGCTGTTTGAGCCTTAAAGAATGACCAGTCATGCAGGCCAGAATGGATTAGGACTCCAAATGGGGGATTGCTCTTCAAACCTGCTCACAATGGTGTTTACTCAAGATGCTATGGAAAGAAACAACATTTTTTGCATTTTGGTATGATTTTTTGATAACTGAATGAAATAGTTTTCCATAAAATACTGCTATGACAGAAACTGCATTCAAAAAGCATGGGAGGTCCATGACATTACATTCTTGAACTAAAGTATTTTAGAAACAGACAGCTTTCAAAATACAGCTTTTCTTAAAATATATTTTTGTTAAGATAACGTCGCAAGGCTCGGGTTCCTTGCAGGAGATTGAGTAAAAAGACCAAAAAAGTGCATCTCTAGACAATGTAATGAAGTATGTAATTATGTTATGCGTTACGTAATTATGGTATTATGACGTCTCCTTACACGTTATATTGGTGACGGTAAGACCCAGTGGAAGCCACAGCCTACCAACGAGACCAAGCTGTCCTGGCCCCGTACATCCGTTTTCTAAGTGAGGGCGATGGTAAAGGTGATGAACTGACGGCTGACATGAATATCTAGTTAGGTCTGTAGTCACACTGCTCACCTCAGGGACACATTCACAGGTATGTGTGCCTTCACGCAAAATCCGTTGAAAACCTTCCATTTCGGTAGCGTGGGGGGCTTTTGTAGTCAGTGTCTGTTTTCTGTACCCCACCTTTAGGTAGGCAAACCGGTGCTCTACATTTTGAAACTGAATTTAAACCGTGCAAGACTGCTGGGAAGACGGCTCGCAAAATAGCCACATTGAGCAGAGGCGCTTGAGATGCTCAAAGTCACTATGATTACATCCAGATCAGGGACAGCTCCAGAATATTGGATTGATGGCTCGAATAAAGAGACGCTGGCAGACTTCTACGAGCTCGAGTCCGAATTGGGACGGTGAGTCTCGGTGATATTATGCTTTGTTGTGTATCGGTTATTATCCAAGCACCTTTCGTGTATCGCGTTCCAAACTACAGCCTGCGTGTCTTGATTATAAACATTCCTAACGTGTTAATATTTGATATTCCAAAAAAAAAAAGAATAACCTATATTTTGATGGAGTCATTTTTAGACGTCTTTAAAATCCTCTATTAACATGACTAACATGGGAAGAAAATGTGTGTTTTTTGTTCTGCATTGATTTGATTTAGCCTACTGAAAATCTACATTTATTTTACATTATTTATTTTTAAAAATCAAATGCAAAGCCAATCCTTTCCCCCCTGTGCACTATCAATAATATTTAAATGTTTATCTTTAAAACGTAGCCCCTGCATGGCTCCATCTCTGTTAGACCATTTTTTGGCTGAGCGCATTGCCTTGTTTGACAGGGACTCCAGACACCAGTGATTCAGTGTGATAAATAAAGGCACTGTTTGTGTTGGCACCTATCAATCTGCCTTCAGGGTTATAACTTTAATACTATATAGAACCAAAGGTTTTCTTTGGACATTGCAAAGTTTAAAAATTGCAGCACTGAAGTTTAATGGGCAAGGCATCATAATGTTTTCTTTCTATTAGAGGAGAGAAATCAATAATGTTGAACTGTTCCTCAATATTTCATAATGAGAAACACTATGAGAAAAAAACAAGTAAGAAATATTTATGGGTAAATTTTAGTTTATCGTTGTTATTGATGTCTTTGTTCTATTGTAGTAATTACGAAATGTTTAAATCACTTGACACATGCAGATGTGTTGAAATAGTTTTACTGAAATCCACTGTTGTGTTCTTATCTAAATGTAAAAAAGTGTGCCAAACAGAAACATCAGATGAGCACAAAATGTTCTCTTTTCAGTTTTTATCGATGTAAAAAAATCAGTGTGACTCCAAAATATCTTATTTTGACATGTTACATCAATTAGTATTTGTGCATAACGAGGTGCAAGAAAAGCTTCAGAATGACGGGTCTGGGCAATGACATGTTTAGGGCTGAAAAGCTATTGACCAGAGGCTATGAACTGTTGCTATATGAGGTTACAAATTGTTTGCCTTCTTCCCTTGAAGAAAAAAAACTATATACAAGCAATGTCAATCAAAACACTGGATCAATATGACGAGTGTTAATTGAAGTCATTAATTTGTTTTTATGGAAAGCTGAAAACTCCTTTGATGGTATCAAGATGGCAGATTGAATTACAATTATTATCCAAGAAGCCTCATTTGAGAGAGGAAACAGTCTGCAGAATCATTAAAAATTAGAGCAAAACCCTCCCATATGGAGCCAGTATAGCCAGCAGAACTCTGCAGAAATGAGGCAAAATGGAGCTTGCTGTCAGTGCAGCTTGAGGCAAATTACATCATTTGGAACTTCAATTAATTTAGGGCTTCAATGAATCCATTATATTCATCTCAACAAAAAATGGAGTGAAATGTTCTGCCCTGATATACCACATCTGCTGATAGTTAGTTACTGGTCACAACATGAATGGTTTTCTGTTCCCATGGTCTAGATTTTGTCTAAAATGTAACAGAATTTCAGATATCATGGAGCAGTAGCTGAAAAATTACTTGGTCGAAGTCGAAGGGAACACTGAGATCTCACCAGAGGTGCCAAATGTAAAGCACTCTGGACCTGAAGATGGCAAAGCAAGCTGAATCTATAATGAAACTTTTCTACCTCCTCAGAGAGCTGCCTGCATCTCTCTTTTTCTCTCACACTCTTTTTGCTGTGATTATATAATGCTGGGTAAGTTGAAAGCAGAAGCAGGAAGCAGCTTGTGTAACATATACTTCTCTGTAACATATACTTTTGTGTAACATATACTCCTGTGTAACATATATTCTTGTGCACAGAAGTGCTGAAACTGGGAAATTCATTATTACTTTCGTGCTACCGTCACGAACTACTGTGCTAAGCCACTTCAAATGTAGTGTAATAATCAATAAATAGGTTGTATTTGTTTAGGGAGTGACTGATAAAGGAAGATATGCACAAGTTGAACCTTTCCAGTTATCATGGCAAAGGTGTCTTGTGACCACTGTGGAGATAAATTCATGCTATCCTCCTCCACAATATGACAGGAGGCTAAATGACAAATACATTTAATGTAAATGAGGGAGATACTGTTATATTTCATGCAATGAGGACTCTGGATATACAAATAAATTATTTTTAGGAATTAAAGGTTAAATATAGCGTAAAACAAAATGTATAGTTTGGAGATGAACATTTAATTGTTAATTTTATGTATCATCTCCCTTAACTGGTAGTGATTTTTTTCTGGCATTAGTAATAAATTATTAACTGCTGCCTATGCACTTTAAAATCTTACCAGTAAGTACAAAATGTAGCTTGAACCCTTGTATGGCCACACAGTAAGAGTGAGATTTTTCTCTGAGACCATTTTGTCTGCAGCCCTGTACTCAGTTTATTCTCTCCATACATTAAATCAAATATATTTAAAATACAAACATAGAGGAATGACAAGTTGTCATTTGACTAATTTTGCTTGTGCATATTTGATCTGATAAGTGAATACAAGCAGATGTTTTTTGGGGAGACTAAATCCTCTTATCTTTGTTAAACTCTTAGTTACCTTGGTCATTTCCGACCAATATGCTTTGCATGTCAGACCAATATACTACACTTTGTCAAATTCTACTAATGGAGCTTCCTAAGTGCCATTAGAGAACATTATTACCCCATTTTGTGTGTGTGTGTGTGTGTGTGTGTGTGTGTGTGTGCTTTCTGATCTTGTCTTTGTAGAACTCATGCTTTTTGGGGTATATGAAAGTGCATGTGTGACTCCCTCTCTGGAATGTAATATTATAAGAGTGATGAATATTGATTGCATTTGGGTCATTACTGGTGAAGAGGGCTATGATGAGTGTAGCCTTTTGGTCTGGTTTTTGATGATCTGTTTTGCTTTTAGCTCACCACAAAACAAGACATTTTTTTCCTTCCTTCTAGTTATGTTACTTTTTTATGTTACTACCTAACCACTTCAACTTATTCAAGGTTTCTGTTATAGTGGTCATCAGGTCAGTGACTCTAAAATATTTCTGAGAGTTACAGAGATTTAGAGCAGGGATCTCCAGCTGAAGTCCCAAAGAGCCCTGGAACACATCTAGGGTTTCCTGGCAGGGATCCCTGTGTAGCAGACCTTGAATAAATTGTAAATGAGCTGATAGAGGCAATGTAGAAAAGAAGCAGTGTAGCTGTCCATGATTGGAGTTTGGAAATCTTTGCTTTAGATGGCAGATTTAGATAAGAATAAAAAAGATTCATTTAGAAATATTTACATTTGCTTTGTGTAATATCTGGTGATATTTTTTCTTTTTACATTACTCTGTATATTGTGTATCAACTTCTTTGTTCTCTTTCTTGCTTGTCTCTGTTCTTTCTTCACTATAAAACAAAACTAAACAAAATGCCTTCAATTCCTCCAAAAAGTGTGTGTGTGTGTGCTCTCGGAGATCGACCCTCATAGGATCCAAAGAGAAGGTGATCTTTCCATTTCTTCTTCTACATCAACACCCTGTAAGCAGGGCCTCCTCGTTTATACCATCCTTCTGCTCCATCCTTTTACAAGCTTTTAATAATCTAATTAAATGGATACAATTACAGGAACAGGGAGACAAGGCAGTAGAGTCATCTAAACAAGGCTGTTGGACTTTGCACATGTTCTGTGTTGGACTTACTCAAAACTATTCTGCTACTCTTTCCTCTTTTTTGAGGGTGATTTTTTGGAAGATGATGACTAGAACTACTGAGGACCGCAAAGTGGTCATAATGCTTGTTTGATGATGTGATGATGCCAGTAGCCCTGGCTCATCACCAGAGACATTCAATTATATAAAAGGCCATACATACCTGCTCCTTAGGGATTTCTAGGGGGGACTGGCGGTCCGGCCAGCTCCTTCTCCTGTAGTTGCTGAAGGGCCCTCGGCCTACTGAGAGGGAGGGGGGGATACTGTTCCTGAAATACCTGTGGGGTGAGAAATATTAAAATTGGTGAACATATAATTAATTATTCTTACTAGATAAGTGCACTGAAATAATGTATGACATGTCTGTATATTTTGTTACTGCAGTAGTCATGTATGTCATGTTTGTGTTTTTAGTTAACCCCTGTCTGTAGCAGTGGTACTGTCCAGCTTAATTAGGGGGTGGGGCTACAGATTTAAAAGGGCTTCCTTTTGAGGGTTGGTTGGTTAATCTGTGTGAGTCTTTGTTTCTTTGTTTGGCCTAGATAACTCTGTGACTAGACCTACTGGCTGCTGTTAGTCAGTCTCAGCTTAGGAAGTGCTGCTTATAAGCCTTTACAGACTTAAGTAATTTTTACATCTTTGTTTTCTTTTTGTACAGTTTTTTTTCTTTCCTTTTTTTTCTCTAAATGTTTATTTGCTCATGGGTGCTGAAATCCCACAATTAATTACACCTGGAAATTGGAACCTATTTGGCTGTGTTTGGCTCACTCTCTGTGGTGAACCCGTCTCCAGAACCCCACACGTCCGCACATTCTCACAGATGTGTGTTCACTTGTCTTACAAGTTTTTGTGTGTGTATTATTGTCAAAAAGAAAGAAAGAGCATATGTTCCTGTTTATTGAATCTGTTCTTGAACTCATAATGAGCATACAGATGCTAGCTCTGTCATTCAGGGTGGCCTCTTCTCATTAATTACATTAGCCAAGCTGTCTACCCAAATTTCATTTATTTGCACTCTGGACACTGTCCAGTTAAGATACTTGCTTGTAACTGTCTGTGGCATATATGTTAAAGCGTATCAAGATGGTTGCAGATCTAAGCTGATTAAAGGTAGACTGGTAGTCAATTATGCTGATCCCAGATCAGATGTTGATGGGATGAACATAAACAGGGCTATTACAATTCCCACGTATTGTTGATATATATTATATTTATAATTATGTCATTGATGAATCGGTACAGTTTATAGTCCATGATCAGTAATTTAGAACAACAGAGCAAAGAATGAAGTCACGGGAGAGCCCCGGAGAGCTGTAAAAAGCCGATAGGACTCAACGTGCGTTTAAGTAGAAAACCGTTTATTTTCGGTTTCGTTTAGACACGGATCACCGTTCCGACAATACGTTGATATCCCACATAGACAAAGACCGACAAACACTGTGTGACACATACACGCTTTTATACACTCACCCTAACAAGACACAGGTGAAACGTATAACAGCAACAACAAGAACAATCACACGCCACACCCACAACACCCAGACGTACACATGCGCTTCACTAGATCGACAAGACAACCGAGCACACCCCCACACAGACACGCCCAAACAGACACGAGACAGGGGAGGCGGCCTGGGCGGCCACCGTGACAACTTTTAATAAAGACTATACTCTAGTACTCCACTCTAGAGGGATGAAAGGGTCTTGGGTTGAAGCGATCTACATAGATTAGTCTTGCTATTGGTAAAGATACAGTACTTAAATGTAAGACTATTTGGAGTCCACAAATGTCTTGTCGTTCAAACAGGAAATAATCAGTATAGTATCCACAATGTGATTTTCTTGTAAACGACTGTTGTGTTCAAATAAGATACTTTGTTTAAAAGTTCCAAAGGCTGTTCTTTGCTGATGCTGGTGTTCTTCCATCTCCAGGGGAGCCACATCCGTGGTGTTCCGATGCAGGCAGAAAGGCTCCCAGCAAGCTTACGCTGTGAAAATGCTGAAGAAAACTGTGAGTTTGACCAAAGGTTTCTTATACGAAAATGTTCTTCTTCTCACCTTCTCTAAGGATTCTCAGTCCATCCAGCTTCTTCCCAGCAAACTGGGAAGAACTTAAGGAAACTCCCTGCTTTTTCCCTTTCAATAATGACTGGTAGTGATCACTGTCAGTCAGTAATGACAAAATAACATCTATCTGCATATATTTTCACATTCAACATACAGTATGTCCTTAAAACTGATAAGTATACAAGAAAACCTTTCTGCCAACACCTCATGGTTTTCTTTCTCATTTTGATCTCTCCTTACACCTTTCACAAATTTAGTCTTTCTCTCATATTTGATCTTTAGAACAGGTCTATGACTAATGATAGTTAGAACAGGTCTATGATTGTAGTACCTAATTTTAACATACAAAATACAAAACTTTTAATTTCATTCAACTCTGTATTCAGTGGTTCCTAAGTAGTTTTCTTGAATCAGTTGAAATGAGTATGATTGTATACCTGTTATACTGTAAATGACAAATGACAAAACTGTTTGCTGCATCTATGGTAATTATGTATTAGGTATTAGGTATTAGAATTAAATTAGTTGTGGCTATGGTCTATAATTTTTCTTACATTTTCTTAATATGAGTTTTAATTGGAAGTATTTTCCGTTGTGCTTCATAGTCATAGCTGGTCCATAGCTTGTTCAACCAACTAGTCCGCTCACTATTCTTAAGATGGTAATCATCTGTCATTAAGATGGTATAATTAGGGTCTTCACTAACCCTGTGCTGTACCGATAACTCCTGCTGTTCTCACAGGTTGACAAAAAAATTGTACGAACAGAAATTGGAGTCCTGTTGCGTCTTTCTCATCCAAATATAGTAAGTTGTGTCATAAAATGCATTTTCACATGACTTCTGTATGGTTTTCTGGGGTTCTTTTCTGTTTGAAGACCAGAGTAATAATATTTTGAATTATGGAAGCAGTAAAACATCTCAGACAGCTTCAAATCCCTTCATGTCCTACATTAAAAAAAATATTAAATGTCATTAAAAAATATGAAATGGCTTTGAGGGTTACAGGGCAGAATCCCTTGTATTAAATTAACATACAGTATTAACTAGTCTCCAGTGTTGCTTTGTAGTATTGCACTTTCAGTTAGTGTAGAGCAGTGTTTTCCAAACAAGAAAGCTGTATAGTGTAGTGCAGTGTTTCTCTGCTTGAATCCCCAAACAGTTGACATTTCTGCTCTGAACTCTAAACACCAGCTTCCAGCCCTGCTGTACGCGGTGTTCTGTACTCTTGACTGCTTTGGTAAAATGTGTTGCGAGCTGGAATAGAGCAGAAACCTGAAGGTCATGAGTTGGTGAGCTCTTTAGCACAAGAAGATGAGAGGAAAAAGTCTTTCATCTGGAGATTTTTTATTCTTTTTTCTTCCTTGTGTTAATTTCTCTGTCTCTCTTTCCTTGTCTCTCTCTCTCTTACACATGGATTTTATCTTTTATTTTTTGTCAGATCAGGCTGGAGGAGATCTTTGAAACACCTACAGAGATCAGTCTTGTGCTAGAGCTTGTCACTGGAGGAGAGTTATTTGACAGGTCAGTTCTCTCTGGATATTGGACCATTATTTATTAGAGTAAATGCCTTATAGCTTTTATAGTGATTATTAACTGATTTTATGTGACAGATTAAACTGTGCATAAACACTTTATCATAGATAGATTTTTTTCTAAATTAAAAACCATATGTCTTATTCATCTAAAACAAAAATACATCTATACAAAATACAAAATATCAGTTATCAGAGTTGTTATATGTTGTTATACGTAACACTAACATTTATTTTTAATCAGCCTTAATTCACCCATATCTGTCTGAAAATACTTGTTACAAGTCGTGAACACAGAGCAATACTATAGCCTGAACTCACTGCATGCTATTACAAAGGCCTTAAACGTGGATTACAAAACTACACTAATGCAGAATCCTGCTAAGGACTTACTCAGTTTACTCAGTATTTACCATGGTTTACTCAGTATACTCGGTATTCTGAGTAAACCAGAGCTAAAGAATATCCGTCACCATGAGTCATTCTCCAAAAGACCTTCTCTTGTGAACAATCGATAGATGTGTCTCCACTCTCACGGTGTGCCAAGGTGTGGTTGACTCACCAGCTCACACTGTGGCTGGAAGATTGCTAAATAAAAATTGGGAAAAATCGCTCTGCCACACCACCTCACCCCAGTACAACCCCAACTCAATATATAGTCATTTTTGAACAACTCTTAGGTGTTCCTTCTTTCAGGGTGGTGGAGAAAGGTTACTACAGTGAGCGAGATGCAGCTGATGCTATTAAACAAGTGCTGGAGGCCGTGGCGGTGAGTCCTGTGGTTTTTCCTGCACCAGCTGTTCTTACGTGTTGATTGAGCTCTGACACATCCGTCCATCAGGCTGGAGAGGAGTTGGAGCTACATGCATCATCCATCATTTCTGATTAATTTATTTATATGAGAGAGTCACACATATATTTTTTTTACATGAACAACATTTTTTTTTTATTTGACTGTTGTCTCTTGATGCTAATCTAACTTGCAGGATGTATATTTGGGTACTATAGAAGTGTACTGCCGAAGCTCTAAAAAAGAATCAATTCAGCAGTGGTGATGCTGCTAGTGGGAGGCTGTTTCAGTGTTATAATCAGTAGGAGGACACAGACCCCATTGAGAGGTCACAGATGGCTATTCTCTCTATATTCCTCTCCTACACTCCAGTCTCTTCTCTCTGTCTGTCTCCATCTGTCTGTCTCCATCTGAGTCTCTCTCTGTTTTTCTCTCTCCTCCCATGTTTGTTTACTAGCAGAGCTGTAATGAAGGCTTGTCCATCTCTCATATCTTTATTCTAGAGCATTCTCTCCTCCAGTTTGCCACTATATGAAACCTGGTTGCTGTGTTCATCCACTTGCAAGAAATTCATACAGACGTTGCATCGCAGAAACAACATGCGTTTGCCATGTGTACATGGGCGTACAGTAGCTGACGCAGTTTCAAACGTTACCTTTTTCAGCCTGATGGTCCTCATTTCACTGAGGATTGCTGTTGCCAAGGAGATGAGATAGTAAGACAGTGGGCAAATTTCTCATGCGTGGCTTTCAGCTCAGAGAGTTGGCAGCCTGCAGTAAGTAAACGCCGACTCTCTGGCTCTCACTGGGTCATGCAGAACTAGGAGGAGAAACAGCACCGTTAAAGCTGCCACCCCCTTTAGAAGTGGCACATGTTTTTTTTCTTCATGCTGTGCCATGCTTTGTGTAGTTATGCAGGGTGTTTTCACAGGTTCCCTTATAGCAGTGGATTCTGCTTTGTATGTGTGTGTATGTGTATGTGCGTGGATGTGTATGTGTGTGCACAAGTGCGTGTGTGTGTCCACAGCCACCTGGAGGTAGGGCATCCCAGTGAATCCTTGCTTTATAAAGTTCTGCCCACCTGATTGGCTTGGATGCCTATGATGCCTTTGGATGGAGGTTTCTTTGTACTTACTGTTGGATGTCGGAAGCTTGGGTTTTATGCAGGGCTTGTTATTTCTAGTACTGAGGCAGTTCTTGTCAGGAAAAAAGTCCTTCTCTTTCCCAACTGCTAGGTGATGAAACACTTCATCATATCAAGATACACAGATATGATCAAAATTAATGATTATAATATTCAAAAATTAATTGGGCATTTATTTGGAATTATTATAATAAATGCATTCTGTTTATTTGGAATTTTATAAAAGCCACTTTACATTTGTTTTCTTTTATTAGTGCAGTTCTTAAATCCATGTAAGAACTAACTCAGTTCTAAAAAAAAAAGCTAACTCAGGTTTGTTCTTTCTGTCACGGTCTTTAGCTCTCTAAGCTAGCCTGTGTATGGTGGTAGCCCCAGTGGAGTTCTACTGTAACCAGGCAGACTTCCACTGGTCTATGCTGTTTTGTTTTATGAGTTTCCGTGGTAACACGTTTACCCAAGGCACTGGCAAGTGCTCTACATTCCCTAAACGAAAGATATGTTGCTTTACTATTGTCAACAGTTGGCATCCACCTAGTCATTGTTTTCTTTGTGCATGCTTCTTATGTTACAGAAGCAGCATTAAAGCAGATTTATTTTGTTAAAGTTGTTGAAGATTATATGTATAAAGAGTGATAGAATGGGTGGGTCAGCCTGTTGTTACACCATGTTGTTACCACTAATCATGTTGATTACCACTAATTGGAAAAATACTGAGGTATTTTTCCAATTAGTGGTAATCAACATGACATGCATTAGGTCCTGATAAGAAAAAAAATCATATTAGGTTAAGGTAGTCCACAGTTTCCTATGAGAATTAAAATACAGCCTGTTACATCATTCAGTGATATAATGTAATCCTCTACCTAGGTGGTAGGCCTGAGAGGATGGTGGAGTATATTTGTTGTGTGGGAAGCAGGAAATGAAGCTGTGAGCTTAAGGTGGCAACTGTCTGAATCAAACAGTGGGAAAAGGGAGAGGAGAGAGAGAGGAATCGATTACAAACAGAGGAGACCAAAATGTTACCCAGGGCATCTAGGCCTTCGGATCTGCAAGAATTGAAGCAGGCACATCTCCATTAGACTGAAGCAGGCACATCTCCATTAGACTGAAGCAGGTGTATCTCCATTAGACTGAAGCAGGTGTATCTCTATTAGACTGAAGCAGGCACATCTCTGTTGGATTTTGCTGAAGATGTCTAACTATATTAGCTGATCTGTAACTAATACATACACTTCATTATCCACCTTGTTGAGGTATGATGGTTGGAACAAATACCTTCAGATCATATCTCATATTTGATCAAAAATATTAAAAAAAACTCATTTGATCAAAAATATTTAAAATAAAAATGCTATTTAATTTTTTTTCCTTTTATAAAATAATGATTTCTGATACATTTTTGTTAAAGATATAGAAGAATCTGGGGATATAACTATTCATTACATCAGCAAAAAAAAGCAGCATGAACATATCTATCATTCAGAAGTTACAATCAGTAATATAGTGATGAGTAACATTTAGTTTTAATGTGAGGGAACAAAACAAGATCAGACACGAAGTGCAAATGGATCGACAAAACACACTGGCACAGGCTACAAAGGGCCAAACACAGAGCACACAGAGCACACAGAGCACACAAACACACCAGTACACAGAGCGCACAACCACACCAGTACACAGAGAACACAAACAC
>JAOXYF010000003.1:11511034-11525075 GCA_028565775.1 Sternarchorhynchus goeldii | reverse complement strand
CCAGTACACAGAGCACACAAACACAACGTCACATAGAACACACAAACACACCAAAACACACCAGTACACAGAGCGCACAAACACACTAGTACACAGAGCACACAAACACAACGTCACATAGAACACACAAACACACCAAAACACAGCAGTACACAGAGCACACAAACACACCAAAACACACCAGTACACAGAGCACCCAAACACACCAAAACACAGCAGTACACAGAGCACACAAACACACCAAAACACACCAGTACACAGAGCACACAAACACAACGTCACATAGAACACACAAACACACCAAAACACACCAGTACACAGAGCGCAGAAACACACCAGTACACAGAGCACACAACCACACCAGTACACAGAGCACACAACCACACCAGTACACAGAGTGCCCAAACACAGTAGTACACAGAGCGCCCAAACACATTAGTACACAGAGCGCACAAACACACCAGTACACAGAGCGGACAAACACACTAGTACACAGAGCACACAAACACAACGCTACATAGAACACATAAACACACCAGTACACAGAGCGCCCAAACACACCAGTACACAGAGCGCACAAACACACCAGAACACAGAGCGCCCAAACACACCAGAACACAAACACACCAGTACACAGAGCGCCCAAACACACCAGTACACAGAGCGCCCAAACACACCAGTACACAGAGCGCACAAACACACCAGTACACAGAGCACACAAACACAACGCCACATAGAACACACAAACAGACCAGTAGACAGAGCGCCCAAACACACCAGTACACAGAGCACACAAACACACCAGTAAACAGAGCACACAAACACACCAGTAAACAGAGCACACAAACACAATGGCACACAGAACATACAAGTTTCTATACCAACAAATGATAACAGATGTGATTAATAACAAGATGTATAACTATAACAACCATAACAAAAAAACAATATCAACAATAACAAGATGATAACTGTAGATGGGTGCTACAAATAAGTTGATAACTATAACAACCATATCTACAATAACAATAACAATAAAAATAACTAGATGATTACTGCTGGAGGGGGTGGCTGGGGGGCATGTGTTACTTTATTGATATAGAATTTCACATTACCTATCCCAAACAGTGTGCTTAGATGATAAGTAAATTAATTTAAATAATGAATATGAATACAATTATATATCTTTACTTTTATTATGAATTGAAGTATTGCAAAAATTATTACTATTTTTGGCCCAACAGCCATTGTTGAACTTGTTGAAAATGTTGAAAAACATAACAAAACAAACAAAAAATAAATACTGATACACATTCATGTTTCCTTTGTGTATGAAACATATAATGTATGTATAATCTATTAAATGTATTATATTATAATCTTAATCTTAATAAAATGTGTTTGACCTGAGCCCACCAACAGGTGCACTGACTTCAGCAGGGTGCACTGACCCTGCAGATGTCATTATTGTTCAATAAATCAGACTCGTATCCAGTTAAAATATTTTGGATTGCTCTAGCAAAATAAAGAACTTTTTACTGTAGACAGTCTTTGAGTAACATATACTTTCAGACTATTGTCAGAGTCTCATTTTGAAGTGAATCTTTGAACATTGTATTAGCCATCAAGTGTTCAAGAAGGATACAAATCTGACAGAATATTTTATAAATCAGATAAACTCTTTACAAACATGTCATTCAGCTTCAACCAGCAGTTGAAAGCAGATTACTTACTCTTTACTGTAAATGAATTCAGTATCACTCTCTTAGTTTTTGAGAATCTATTCATTGCACACGCTGACAAAACATTCTCCTCGTGCATTTTAATTGCTCTTTCAGGTTAATGAAGACATTAGCTCTTGTAAATGAGCAAGACCTTGCTGTTGGAAGTCACACAGGCCCCTGGAAGAACAGCACGAGGTGCTGGATGTTAACAGCCAGCCACACACCTGCCTCTTTGTTTCTGTTTTCAGTACCTACATGAAAATGGTGTTGTGCACCGGGACCTGAAACCTGAGAACCTCTTGTATGCCACCTCAGCACCAGATGCTCCTCTCAAAATAGGTATGAACTCACATCTTCATTTTCCACCTTGGGGCTGCATGTTGGTGGGACATTCCTTGTTAGCACATCAGTCTGGGGGTACTACACTGTCTACAGTGTCCTTATTTGCTTCGCTGTGTGGTTGAAAGACAGTTACAGTGTTTGTGGTAAGGCCATTCATCTTACTGATGAAATGCATCTCAGAAGTTTCTGGTGTGGGTGTACTTATTTTCACAGCTGACTTTGGCCTGTCAAAAATCATAGACAATCAGGTCACAATGAAGACGATATGCGGAACACCTGGGTATTGCGGTGAGCTTGTTAACATAACATCTCTATTTATCTTTCCTTTCTATCATTTCCACACTCCATCGGGAGTAGAAAGCATTGTGGATTACCTTCTTGATTTCCTTCTACTTCCCCTTTCTGGGTTTGCGACTCTCTTCCAGCTCCAGAAATCCTCCGGGGGTGTGCCTATGGGCCTGAAGTTGACATGTGGTCTGTGGGAGTTATCACGTACATCTTGTAAGTGACACAACTTCCCTTTCTTAAGTTATTTTTCCATAATTGATGTGCTTAGTCATGGTGCTCTGTCACTAAGCGCCTTTTTCACGCTTCTCAGCCTTTATAGGTTCACTTGTCTGAATGAAAATGTGACATATTCCAGCTATTATAGATAGTTTTGATGAGGTGATGAAATGGAGTGTGCCACACAGAAGTGTTATAAACTTTATTTACTATGGATAGATCACTGGTTGTATTAGAAAGTGTGACAAAATAAATGTATTCATTAATTAGAATCTGTTCATGTGTATATTAGTATGGATGAGTCACAGCTGATTCTGCTCACCTGAATAGGTCACTTTACATGTACAAAAATAGATCAAATGAGACATATTGTTCCCTTAAGCTTTTGTGAAACACTAATAATTCACAAATACATGCATATATTCTTTTTAATATCAAACATTTTGTTTTTTGTTTCTTGTAAGTATAGAATGTGTTGTTAACCACATTATATTGCACTGTATTTTTACATAGCACTTAGTTTAATTATGGCCAATATCTCCTGGATTATTAATAATTTGAATGTTGTATATCATGTGGTTACTATAGAGGGCTTGTCATTATTTCGCATCACTGTTTAGGACAGACTGAGAATTGATTTGTTTTTTTTCTCCTTCTTCAAGACTGTGTGGATTTGAGCCGTTCTTTGATGACAGAGGCGACCAATACATGTTCAAGCGCATCCTGAACTGTGAATATGAGTTTGTCTCCCCCTGGTGGGATAATGTATCTCTCAATGCCAAGGACCTGGTGAGTGAAAATCTCATTACGAAAACTCGGGTCTGTGGAACAAAAGGACTGTTCCATTTGTTTTTCAGATATAGTATAGGAGAAGGAGTTAGGTGTATGAATTTAAAATCTGTTTATTACCCGTTTTCATACTTTTTGGTTGAAACCTCAGAAAACAAATATGGAATAATATGTCTTCATTGTCAGGAATGATCTCCTGTTAAGTGAAATTTACTCATATTCAGAAAACTGTTCTAAAATCTAGCACCTAGATGAGGTAAGATCATGGTAAATTGCTGTCTGACTGCTCCTGTCTTCAGGTTAAGAAGCTGATTGTCCAGGATCCAAAAAAGCGTCTAACAACACTGCAGGCCCTGCAGCACCCCTGGGTGACTGGGAAGGCCGCGAACTTCACCCATATGGATACGGCTCAGAAGAAACTCCAGGAGTTCAATGCCCGACGAAAGCTCAAGGTTGGGAGATATGCATTTAGTACATTTACTCTAACCTCCACTTAGTGGCTTATTGGAAAACGCAGTAGCTTCTCAACTCTTGTCATTCATCCAGCAGCAACAGCAATAACAATAGTGATTCTTAATCAGTTACATTATTTTTGAAGATTACAATGTGGATGTTGCCTTCTGCACAGCACTGGACAGCCTTTTTAAGTGTTATCCTTCTCATTAAGTTTTATCCTTCTTAAGTGTATTTCCTTCTCTCCACTGATTCTGTTGCTCTTCTTCTCCCCTTGATCTAAGTACAACTTTTAGCACAGTAAACCATGACACATTCCACCCATGTTCATTTACACACTGAATGCATTGACTGTACCTTTAGTCTAGATGGAGTGACTGCCACAACCTGCCTATAGTAATAAATGTAGGTGTACTCAGTGTCAAAAGTACCCATCTCTGCTGCTGAACATAGCAAATGCAGAAGCCGTGGTCCACGCGATTAAAACATCACCTTTTGATTACTTCTCCTCATAAAAAAGGAGTTACACAATTTTTAAAAAAATCATAGAATTACTTCAGTATATTTGAGATTTAGCTGCAAGATTTCCAACTTATTTTAAAAGATATGCTGCAATAAATACATGCAGGACTAGGTAGAGAAACAGCACCATTAAAGCTGCCACCCCCTTTGTAAGTGGCATTATTTTTTGTCATAACATGCTTTACTCCGTGTAGTTATGATGGCATTTTTCACAGGTTTCCTTATAGCAGTAGTTTCTGCTTTGTGCGTGTGTGTACATATATGTGTGTGTCTGTATATGCATGTGTTAAGTGTGTTACCCCACAGCCACCTGGAGGTGTGGCATCCCAACAGAGTCTTTCTGATTGATTGCCTTATGTTACATGACTGGGTTACTTGTGTGATGTTATGAAATGAAGGTTTCTTTGCAGTTGCTCAGTATATTCAACATTGAGCTGCAAGAATTCCAACTTGTTCTAAAAAATATGTTTCTATCACAACAGTTAGCTATTAATTTGTTTGTGTACTAGGTTGAAACATAAGAATTCATGCATAGTGTAACATCCCCCTTCATAACTGAGCTTCTCCACCCTTACTCTCCTGATTGTTTTTGCCTTTAAAGCTAACCTTAAAACAGCTTTAGAATAATTTGATGAATAATTATCTTCTTCTGTTGTTAATATTTAATTGCTTGGTTTTTTGGTCTTCCTGTAAAGCACTTTGAGCATATAAAGTATTATGACTATAAAATAGTGTCAAATTTTTTATTTCACTGACAATATTGTGTTTTTAAACATATTAAATGATAAGCACATCCATATATGTATGGCTTTTGCCATTATGTTCATATCCTTTTTTGAGTAAATAAATAAGTACAGCAAACCAAATTGATGTAAAGAAAACAAACCAGTATAAGAAATCAGTGTGAATAAAAAAAGCTGCTTATAGATATGCAATCATACTGTGGTCTGTGCAGGCTGCAGTCAAAGCAGTGGTGGCTTCGTCTCGGTTGGGCAGTGCCGGTAGCCACAGCAACACTGATGGCAACAAGACCAACTGTGATGACTCGTCCATCCAGCAGGGGGCGCAAGAGGAGCAGACTGAGAAAGAGCAGCCTCGTCTCCACAATGAAGGCTCATAGACTCCTGGTGATTCACACTGGAATAGAAACTGTGTCTTTCACTAAAAGGAAAATGTTGCTTTTCACAGTGGGTCAGAACTAAGACAACATGGTCTTCATAAAAGGACTGAAAGAATGCACTTGGCTCTTGGTTCTCCCTGCATGTGACTGGTTTTCTTGAGAAAACTCCCAAATGAACACTGCAAAAAATGCCACACCATTTAAAATACAATCTCACCTTAAAGTCTGTATGTATGTGCACATTATTGAACTCAGTGCAACTAGATAGGTGAACAAATATTAGATGGTTGCTACATTTGAGTTTAGTATTAACATAATCATATTGTAATCAAGTGAACCATAAAATGACTTTTAAGTTTTAATTATTTTAAGGAACATGGCTTCTAATTATATTAGTTAATATGTGTGATATAACAGTGAGATGCTTTGTTACAGAAACATTTTTAAATTGGATTAGGTTTATATGCAATATACAGCACGTTCTGTTTAAGGTATATATAATACAATTTCCATGTGATCGTTGGTCTGAATGTTTACCAGAACTTCAATTAAGAATGCCTTATTATCTACCAGGTTTTTAATCTTTACTAGAAATAAGTATTTCGTATTTCAGGTATAAGATTAGATTGTGTGATTTGGATTTGAGTGCTAAGACACAATAGGACACAAAACAGAGTTTGTTTTGTATAAAGCCGCAAGTTGGTTTTTTTACTTTTGTATACCTCCAAAAATTAATGTTCAACATTTCAAAGTGTAGTTAATAAGACAATAATTACAAGGATATTCTTATGCACAAATTCATAATCCTGTTCCTAGTGCCAAAAACTAATTTCCTGTCACATTGGTAAGACACATATCCGCTATATTTAAAGATTTTCCCTTTATAGTTAAATCTATTAAGTTAAACAGCTCATTTCAGTTAATCACAACCTTGATAAGTAAGTGGAGATAAAAAGTGTAAACATGTTTTGATTGAATGTAATGTACTTTATAGCATGCTTTTAATGTAAAGTATCAGGGAATGCTGTCTAAGACTTTATTATTTGACAAAGACATGCAAGGAATGTAATACAGATATACTGCATAAGGGTTGCTCTGCATGTTTAACTTAACTGCTGCAATTGTCCTTTTAAATGCACTGTATTTTACTGATATGAATTGTGTTAAATGGTATGATATGAGAGGCTGTTTGAGGGCCACACTGAACAAGACACACATGTGTCAACTTTGTTTATCTGCCTGTTTCTATGTCAAAGGACTAATTTTAAAAAGATTTCACAATGGTACTGTATACTGCAGAAAGAAATGCAAATAAATACATCCAAGATCCTGGAATGTCTGGATTGTGTAGGAGTTTAGGGAAAAATTCACAGAAATAGGAGCATATTTCCAGAGACACATTAAGACATACAACATCATTTTCGCTATTTATGATGTTTTTAAAGTTGTACACTAGGCTTCATCTGTGTTAGGTAACCTGAAATGTGGTTATTTATGAATATGAAGAGAAGAAATTAAAGAAGGTCATTTTTATTGTGAGGTCATATTGTTTTAAGAGAACACTAATGTATTATTGTCCCAGTTTAAGTGAATGTGAACATACTATATAGCCTACGCTGCAGTGCACTTAATGGTTAAATTATGGTTGGATTTTTGGGCCCTGTTTTCTTGACACTTTGATCTAGGTAACTCTGGAGCTACATGTATAATTAAACAAATAATGTATACATTACGTTCTGAAGTCAAACAACCCAGTCAGAAAACCACAAGTCTCTCCCAAATCTTTTACATTTTTGAACTTGAGAAAGCCTTCAGATGCAGTAAAGTCCAACAACTGTCCATGAGAAAGACTTCAGACCCAGTAAAGTCCTACAGCTGTCCATGAGAAAGCTTTCAGACACAGTAAAGTCCTACAACTGTCCATGAGAAAGCCTTCAGACGCAGTAAAGTCCTACAACTGTCCATGAGAAAGCCTTCAGACCCAGTAAAGTCCTACAACTGTCCACTCTGGGCAAACCTGAATAAACAGCATAAACAGACCTGAAGCTGTAGGGGGAAACAAATGTAGAGAAAATAACAAAAAAGTTTGAAGATTTTTTAATTAAATGAACACTTACATTAACTGACAAATTCCTTTAAATATAGTTTTCCTGGGTTGCATTAAAACCTTTGCACAATACTGTATGTATACTGGGGCTAGTCCACGCAGGAACGCTTCTAGAATTTGACAGCATCATGGGCTAGGCAGGAACTCCACAGAGGAGGCCAGCCATGCAGCTCCAGGTCAAAAGTACAAACCACTCCCTCGCTCCCAATCTCCCTGCTACTGATCACTTACACCTGTTCCTTGTTTAACTTACCTCTTTATAAGCCACATCAA
Organism: Sternarchorhynchus goeldii; assembly: GCA_028565775.1. Lineage (NCBI taxonomy): Eukaryota > Metazoa > Chordata > Actinopteri > Gymnotiformes > Apteronotidae > Sternarchorhynchus > Sternarchorhynchus goeldii. The sequence goes on along the minus strand of JAOXYF010000003.1, from coordinate 11,517,241 downwards.
GCCACTCTCCAGTGCTGTGCATTGGCGCCTACTCCTCGGTTGATCTCTTACTGAAGCACATCCTGCGTGCTAGCGCTTGCTCTAGAGACTTCTATTTGATAAGTATCTAGTAGTGTGGTTGGCGCTTTTTTCGCCTATTGCTCTTTTTGTGTTTGTTTTGTTGTTGCTATGGAAAATAAATATGTGCCTCTACCACCCTCGCGTCCTGCCTCTTCTCACGCGGTCGCGTCACAGCACCACATTAATCTTATACTAAGATGTTCAGTAGGGAATATATATACTAACCTGCCCAAAATTGGTTATAAAACAATGCGATATTTGTAATAAAACACCTAAAATAAAACATCTGAAGCACAGATTTTAAGAATAAAATAATTAGGACCATGTATAATTAACGATATACCTGAATAAGCAAAACTGTCGCTTGAACGGATATTAAACTGCGACATAATGGACATTGATCGCTTTCGCTTTCCGTAGTTCCGTGGAAATTTTCACTGGGTGTCCAAGAGGATCCGATAAGTGTATTCTTATAACCCCCTAGCATTTTCTTCTTTTTTCCTTTGCTTAAAGCGCTTGCTGCTTTTGGGCTGTGTGTTGTTGACTATTATATACGGAATTATTACGTTTAAGTGTTGTTGTGTGTTGATGTTCCTCTATGAACAGTCCACTTTGATAAATAAAGTTGAGAAAAAAGGATTCGATAAGTGAAAGGGAAACGGAATCAAAGGGGCGACAGAATCGTTTGCAATACGTGCTCGTGCGAGTAAAAAATGGTAATATCCTATTCCCTAATAGGATAAGTAGTTTCATAATCTACGTTATTCTAGTTATTGACAGTAGTTGAGTTAAGTTTAGGAACGAAATTATTACCTCATTGGTAGGAATCAATTTATGTAAAGATGTGAAAACAAGTCAAGATTATTCCTTCCAAAACTCCTGAAGAAAAGTAAAATAAGACAAGCAGAAAACAGGAGTAATGGACTCCACTTCCAATTTACAAAAATAGCACTGCAGAGAGTGTTTATATCTAACCATATAATCTCAACGACTAGAGATTAGTCGTTTAGTTTTCAAGATGCTCAAACTGGTCTCGGTATAATAACTAATGACTCCCTCTTGACGTGAACCAGATCTATGGAGGGCCGTCTGGGTCTACGTGTTAAAAACAATGGCTTGCGCGCATAAAATACCACGTGTTGCACTTTTTACATGTGCAGACCCATATTTGCAGACGGCATCTTTTTTACGTCTGTGGACGAATTTCACGTCTACCTGCAAAAGCCCAATTTAGCAACATGTCGCCGGTAGATGGCGGCATATACTATTAAGTGGAAACAAATATCTATAGGCTATTTCTGCCCTGCCTAATGAGACGGATTGCGGATGAAGTGCAGCTTTTTGTAAAGGGTATTGAGTAAACACATTTACAGTGTTGTATGCTGTTGTGTTTGTCACAGTGTTTGCATCTTGTGTTTTTACAATATTTATTGTAATTAGTCCATCTGTTCAGTAATTACTCTAATGTAATATTGTGCTGCATTATTGAAACTACAGTTTTACTGAGTTTGAACTACATACTGAAAAATGCTGTCTTCTAAATAGCACATAATAACAGAAAACATTGCCAAAAATGTACACAGTGATTAAAAGATGTGTATGTAACAAATGAATCGTAAAGTTCTTTGCAGAGTATGTATTTGCAGAAGGTTAGTAGGCATGGTTTACCATGGTTTTGGAGAAATGCACATTTAAAAAGATGCCTGCATGTGCCCATGGTAGGTGTCTCCCATGAGTGGAAGGACTGCACATGAACCATATGAAAAATGCTGGCATCCTCCCTTGTGTCCACATGTGAAAACATGAAGTCTATATTGCCAGTATATATGGGCGTCATCTTGGCTGTAAAATTAGAAAGCGCATCAGTCTTGGGGTGGATCTTAACCTTGACTACATCGTCCACTTGGTAGGCTAATTGTGATTCACACAGTGGGTCGAATCACAATAACATTTCTGCCATGAATGGCCATCTTCAAGTGCTGTGTGAACATGGGCTATGCGAAAGTGTTGTTCTCAGGTTTTCCAGATATGGAACCCTGGGTTCTTCTATTTCCCCCATCATGAGGGGTATATGTGATTTGGTCAAGAGGAGTATCTAACTCACGTCCATACAGCAACATGGATGGACTGTGCCCAGTGCTTTTGTGTGGTGCCATGCATAGAGCAATACAGATTTGGGGACATACTTGTCACAAGTACGCTTGATACCCACATATACACGGATCACTGTTTCAGTGGTTGACACGTCCCGTCCCATTTGTTTGCGGGTGGTATGCTCATTTAAAAATGGGGATCCCATCAGAGATCAAGTTAGTGGGGGCACCATATTGTTGTGCTCACATTTTTGCTGGCTTGGACTCGAACAGTGGCCTCTCTAAAAGCTCATATTTCCACCCACTTAGAAAAATAGTTAACAAAGATGAGTATATATCTATTCCTATAGGGAATTCAAGGTAGGGGATCCACAACGTCCACCCCAGCACACTCCCACAGGCTCTGTGGTGAAACAGACATCATGAGTTCAGGCTTCGATAGTTGGCACACTGTATCTCTTATGGTTGCAAGTCATTTTGTACCAGAAAAACCTGAGCCGCAACCATGGCCTGTAGTTGGGTGATCATGTCACTGGTTAAGGCACTTGACTATCAATCAGAAGGTTGCTGGTTCAAACCACACCTCTGCCAAGTTGCCACTGTTGGGCCCCTGAGCAAGGCCCTTAACTCTCAACTGCTCAAAAGATGTATTCAGTCACAATTGTAAGTTGTTTTGGATTAATGCATCAGCCAAATGCCGTAAATGTTAATAGTCAAAAGGAGCCTGGCACTCCTTTTCAGTTGGTGTGGCATACACGCTGTATTTGGATCATTGTACACCATCATTGACAAATACTCAGAGAACCCAGTTCTTTCAGCTGCATCTTTGAGTGCATTCTCAAGGTCGCATAACATCTTGCCCACTACTAAGATCATCCAGTTGCAGCTGCTGAAGGTGCTCCTGCCATCATTGGGCAGTGGATAACGAGACAGAGAATCTGGTACTTTATTTCTTGCCCCTGGCCTATGGATTGCATTAAAATCAAAATCTTGGAGATGCAAGGATCACGCAGCAAGGGGTGATCTTAGACATCAACCACTTCAGGCTGCTGTGGTCTGTGAAGATGGTCACGTGAAGGCCCTCAATATATGGCATGAAATACTCTAGTGCCAAAATAATGACTAAGTATTCCTTCTCAGGGGTAAACTACAATATCTCTGAGTTGTGCAGAGCGTGGCTTACATGTGCAACCACCACATAGTTGACCTGCTTCATTCTTCTGCATCAAGGCCTGCATCGAAGGCATACATGTGGATGAAGAAAGGCTGGGAGAAATCCGGAAACAATAATATGGATTTCTCCATATTAAGGTATGGAGATCAAACAGCTTTTCAGTAAGACCATAGCAGCTTCACATTTGTCGTCCCAGCTGAATGGAGTGTCTTACTGAGTGTGAATAGTGGTTTAGCATGGCGCTCATAGTCTTGTGTGAAGTGGCAGCAATAATCTGTCAGGCCCAGGAACTGCCACACATTTGACAGAGCTCAGGGTGTTAAAGTCTGCCACCGCCTTTCCAGTGTCTGGCAGGATGCCTGATGGAGTGATGCGGTACCCCAGTAAGGTGAGCTCACAAAGGCAGGATTGACATTTCCTGAGTTTTAGAGATAGACTGGCAGATGAAAGCCTCAGAAAAACATGCAGGTCAACCAAATGCTCCTCAAACACTGGAGAGACAATGATGATGTCGACCAGGTAAACCGTACAACACATACATGAGGCCAGAACATTGTTTATGAGCCTCTGGAATGTTACAGGTGCGGTACAGAGGCCAAACCCGGACCTTGAATAGGCCACAGTGCAAGATAAAAGCTGTTTTAGACCTTTGGCCTCAACCCAAACTCCACAGAAACTTGCCAGTATCCCCAGGGTCCAGAGACGTAACATACTTCTTCACCTTGTCAGTAAGTCCAGGGATTCATTGACTCTAGGGAGTGTGAAGGAGTCCATGGTTAGCTGGATAAGGCCACAGTAATCCATGCAAAACCAGGGTTCTGAGCCAGGGCATCAGGCAATAACCACTGGTGAGGCCCATGGTCTTGATGGCTCAATACTACTGTCCCGCAACACCTGATCTGTTCCTCAGTGGCCTGCTTTTTACTTGGTGAGGTGCAATAATGGGTTACATCTGCTGTGTTAACAACATATTCAGTCAGTGGTTTTGAATTCGCTTTACACAGGCAATATCTACTTTGTCATCACAGGAGAAAGGAGGGACATCAGTGCACAAACCTCCCTTCTCCAAGACATATGTAACATAGTCACCGCCACCAATTCCATCAAAGGCTGGTGGCCCATCATCCAACACAACCATCCTAGATGGGCCATTGTGTGCTGACAGAGGCATGCTAACATTGCCTTGTAAATATTCACTAGGTGTAGCCAATACTCCCGCTCAACACTACCCTTGCCAACAAAGATGGGTTGGCAATGCAGGATCGTTGTGACAGCTCTAGTGGTCTGATTCAATTCCAGTGAGCATTGAGAGGGGACAGAAACTTGATGATGATCAACCTTTGCTGCCATAATGTGAACTGGGCCCTTTGCGAGGCCAAGCCGAACAGTGAGGGGTACATGTAGTCATGGCACATTCAGTCATAGAATAACTGGGGGAGAGGGTTGTCAATGAGCCCACGGTCTGAACCCCGATACTGTAAATAGCTTTTTTTTGAAGGTTATGCTTTCACTTTTTATAACATCCTTCTAATTCAGTACTTCTTAAGGACAATATTCACACAATGAGCTGCCCCTTCTGGACTTCTGGAATTCATGCAGAAAATGCATACTGGTAACCTTAAAGGACACTGGTAACCTTGACCCTAAATACCTAATAAATGAACAACACAACACAGCTGTGTCTCTGTCTCTCTTTCTCTCACACACACACACAAATAGTTGCTGACAAATATAAAACTAAAGGAACAGACTGCACCAGATGCACTTAAGTGTTAGGACAAATCTAAATTATACTTAAGACTGACAGTGGATAGTTAAAAAACTCATTCTCCACTCGTCCTTCACCAGTTGGTTTTTGCCTTCTAACAGAGGTCCTCTACAAGAGGCCTGGGAGCTTGAAGGTCCTGGGTAGTATCTTAGTTGTTCCCAGGACTGCACTCTTCTGGACAGGGATCCTGGATCTGCTGGAGTCACTGCTCAGTTTGAGTGTCACAGCTCTGATTATCATGGATCCACCGCCTTCACCTTCCACATCCTTGTCCATCTCTAGTATGTCCAGTTGGTTAGCCATTACCAATTTGTCAAGCTGTATCTGGAAGTCCCACAGGATCTTATCTTGGTCATTCTTCACCAACTTTGGGGATTTGTCCCACTTGACACTTCCAGCCCATACTCAGCACAGATGTTTCAGTATGCAATAGCAGGCTATTGCCTATGCTGTTTTATGTACACTCAGCCTGTTAGCATCTTGCATCCCTCTGCTATGTGCTGGATTTCTTCAGGAGCATCTTTGCACAGCCTGCAGTTAGGGTCCTGCCTGGTGTTGTAAATGCCAGCCTCTATTGATCTTGTATTCAGAGCTTGTTCTTATGCTGCCATTATTAGTGCCTCTGTTCTGTCTTTCATTTCAGCCTTTACCAGCCATTGGTAGGATTTTTCCATATCAGCCACTTCCATTATCTGCTGGTGGTACATACTGCGCAAGAGTTTTTTTGGCTGTTTCACTCTGGATAGTGTCTGTGATGCTGATTAGTCCTTAGCCTCCCTTTTCTGCCCACACAGACACGAGGGGGAGGCGGCCAGGGCGGCCACCGTGACAAAAATACTCAGTACACAAAGAAATAATAAATATACAGTGACAGGAGAGGCAAAAAACCTAATTAGCTTATATTTATATATTATACAAATAATATACAAAACATAAATACAACATAAAAGGGACATCAAATTACCTAAATATATATCAACATAGCACATAAAGTGAAAACATATAAATCTGTAAGCATATGTGTGTGTCTATGTATGTAAGAATGTTTATGCTGTGCTCTATCATGTATATCATGGTCTCTCTCTCTTTTTCTCTGCATTTAATTGTTCACT
>JAOXYF010000003.1:11444553-11501301 GCA_028565775.1 Sternarchorhynchus goeldii | reverse complement strand
GTATCCCTAAGCACTTTTGTAAGTCGCTCTGGATAAGAGCGTCTGCTAAATGCCATAAATGTAAATGTAAATGTAATGTAAATATAAACTTATTTGTAACGCATACTATTCTCATGATATACTTAGTAGTAGTTTCAAATTTGTGTGGACATTTCATAACCATAATAATAATAACCGAACTAATTGTAGCTTATTTTGTTATTTACTAAAACAACCAGGTGAGTGCTACAGTTGGCCAGTGGTTATCAAGGCATGGATGAAGATCTCGGCATCTTGAAGCATATCTTTCATGATGTAGAAACTCCCCCTACTGGTATTCACCAGTAGTGGCAGTGGCGGAGCGCATGGACCATTTGTCATTGTTTACTTCTGTCATTTTATGTTGTCCACGCCTTTACTCAGGTGGTGGGCATTATTCAGTAATTAACTCGCTTACATGAGGATGTTTTCCTTATTTAAAGGCTCAGTTTTTGTTTAGACCTTGTCTGTCTTTAAAGTAGCTGGGGCTCTTTTATTATAGTTATGTCTTTTCAGTTCGGTTTTGTTTCATTATGTTCATTAAACATGTCAGTTGGCGACCTGCATGGAGCTTCCTTTTGTTTTTATTTGCCTGCATGTTTTTCGGCAGTGATAGTATCTTTCATAATGCAACAATAGGTGAAACCAATTTTTTGTTAAATCCAAGTTACATTTCTTTATTATATTTAAGTACCAAAAATGCTTGTGATGGTTACCCTAACACATCACCAGAGGGGCATCCAACTCCTTAAGACACTAAAAAGTCTGCTTTTTCTTTACGTACTATTAATGTTAAATTATCAGCAGTGCTATTATCTGTTATGTATGTAATACGTGAGATGGCCATCGTGTGTATGATATGTATGTGTAATGTTGAGGGTGTAGCCTGTCTATTTTTAAGTCACCTAAAAACAGGAGGGGAGGGGATAATAGCTGTTCCAAATCCCTAGGAGGGGAGAAAGCCATATTGTGTTGAGTTGGCATGTGGTAGCGAATGCCTGAGGTTAGCTTTAGAGTCAACAGGAGTCGTTATTTTTCTCGCAGGTATAAATGTTATGTGAGTTCTTAATAAAGTTGTGTAAGATGGGGAATGGAGACCTGAACATCTATGAATGGTAGACTTGGAGCCTTTAGACCTTGTTTTTACACCAAAGCTGGCCAGGAATACAGGAATACAAGATTAAAACAATTACAGCTGGACAAGTAACTAAAACTGTATAACATACAACACCACCATCCACTTTGAGAGAGTAATTTATTTTTCTCCACTTTAGTTCCAAGTAACATGATCTCAGTGTTGTTTGGATAATGTAAAGTTGTTTGCCATCCAGCATTTAAATTCTTTTATACATTCTTCCATTTTGTTGATTCAAAAGATCATTTGATTTGGCTGATGCATAAAAATGGGTGACATCAGCATAGGAGCAAAAACTAAACCCATACCTGTGAATTATACCACTAAGTGGTAGCATGTAGAGGGGGAAGAACAGTTGGTCAAGCACTCACCCTTGCGGGACACCAAACTTAACCTTACTAAGTTTCGAACATTCAGTGTTCACATAAACAAATCAATGGCAATCAGTCAGATAGGATTTAAACCAGGCAAGGGCATATCCTTTCATTCTTACAAGATTTTTAAACCTTGTAAGAATTAAAATCAATAAAGAACTTGTGGTCTGAAGTCTGCACTAAGGGGTAATCTAGTGCAGTCTAGTGCTGCGCTGATATCAGAATGCTGTGGAGCCTGTACATAACTGTAATCATACTTTAAACACAACCTTATCTTTTGGTATTGACACAGACATTTTAGCAGTCCTATCTCAAAGTGATGTAATATCTGTTCACTTTCTTTTAACTTCTGCATGTATCTTTGAACCACAATATATATGAGCCAAACTGTTATGAAATTAAACTATTACATCCAAGATTTCTACTTAATACCATATTTAATACCATATTCTATTTAATACCAAAACTAAGTAGAAAATAAAACTGAAATTGAAAGCCAAATTGCACAGGAATGTAGTAATAATAAATGCCTTAAATTTTTAATAAAGATTGAAAAAACTGGGAAAAAATTAAATGCTCTTCCCCAGTCAATGTAATATGCAAATTAATTTGGCAGGTGCTGTTTACCTTAGATAAACAATATATAGTCATTTGTCTTCAGGAGATAATTTCTTCTAAATCCTCCACATACACATTGATCCAGTTCCAACTAATTTTCCAAAAGAACAATTGCTCATTAAAATAGAACATGTGCTTACTATAATTAACTTTTCTCTTGTCCTGAGATATAGTCAAAAAATAAAAAACCTGAAGTTATTAAACCACTAATCTAACTTTAATCCACATGAAGAGTTTAATTACTCTTGCCTGGACCTATATGCTAGTTAGTTATTATTAGCTATAATTACTCGCAGCAGGTGTGGTTTTGCCTAGGCCCATGGTATGAATTGTTGGCCAGACATAGCACTTAGAGAAACAGATAAATTAGGACAACAAACTTTAGTAGTGTGACAGCGGCATGAAAGGAGCGGAGGGTGGTGCTGGAGCAAAAGGAGCTTTATTTTCCATGGCAAACAGATACAGCAATGCCGGCAACAAAACAAAACAGCAAAGCACAGATTAACAAAAATGAAAATAGGCACTTTAGAAGACTTTAGTGGCAACACCAGGCTATGTGCGTTTGTGCTGGGCGAATGTACAGCGATGACTTGTGGAAACTGGGCCTTTTATGGGGAGAGAAGGTGGTTAACAGAAATAAGGAACAGGTGTGTTCAGTAAATGGTTGAGGATTAGCTGGGGAGTGAGAGGTATGAGAGAACAGTTCCCTATCTTCTGGACATGTACTTTCTGCATTCAAGACAGCCAGGGTGATACCCATCCTAAAGAAGACCACACTTGACAGCTCCAACACAAACAACTACAGAGCGGTATCACTTTTCCCTTTCCTCTCAAAAATTCTTGAGAGAACAATCTATGATCAATTATCAATTTTCCTCACCCAGAACCTGCTCCATGATCCCAATCAGGGCACATTCAACCAAGACTACCCTCATAGCAGTGACAGAAAAGCTTTATGCTACCAAAACTGCTAATTTGTCATCTGTTCTGATTCTCTTGGACACTTCAGCTGCTTTCGACACAATAAACCACAACGTTCTCCTCTGTGTTCTATCTAGCCTTGGCGTGACTGGCTCTGCGTGGAAATGTTTCCAGTCCTACGAGGAAGGCTGGTACTATCAGGTGTCATGGAAGGGATCAACATCCAATCCATGTAAACTCTCCACTGGCATCCCCCAGGGCTCTATGCTTGGCTCTCTCCTCTTCTCTTTGTATACTCGCTCCACTGGTGATATAATATCTTCTCATGGTTTTTACTATCACTGCTTCGCTGATGACTCCCAACTAATTATTTCCTTTCTTCCTTCTGATCAAGTTTCAGGATGCATTTCTGCATGCTTGACAGACAATTCTTCATGGATGACAGCACACCACTTGAAGCATAATCCCAGTAGTGTTCAAACGCAGACTAAAGACTCATGTATTTGTACATGTATCTCAATGACCATTGATGCTGAACTTTAATTTTTTGACCTATGCTGAGTAACTCAAATTCTAGCACTTATTTGTTCTTTGTTACTGTATTTATTATTGTTTAATAGAACTTATACTAGGACTAGCTCAATTCTTTTATTTTAGCAGTGATCGAGTTCAAATGTCTACTGAACTCTATCCTACTTAGTGGCTAGGATGCATTATGTGAGTCAACAACACAGCACTTTTTGTAAGTCACTCTGGATAAGAGCATCTGCTAAATACCTCAACTGTAAATGTAAATTGAGGACTGCGTAAGTGGAAAAAAAAACTGGTTGCCAACTTTCTTTCTTCCTCTTTTACAAGACCTAAAGCTACAAGAGGAAAATTATCTGTTTGACTAAATCTTGATCTTGGCTTCTCAATAACACCCAAAACTATTGTTAAATTTTTTTTAGGTGTTTTTATTGACTCTGATCAATCATTTGGCAATCCATATATGTAATATTACAAACACTGCACTATTTACGCATGCACTATTTGTGAAAAAGACATATACTTCCTTTATCAGATGCAGAGAAATTGGTCCACAAATTTTTCTTTTTTGTGAAGAACAGATTATTGTATGGTCTTCTAATTGGACCTGCCCATAGACTCTGTCAGTTGACAACAGTAGCTCATTTGATGACTCTACATAGTGCTGTTTCAGTGCTGTGACGGGGGCTAAATCACCTAAATCCAGTTTCACCAATTCAAAGATTCTACTGTATAATATAAACAACGGTATTGAAACCACATATTTAGGATTTTTGCTATAAAGAGGAGGTTTGATAAAAGATGACTAACATTGCATGTCAGTCAATGAGGCAAGATGCCAAATTACGGAGACAAAACAGCATTTATTATTTAACAAATAAACACATGGCCAGCACTTACAGTGAACAGGCTCAACAAAGACGACAAACAAGGAGTGACATATACACGCTTATATACAAATGCGCGAAACAAGACTTTAATGGCAAGCCAAGACAAAGACTGCAGGCTTTAATGATTTAGAAAATAACCATGGCAAAGAGACAAAAATTTTATTACAGCAGATTTAATGAGAGGCATAATATCGGGCCAAATTGCTGCTGTGTTGGGCCTTTCTCTTAGTGTAATATTGTTCTTGTTATATATCATACATGTGTGCCCCACCAGAACAAATTCCTTGTATTTGTGACATACTTGGCAAAATAAATTATTCTGATTCTGAAATGTGTTTATAATCTGTTTGTAATATCTGTGTTGTGTCAGTATACATGATTCTTTAGTTACACTGATCAAGGTAATTTGTTTAGTTGGATTGAACTAAATGTTTCTTAGTGTGCCTCAGAATTAAGGGACATCCATCCATATGTAGTGTAAACTTTGAATTTGTAATCTGATATTTACTATTTTATCATTGAAAAGGCTGTCAGGACTCATATCAATGGGAGCTTGAGCCCTGAATGAAAACCAGCGACATCTATGGGTCCATTTATATGTTCAGTATTGACATATGTTTTGGTAGAGACATTCGGTTCTAAATTTAAGCTTTTTTTAAATCACAGCACTACACACACCACATAAGGACAATAATATACATTTTCTACAGAGCCCTTCATAAAGGGCAAACGTATGTGAATGTAGGTACTGAACTGTTTAATGTAACGTGAAGAGCTAGGTCTACAAACAGAATGAGAACACCACTAAACTGTTTGATGTGACATGTGAAGGTCTACAAACAGATTGAGTTTATTTTTCTATAAATGGCAGCAAACCATTGAAACAAAACCTAACAAAAATTGATTGAAAATGAAAATAAATGTAAGTGTAAAATAAGTGTACTTTCATAATTTCATATTTGAATTTCATGTTTTTTGGTTGCAGATTGTATGTTTTAAAATTTAGATTTTATTTTTTACTGATTCAAATATTTTCGATTTCAGATCTTTTTCACTTTCAAAGTTTGATATATTTTTGAAAGTGAAAATATTTTTTTCAAAAGAATTTCAGGATTTAACGAATATTATATTTAAAGTGGATTTTTCCTATATTTATTTTTAGGTTGAATGCAATATTTTTCGTTCAAGATCAAAACAAGAACTTTCAGTTCAGTTTGTTTTTTGATTTTTCAGTTTCGATATTTAATTAACGAAACTATTGGCCTGAATTTGGCCCGATATTATGCATTTCATTAAATCTGCTGTAATCGATTTTACAGCCCCTATTTTTTGCTAGACATCACGTTGATAAAAGGAAACCTTTAGCTACTTCTTTTCCCCATTGATGACGAGAATGAGCTTGTGCTCCTTTTTGTGATTGCCATACTGTTGTAGTCGAGGCAAATTTATCTATATAGCACTTTCATTACACAGCAATTTAAAGTAATTCTTGTAATTATATGGAGTTTGGAATAGCTAAGCATATTCAGCCTTCTTACAGGAAAGCCTTTTATTCTTTAATACAACCGGATCATGTTGAATTGTTTCTTAAAGATGCCAGAACAGCCACGAGACATTTTTTCTTTTAGGAGCTATTTTAGTACAATCTTTCAGAACGTCAGCATGTATTTTACAGCTTCTTTAATGATTTTCCTAATCTTAGTACAGATAATTTAACTATTCACAACTAGTACAAGAGATGTATTCGTGCGCATTTGTAATTTACCGCCGTTTCAACCACCAATGAAGAAGAAATTCATTTTGCCGTGCGCCCTCTTTTGGCGTGCTGTTCGTAAACGCTCTATCACCAGTGTTTCATGACAGACAGGGAGGGGGGAAGGAAGAAGTGTAAGCCCCGGATCCATCTTCAAGAGAAAATAGGAAAGAAACCGCGTCCCAGTTTTATTTCGTTTTTAGTGGTATCTTTCGGTATAATACGTGTTAAAGAGCCCAAGGAGGGGCTGTGTCATTGTCTGTAGGATGTCCCGACATGAAGGTGAGTAGAAAACAGTCGATTACTGCGTCGTTAGATGATCATTTTGGCTAGCAGACTGGCTAGTCTTCAGCCGCGGGTTGCCATGTTTTGTATTGAAATGCATTGGGAATGGCTCATGATGGCCGCCGCCATGAAATCTGCAACCTTTTTTTCAGCCCCTCTCTGTCGATAACTTGCCGGTCATTTTGATAGTCCAGGTCCATACAATTCACAGAGCGACCGACGAAAAGCTTTTGCTAGTTGGTTCACTTACCGCTACATGTCGACTTACTGGGCCGTGAGGTAGGTAGGACCTTAGTTAGCAGCTAACAGCTTGCTAACTAGCTAGTTAGCTAGCTAGCACCCTGGCTTTGGCCTGTCGCAAAGGGCGAATGGAGAGCTGCCACGGAACGGGATTGAATTTTTAGCTATTCCGAGCTCTTGGCCACTTGAGAGGTGACTGCACTGTCATCAAGGTGGCCAATAATAGGTCAAGGCCCTGTAGGCCTTGTATAGATTAATCTCTTGAATTGTTATTGCAAAGTAATACTATGAAAACAGTATAATTTAGCAAGTCTGACTCTGAACCAATTAGTTAACTAGCAACTTAAATGAGAGGTCGGTTAGTTGAAGGTAGTCGCGGGTCAGTTACGCTCAACCTGTGTCGGCCTTTTTGGTCATGGCAGTTCATGCTAGCAAGCGAGCTAACCGTCTTGAGTCATGCTAGCGTTAAGTCGAGCATTGGTATAAGCTATGTAAGCCACCAGAAGTGAATGACTTGCACGTCTGGATTTAGCGTTAGGCTTATGTCTTGCGTGTCATCAAGAGAAATCGTCATTTGCTAATAGAGCTTTCATAGGTAAAATGCCCCTACAATGTTTGAATTTTATCATCAAGGGAAATAAACTGAATTGTAAATAAAAACGTCAGTTTTGAGTGGTAAAATATTCTTTTAGCCTGCTAGCTGCATTTGCTATTTGGATAGCTTATCATTATTGGATTTTTACCAGTTAAACTAGAAAATTGACTTTTCAACTTGGGGTCCATGCTGAAAAGCAGACATAAATACACTAAACGAACCGCGAACGGACATGTTGACACCTTTCAAAAGACATACTAGCCTAGCTAACTAGAAGTTGATTGAAATGTTAGGCCAAGTAGCCTTGTATCCTCCACTTCAGAATTGTCCGGATTTCAGACTATTAAGCAGAAAAAAATTGTAAAAATGTACTCCAAGATTTTTTCTAATATGTACATGATACGGTACATTTAGTCACTGGTTAAATTGTTTATTTTCGCTGAGTTTATCCCATTATATAGATTTTATTAAATGCTGAACTGGTAGAGATCAGTTTAAAATGATCAGATGAAAAATAAAATTATACCATGAACCTTAATATTTTCATTAAATTAATACTTAATGAAAAATTTCTACTTACTTAAAATGAATACTTTCTACATACTTTGAGGTCATCCATACGTAGCGTTGCACAATTTTGATCTTGGTAATAGTATCATTTAATCTCTGTAGCTGTGATGGCCACAGTTTGAGCTGAACATTATCTAGATTTGAGAGAGAATTCAGTTTAACTTGGTGGTGTTCTGCTACACATGGATACACTGTAGGGAACCTTGAACTGTAATGGAATTTGTTGAAAGTGAAACTCTTGAGACTAATGGTTATAGCACCAGCTGTGAATGAAAAATGAGTGGAATATAAGAACACTCTGAAATTCACATGTTTTTACAATAAGATGTTGCATGCAAAAAAGCTGCTAAATAAGAGACAATGTATATGTGCCTCTGTTGCCAGTGTGCAGGGGTTAACTGTAGTTATAACATGTCGGTTTTTAATTTGGATTCTCCTGCCTGTAATTAATGTTTTAAACAATTGGCCTCCCTCTAACATTTATCTAATTTACTAAGTTTACATATGTGTTTTAGGTATTTTGACACAGGCTTATTTTACCTTCAGCAAAAGTAAAGATTAGGCTTGTTTATGAAAAGTAAGAGGCCAGTTCTGTACTATTTTAGTGGATGTTATTGGTGTACATTGAAATCAGTTTATATTGAACCTCAATTCTGCCAAACCATGTTTGTGTTCCTGATTAAAAACACATCTTGTATTTATTGGGCATGGTATAGACTAAATATGTAACATTTTAGTATATTGTTTATTGGGTATACAGATATATAATGTATATTAACAGATATATTATCTTTAAAGATATAAACAAGTAGGAGTTCGGCAGTTGCATTTAGGTGTGGGTGTGGTGTGAAGACTTTGTTCAAGGTATATATGGTGCTATCTGTGTAACCCTCCAATGTAACTGGTAGTGCTAATTTTACTTCCCAGAATAGGTTAGCCTATATGTTGGGTGGATTTCGGTCACAATTGGTTTGCACTGTTTGCAGCCCTTCAGGTTTAAGAAGTCTTTCTCGGGTAGGCCTAACTCTTCATCCACTGAATATAATGTTCACACTTCTAGGAGAGACATGGATTTATTTCTGTAGGCTTGAAATGGAACTGATAGTTTTAGATTTTAATCATTTTGTTTCATTTTCTCCGACATCTGTCATTATCTTTGGTTCAACTACAAGAAAAGATTGTAGTAAACATCTCTATTAGATTTGCAACGTTAAACCCCCCCCCCCCTCCTATCTATTGTCTGGTTTGGAATATTTCTGGGCACCCTACGCTGAGCCCTGTACACAATGTGGTTGTTGTGCCAGGAATTGCCCTCTAGTTGCATGTGAGCTTTAGCTTATATTACATCCGAGTCTGAACTTATGGCATATGTTTTATAAGCTATGTATAGAATATGCAATGCATGCCAATGATGACAAAAGGAGTACAGCTAGAAGAGAGAGTCAGGTGTCTTGTCTTATTCTCCTTTCACTTCCTTGGTTATCTTTCTATCTCTGTATCCATTTACTCCATCTGTTATTTTTGGTGAAGCTCATTAGTTTTCATCCACAGCTTAAATGATCATGGCAATACTACTTTTCATCATTTTAAAAATGAATGATGAGCATGGAGGGGGCTATTTACACAGAGATTTGCCAGCCGTTGTTAAGATTATGGGAATCCATTTAAATTCTTAAGAGAGCAAATTCAACCGAAGCTGGGTTCCTCAGGCAATTCATAAATGTTCAGTTCATAAAAGTTTTCAAGGGTAGCTGCAAGTATGGAGTCAAATTCCATAAGCATAATGATTTATATGGATATATTAGAAACATTTTACCAGCAGTGATAATTAAGCATTTTAGCCATATATTATTTCAAGACAAATTCATTTTGTTCAACATTGTGCATGGAAGCATTAATCATTAATTAAGCATTAAATCCATTTGCAGTCTTGATTCTAGCAGTGCTAGATTTTTGGTAACACGTTTCTATCTAATGCAGTTACACTGTGGAGGTATGTG
Source organism: Sternarchorhynchus goeldii (assembly GCA_028565775.1). Taxonomy (NCBI): domain Eukaryota; kingdom Metazoa; phylum Chordata; class Actinopteri; order Gymnotiformes; family Apteronotidae; genus Sternarchorhynchus; species Sternarchorhynchus goeldii. Next base: position 11,491,374 of record JAOXYF010000003.1, on the reverse strand, counting down.
GAATCCAAAACTTTGTGTTCCAATCCAGAGACTGACCTAACAAACCATTGACTAATGCCACTCAAATGCCACTTCCTGTTTGTTGTTGCCAAAAAAGATGTTCTTGCCTCAGTACTACTTGTGTCCAGTCATGCCCTGCATTTCAATACTGCTCTTACCATGCCATCACAAACTTCACTCCTGCACACAAGAGCATCACACAGTGGCCACTTGAAGCATGAGTGAGGAAGGGAACTTCTAGATGTAGATTTATCAGTCAGAACTTGCTTGACCTCAGTAATAAACAAATAAATCAACCCGATGATAATATATGCAAATATTCTGATCCTGCTAAACCAGATAAGACTTGCTAATTGAGTTAAGTAACAAAGCCTCAGCAGTCATAATGTGCTTTTACTACACGAAGTGCAATTTGTACGTTTATATTTATGAAATTTTTAAAGGAATGCAGTTTTTGTTTGTTTTTTTTAAAATTCTATTTATTTTTGCTCCTGCTTTCACTTATAAACGGCTTTGTCCACCATTTCTGGGAGTCAAAAAGGAAAGTCTGGCTGCTGAAGCAATCCTTTGTGTTCCATCGTCCCTTGACCAACGCACATTGCTTTAGCTAAAACTGATGGACTAGCCCTGAAAAAAAAGTAAGATTGGTACTCCAGTGGTGGTTGGAAAAAATTATAATCTGTATAATGATGCTGTTTGCACTACTTGTACTGTCAATACTGTTATTATTTTAAGTCTTTTCCGACTTATTACCAAAAATTGCAGATTCATCTTAACTGGCAGAGCTACTGGAATTAACAATATGAGTGATATTTTTGATATTGCTGGCTAGCTCATACTGTGTCCATGAAGGTCAGGTTTAACCTGTGTATGTGGTCATCTGAAAAAAGTTTGCTTAGTGTTTCTATCCTAAAATTTTGAAAGCTACAACCTATTAGACTAGGTCACATTCTGTATTTGCTTAACTAAATTTGTGAGCTGATCAGATCTCTGCTTTTGTATTTTTCTGTGCACATGTTGAGAGGGGAGACCAGCGATTATGTGCGACTTAGTTTGTGATGCTCTGCTGGGTACTTTAACTCTGTAGACTGAGCTTACATAAGAGGTTGAGGTAAGATGACATCAATTAGTCCAGATCGAAAGATCGTATTTATTTTAAATTAAATGTGTCTATAGTTGCATTTAAAACCTAGCTGTCTTTGAAAGTGCATACTATGCCCTTAGTTAGGGAGGTCATTTGTGAAGACTTTAATACTGTTATGAAACTAGTTACTATCTTTTTAGCTAATGGTTTAAACTGCAAAAGTTAGGAAAGACTTTTCAATAATTATGCTAAATAAGTTTTGCAGCATATAAAGATGAATATGAGTTTGCATTAAGAATTTAGGAATAAAATCATTGTCTAACAGAAGTAATGAATAATAACCTGAACCAATATCCTAAAGCTTTTAGTGTAAAGTAGAGGACCAGTCCTACCATTCAAGTGTAATATGAACCATCAGAAAATAATATGCAAAATTGCTCCCATAATAAAGTATGTGAATGTTACATCACTGATGGACTGGAATTTCTGCAATTCCAAATGCATTGTGTATTTTACTTTTCCTTGGGTCATGATTTAAAAACCAAACCTTTTTTATACCACTACATAAAAGTAATGGTGTGCTGTTTTGGCTTCCACACATTTGTGTCAGTGCTAATAAAGTGATTGTCAAATTTTGAAAAATCTTTCAAACATTTCTCAAAAACATTGTGTTTTTTTGGGGGGGGGCACGGTTGATTCAGTTGCCTTGAAGCTCAGAATACACACCTTTAAAAATATGCTTAACCCTAGTCTATTCTCAAGTCTCAGTTTTAGTAGCTTATATATCTAGAAAAACTGGTAACGGTTTGTGTGCTTTACTAACGGTTAAGTCTCGGTTAAGCCTCATCACCTTTGGAGTTAACTGGCTATGTGCTCTCTCGGCTTACAGGTGTGAGCTGTGACGCGTGTTTAAAAGGGAACTTCAGAGGGCGCCGATACAAGTGTTTAATCTGCTACGACTACGACCTGTGTGCATCGTGTTACGAAAGTGGAGCCACCACAACTAGACACACCACGGAGCATCCTATGCAGTGCATACTAACCAGGGTAGACTTTGGTATGCAGCTGCCTTGAGCCAGACATGGAACAAGGAGGACAGATAAGTGCATGATGATGATGACGACCTTCCTTCCTCTCTGCCCTTCACAGACCTCTATTATGGTGGAGAGGCATTTTCAGTAGAGCAACCCCAGTCGTTCACCTGTCCTTACTGTGGCAAAATGGGTTACACAGAAACGTCTCTACAGGAGCACGTCGCCTCAGAGCACGCAGAGACTTCCACAGAGGTGGTGAGTGTACCACCTCGTTTTGCCCAGCTGGACTGCAACTCTGCCCCACATGAGAGCTCCAGCCACTTTTCCTCACCCATGTATTTGTCGCTCTCTTTCAGATCTGCCCAATATGTGCTGCTTTGCCTGGAGGCGACCCTAATCATGTCACAGATGACTTTGCTGCTCATCTCACACTTGAACACAGAGCACCTAGAGATTTAATATCCTTTCTGCCGTTTGGTTTCATTTGCATATGAAATTGTTTGGCCGTGATTTGTATGTTGTGTGTCAGCACGTGTGGGTGTGTACTGGTAAATAGCTTAGCGTTGAATAGTTTCTATGATCACATCTCCTTTTGCAATAAAGCAGCACATGGTGTGTGTATGTGTGTGTGTGTCAGTATGTTGCCTCTTGTTTGTTCTTAACTGCTCGGTGTGCACGATGAGACCAGTGGAGTGCGGCACGTGCGCCGGATGTTCCACCCTGGGCGTGGGCTGGGTGGGCCGCGTGCACGGAGGACTAACATGCACTTTACCAGCAGCTCCACCGGGGGACTCTCCTCTTCACAAAGCTCATCCTACTCCCCAAGCAATAGGGAAGCAATGGACCCCATAGCAGGTGTGACCCCATTCTAGCTCACCACAGTGCTGCTAATGAGTTTAATGCTGGACTATTAGGTAGAGCGTTCTCTCTTACTCCATGATCTGTTTTTCAAGATTTGTATACTTTTTTTTTTTTTTTTTTTAATTTATTTATTTTTTAGACCTCTCTCTGTCTCTGACTCTTTCTTTCTCTCCCTGCCCTCCACAGAGCTGCTGTCACAGTTGTCAGGTGTGCGCCGCTCGGCAGGCGGCCAGCTCAACTCCTCAGGCCCGTCGGCTTCACAGCTGCAGCAGTTGCAGATGCAGCTGCAGCTGGAGAGGCAGCAGGCGCAGGCAGCCCGACAGCAGCTGGAAACGGCGCGCAACGCCACACGCCAGCGCAGCAACCCTAGCAACATCAGCGCCAATGTCCCGCCACCCAGCACCGCCACAAACACAGCCATGACAGAGAGCAACCCTCAGACCTCCCACAGCTCACAGTTTCTCCTTACACGGTACAACTACCTACCGTCGCTCCTGGAAGTTCAGGAGCTCTCATGCAAACCCTTATGTTACAGTCCTTAACCTACCCGAGACAGGTTCACATGCTGATAGTCCTGATCTACCCGAGACAGGTTCACATGTCGATAGTTCTGATCTGCTGTGTTAGGAGTTAGGACACAGTTGCAGTGGAGTTGGGGGTGTTTGACAATTGTGGGTATTTGTAGGATGGTGCTACTGATATTAAGAAGATGCAATATTTTATTTGGTTTCTGTGCTTGATGTGTTTATAAAGGAACTAAAGGAATCAATTAACTAATGCAGTCAATAAACTAAAGGAATCAATAATCATCCAGAAAGGCAGACATTCATTTACATGAAAGGTTTGGATTCAGCCCGTGTCATCTCTTCTTGTGGCAGGTTGAATGAGCCGAAGATGTCTGAGGTGGAGCGACAAGCCTTGGAGAGCGAGCGCGCTGACCGCAGCCTGTTCGTCCAGGAGCTGCTGCTGTCCACGTTGATGCGCGAGGAGAGCTCATCTTCAGACGAGGATGAGCGGCGAGACTTCGCCGACTTTGGCGCAATGGGCTGTGTGGACATCATGCCTTTGGACGTGGCACTGGAGAGCCTCAATCTGAAGGAGAGCTCTGCAGGCAAAGAGCCTCCTCCTCCTCCTCTTTGATGATACCCCACCTCCACGCAGACAATGTCCTCTGTGCTGTAACTGCCAATGACGGTGGGCAAACACACAGCTCTCAGTTGTTGTTGTTGTTTTTTTTTTGTTTGTTTGTTTTTTTTTTTGTGTTTTTTTTTTTTTTTTTTTTTTTTTTTTTTTTTTTTTTTTTTTTTTTTTTTTTTTTTGGAGATTGTAATTTCAGGTCTGTTACTTTTGTTACATTGTAAAAATCCATTAAAGGAGAGCAAGTATGAGAGGGGGGAAAAAACAAAACAAGTGTGTAAGAGTGAGTGAGACAGTGAAAATGAGAGAGAAAAATATAAAATATATAAATATATAAATATATATATATTAAAAAATATATATATATGACTTGATAATCAATTCCACATAACTAAATTTTTTTTCCTTTAGCAGGTGAGCGTAGGTAGCTGTGGCAGACCTCTGCTTCCTGTGTCTAACAAAAGGCTCTCCTTATAAATACTCCACATTCAAAAACTGAAGAGGAAACTGAGTCCTTCTCTAATGAAGCTGCTGTGTGTATTTATGAATATTAATGAATAAAAAGTGCTTGGATGGTTTACCATAACTACTGCATGAGGTTATTTGCAGCGTGCATGATTTTTAATGACCTTGTCATTAAAATGGCAAAAAAAAATCCCAAAGCTTTCTTTAATTTTTTTAAAGGGTTACTTGAACTGAAACGTCTTTTGAATGAAATATAGAATTCAAATTTGAGGGTTTTTTCCCCATGTTTTTATAAAAGGAAAGCAAACGTGAAATTGGAATCTGCAGTAGCTTCATAAGAAAACAATGCAGTGCAGTTTTGTCTCTGAGCTCCAATCTTCCCTTTCTTTAAGCAAACGCCCCACCCTGACAAATCAGTGTAACCAATGCTGCAAAAAAAACACAGCGAAACAAGCAAAATTATCAAGCTAATATGATGGAGGATGTCTTCTTTTTGCCAAGAAATAAAAAAAGATGATCTCTACAGGCAAAAAGAGAACTTGCCTCTTAACCTTTTTTTCCTAGACGTTGATGTTTTAGTGACAACTGTGTAATCACCAGATGTTCTTTATAACTTTTGCACCTGTACAGAACAGTTAGCTTCTCCATGCTCATCACGCACTGCTTCGCACCTCTGTTTCCATGAGGCAATAGCTGCTGCTCTCAGTGGATCTTGGAGCCGGAGTGCTGATCTAGGGCTGTAGTGTTTGTGATTTTAATCACCATAAACAGGAGAAATCTGCTCCTAGACCAGCACTGCTACTCGGAAGGTCTTTGAATGCAGACCCAAATATCCTCTTTATTTTTCTTTTCTTTTTTTCATTTATCGCTTTCTTCTGGTGAAGAAGGAGAGCTTAAGTCATGCCACATTTCAGGCATTGTTTTTTCTTTTCAACTTAAAAAATTGACATTCTAATTTTTGCTCTGCTTAAAAAGATAGCACCTTCTATTTATTCAGGGTTGGTTTTTTTTTTTTGTTTCTTTTTTTTTCCTCTCGATTTTTGTTCAACCTTGTGATTGAATCATGCCACTTCCATGCCTATACTCTTATCCTCAATGTAAAATACAATGAGATGTATATTGAATTTGTGCGTTAACTTTCATAATGGTTCTAGGACATGGGCAGACTTTCTTTTTTAATGTAAATTTAGAATACTACAATAAAAACAGCGCACAGCTTTTGATGAAAACAAACCCATCGTCCTCTTACTCTTTATGGTTATGTTCTACATGCATAGTCATGTAAAAGCACTTCTACCCATGTCATGTAACTTTTTTTTTTAAAACAAATGATCGATTGCAACATACCACTAAAATCACAGAGCCACAAATAACTGTAGTTGTTCTTGCCCATGCGCTACAAGTTTCACATTCCCAGACAATATCACAACTAATACATGTTCAAAACTACTTCTTCACTTCTTATCTATGTGCCCATCTCCAAAAATCAACCAGAAGTAGCCTTGCTTTGTTTGAGTAGAGCCTTGGTTAACTGCAGCTGCCCTCGACATTAGGCCATGGTTATTGTTAGACGTAAAACATTACCCTTTGGGATGCCTTTCATGCCTGCAAGTGGCCTCTTTGCCAAAATAGTCTAGTGAGCAGCAGTGCTGAAGTATTAATCAACTTTCTGCTTGTTCCTTCTGTGCCAAAAAGATTAATAAGAAGAGGCAAAATGATGATGATGATGGAAAGAACGAATGATAAACCTTGACAACTTATTACTGCAACTGTATATTTCACTGGGGGATTTTACTAGCGCACTCATGCAGTTAAAGTAATGCATGTGTAGTCCTTGCAATGCAAAAAGACTGTGTTACCCTGTTCATAAATAAATCATATTGATCTCGCATATTTAAAAGCTAAGAATGGGATATTTTCTCTTTTGACATTGAATGCACTGCACGTTAAAATTACCTTGATTTAACACGAATGGATGAACCTCTTCTAGTTTACCGTGACTGGTAGTAATGTGATTCTAAGGACTTGTTTATTGTAATGCACATATAAATTACATATAAACACATCATTGTAAGACATACCACCTTTATTAAATGCACAGTATAACAAGGAACATTTCCACTGACTGCAGAGAAGCTGCTCACAGAATGCACAAAGCATAGAATACTGATATATAAGCAGTGAGAGATTGTACCTGCCAGGAGCAAAAGAAATTGAGGCAATTAACACACTCATACAGTTACACACGGTGCACGTATTCTCTAGGGCACACATGGTCACTCTCACCAGAAATTGGATTAAAACGTAAGTTTCGTTAAAAAGAAACATAAATAGCAAAGTTCAGTTTCTTCAATGGGAAACGAAAAGAACCCAGGATGGGTTACATTCAAAAAAGGTCCCTCATTCCATCTAAATACATTCAAAAAAAGTAATACAGTGTTCCAGTGCCCAGTCACAGTTCTTCGTTTATAAAACAATATTGGAGAGATTTACCCAGAAAAGGTGGGAGGGAAATGGTGTGGGAGTTAGGTGTGGGAGTGTCAGAATGGCTGTGGTGTTGATTGCCATTGGAACCTGCCCTCAGAAAAACATAATACAAAGGGCAAAGTAAAGCTTCCTGAATTTGTTTCTACATGACAAAAAGAAAGATATTAAAATCAAAGGGAATATCCAAACCAAAAAAAGATTCTATTCTCAGTGATATTGTGAATAAGCACAGAGAAAAATAATACAGTATGTTGTCACACAAAATAATTTGTATTTACACGCACATGTTGCCTGTGGCCCAGGAGAAATGTTTCTTTCCATCCCTTTATAATTAATGTCACACATTTGACATGATAGATCATTTTAAACAGAATATATATTGAACATACTATTCATATACACAAATATTTGATGATCTGTACAGCATGGTCTATGAAGTACAGGCTGGTTATTTAGAGCAGACATACATCTCTACAGTACAAAACAAAAAAAAATCCCATCTTTGTTTGATTAACTTTAATTAGTATGTCACAATGTAAAAGAGTTGGACAGAGATTTAGGTCTTAATAGTTTAATAGCTTGGATCTTAAAATATTTATAGTGTGCAAATTTTATACATTATTTCTTTATTTATTTTCCTCACAGATCCAAGTTTGGGTTAGTTTTAGTCAGATAAAATGCTAAAAACTAATTTCATCAATAAAATCTGATATAAGTACTTTACAACAAATAAAGTCCTTACAGAACACCACATTTCCAAAGTAAAGGATCTGGCTGATGAACAAATATCACCTATTAAAAGAAACACATCTTTTTCTGTGCATTTTTTTTTGCAGTGCTTACAATTGTATAGTGAATATTACAAAAATATGAGCAGTCAGCATCAAGGAAGGTTCCAGCTCAGAGGTTTGGTAAAAGCTTCACTGGTTCAAGGACAACTGGTGCTGACTAGTGCTTGATTAGTTTAGAATCACCTTTCTGTGACATGGGAAGGGAGTTTTTCTTTTGCCCTAAAAAGTAGCCAGTGCAGAGACTGCTCAGAAAAAGTTTGACATCAGGGTACAAGGGACAATAAATGTGAGTGATGAGTATTTACATTTTGACGGCACACTCACTCAGTGCAACACGTCTCATAGCTTTGTCCTTTGTGCACTCACAAAACTCATTCACGACAAGTTGCTAACAGAAAGACTATGAGGACACCCACCATATTTAAATGAGGACTTAACCATGTACAGGAGGACTTGCTGTACTGCAGTGTTAGAATCAGAAGGAAATTTAGCCAATAGGTGTAATTTAGTTGTAAGAAACTAGTACGAAATGAAATCATCATTTGCTTATTATGCAGTTAGTGCTTTGTTTACTTCAATAAAAAAAGCCATTACTGAGACTTATATTATTATGTCTTCCAGTATTTATCCTCCTCTTTTCATGAAGCCTGTTTGGTGGGGTTGAAGCGCACACATTCACACTGTGAATCTTGGCTGCCCTTTCATAGGGTTTTTATCTTCTAGTAGTGACCTCAAGGTTGGCCAGATTCACGATCCCACTCACATCAATACTCATATCACAGTGCCCACCAAGTCCATCGCTTTGAAAAGGCCCACATCACATAAAAAAGAAACACCAGAGAAAAGCGCTTAAACACTATTGAGCAGTTATTTCATTTTAAATAATAGATCATATAAAACTAATAAATATGAAAAATTATAAGTGCAAATGAAACCTGTGTTCAGTGGGTATGGTTACACCATCAACAACCTCTGAGATCGTATAAACCCTAAAGGCTAAAAAAAAAAGTAATCTTATATTGTCTAAAAGATAAAATCGATTTAATGGTAAAATATTATATAACCAATAGCATAAACACTGAAGTAACATAAATCTGGTCACTTTTTTGTCGCTGACCAATCTCATTCTGTTATCCTGTGATAAAGACATTGCTGTAACCACCATTTATTTACTAGGTGACCAAACAAGCCCTGAATTAGTGGTTGAATGGGTAAAATGCCCCTATTATTTGGGGCAGCCATTTCACTGCCCCTAGGACATTGTGGAATGCCACTGCTGGTGACGATGACACTGTGCTCTAACCAAAACTGAATAAAGTCATTTAAGAACTAATATCTGCCCCCTTCACAATGTTTTAGAAATGAATCGTGGCCACTTTCAGCTTTTACTCAAAAGAATCCTGGATGCCTTCATGTCACTGTGCTTGTTATTCCCATTAAAAATGTGAAATCTATAGTGCATTTTCACCATGTTAATAAAAAAAACATTAATACCAAAGGGTTTTAAATTATATCACACTGTGTAATAGCTGGATAAAATATAAAGATCAAGAGAATCTGGCTAAAAATAATTTTTCCACAAAGTTTGAACAACTGTATTGTGATCTGCACTTGGTTACCCATGATGTGTGGCCAAGGCAGTAACTGGGTTGTGCTAATTATTGGGCTTCCTTTAATTCCAAAACAGAATCTTTTTACCATTTCCATCTTAATCTAGTAAGTGAAAAAGAAAAAAAAAATGTTTTTTTTGACAAGGTGGCAAAAAACAAACAAAAAATAATATGATGGTAAATCCACAATAAAACATTTCCCTTTCCCAAAAAAGTCACTGTTTCACAAACGTCTACATTGTCCTCGACACATTTAAGCTTCAGTGCGGTCTGATTGAAGGGCTTCTTGTTCTTTGAATTTTTTGGCTTTTATTTATTTGTTTTTTTTCTTCTTTTTTCTTTCTTCCTTTTTTGCTTTCTGTTTTTCTTGTTATTCCTCAAAATTTTCCCAGTCGTTAGAAAAAAAAAACAAAATAAAAAAATCCTCCAAAAATTCGTTGTCCGTGATAAGGTTCTGATTCCCTTTGTTTGTCCCCAGCACATACAGAATTCAAAATGTACAATTTGTTGAAGGGCAGAAATAGACGTCTCTGAAGGAAGGAAAAAAAACATACAGAAACACACACAATCAACTTTAAGGCCTTTTGTCTATGTGGTGAGGAGGCAGAAGCACAAGCAAGAACACACAAACCCACACACACACACACGCACTCACACCCTCATGCATACACAGACGGTCAGCCCAGGATATCCAAATAAACAGGTGAAGCCTTGGCCAAGCTCTGGAGCAGATTGTGAATCTCTTTGATGTTGAGTCTCATATAGGGTTCACGCTGCCAGCAGCCCAGCATCAGGTCATACACCTCTTTGGGACAGGTGCGAGGTCTCTGCAGTACCCGGCCCTGTGTGATGCACTCAATCACCTGCAGGAGGAGCAGATGAGAGCAAAAATAGAATCTTTTCAAACTTATTAAGGATAAGCATTTAGACTTCACTTATAAATATTTTCCTTCATTGTCACTACATAATGCTGCTAGGAAAAGCTGTTTGTTTTACATATTTAGTGAAATGGATATTGTGGGAGATTTACTGTGTCATTTGAATTAAGCAGAGGAAAAAATTTAACTCAAGAGGTTGTTTACACCAAAGACACGGCTCAGACCTCGTTGTTGGAGAGCTGGTACCAGGGCTGCTTGCCATAAGTGAAGATTTCCCACAGGACCACCCCCAGACTCCAGACATCACTCTCTGTGGTGAACCTCCGGTACATGATGCTCTCTGGAGGCATCCAGCGAATGGGCAGCATAGTGTGACCGCCCACCTGCCATCACAGGTGAATGATTATGATGTGGCATTGAACAAAACCACTCCCCTCTTAAATCTAGGTTCCAGCAGCTTTTGGTTGATTCAGTATCTGGTATTTCACAGCAGAGGGAGCTGGTAGTCCACTACATGCACGCATACACACACACACACACACACACACACACACACACACACACATACACACAGTGCGCTGCTGACACAGCAGAGTGTTTCCGGCACTGTTGGCAGGGGGTGGATTTGGGAGATCCCTTCAGTGTCAGATGGTCAGAGTTTTTTCTGGAACAAGTCACTGTGGGGGGAATTGTCCTTTTTTATCACACATTTATATTTCATCATATCTAACTGCCTGTTTTAGATTTCACTGATTTAAATAATCAACAGTGCTCTCAGTCCAAATAAACTTTCATTTACTGAAATAGTTAACTGAATTCTTAGCCAAGACTGCTAAACAAATAGCAAAAATGTGTTTTATGAGTTTGAAAAGTGGCACATCTCCCTTTGCCCTGTAGACGGAGAAACAGCGATTTGCTGATCTATAGAATCTGTATTTATATGTTATTTATTAGAGATGAATAACAGAGCAATGTTATTGTAACTGTGATGATGCCACTATTTTATGAAAGGACTAAACAGACTAAACATAAAACTGCATGAATGTAAGTGAAAACGACCTCCAGTCTCTAAATAGCCTTGGAGACTTTACCAATGCATAGTCTATAAAGCAGAAGCCAATAGTTGGAAATTCCCTTGGCAGTTCCCTTGTGCATTATAATTGTCAATTTCAATTTAATTTTAGAGGTTTTTTTCTGTGAAATGGGGTAGAACTGAAATGCCTCTCCTGAATGGCCATTCATTAATGCCCACTGACCACTATTCTCCACGACAGATTAGGGCGGTTAATACTTCAGGCCTTCACAAATGCACCGAACACCTCACCCTGTAGTAGTCAGTGCTGTACACATCTCTGGACATGCCGAAGTCCCCTATCTTGACGAGCAGATTCTCTCCCACCAGGCAGTTGCGTGTGGCAAGGTCTCTGTGGACAAAGTGTTGTGAGGCCAGGTACACCATGCCTGCTGCGATCTGTTGGGCGATGTGCAGCATCTGTGACTGAGTCAACTCAACCAGCAAGCTTTGCTGCCCGTCTGTCATTAGCACGGCGTCTGGCCCGTGAGCCCTGGGAGTGTCAGAGGGAGATGGTGAGAAGAGTGTCCACTGTAGGAGCTTACGCATGAATAGCAATAAGAATTACCTATAAACACAATACCTGAGGAACTTGTTGAGGTCTCCATGTTTCATGTACTCAAAGACCATGATTAGAGGGTCGCTCTCCACACATACACCATAAAAGGTGACAATGTGCTCGTGCTGCAGATTGGTCAGGAGCTCTGCCTCTCGGTGGAAGTCAGCTCGGCCACTCTCACTTGCCTCTTTTAGAGTCTTTGGGATATTTGTTTAAATAAAAAAATACTACACAGCTTCATTTTAAGAACTGTCACACTAAAGATTTCATTACAACCTACTTATTGCTAAAACACAGATACTGCAAGGTGTGCTACCATTAATGTACTAACGCATATTCCCAACAACACAGTGTGATGTTTATTTTATGTTTTACATTGATGTATATGATTTGCACTGTTATCTCTTCTGGAACCCAGAGCTCCATACCTTTACAGCTACCAGAATCTTTTCCTGATCTGGTGACAAGTTGTAGCACTCAGCTAGAAACACTTTCCCGAATGCTCCCTCTCCTAGTTCTCTCTTTAAGACAATATTGTGGCGTTTGATGTGTTGGACAACTATGGAAAAAGAAAACACAACAAAAATGGAACCATGAGGTCAGTGGAGAGACTACATGCAAATTACAGACCAACCGATGCAGCCAGCAGTTCAGCAAACCAGCACGATCATAGTCCATACGCCTGTAAAACCTGCAGCTACATTTCACTTGGCAGCAGCCGCCTCCAGTGTTGTTGCCATGGTAGTAAAAGAGGGTTTACCATGACAACTGGTCAGCAGCAATCCAGGACTGGAATCTGTTTGACATGGTTGAAATGGGGTGGGGGGTGGGGGGGTGTTGGTGGCAGTCTGGCGAGCCATGGCAACTTACAAGTGTCTGATTTCAGCACACTGCCAGGGTTACGGAAATACTGGGGGTTCTCAATGACTGGGATCTTCGTCATGCCAATGATAACAGCATCTGGGCCCATCTCAGAAGATGATGGCGTGTTGTTACCATTGGAGACATGGTGGAGTGGGCTGGCTGAGTCGTCATCATTACTGATAACAGAGGAGGAGCCTGTGATAGGGAGGCAAATAATTACAAACCCCAATCAAAGGAGGAAGAGCCAAATTGCTAATTTCTAGCAAATTGCTAATTTCTAATAACATTTAACATTATCTGTCATGCCCATTTTATTAGCATATGTAGGAATGTAGGATAGGAATAGGATCATAAAAGCATTTAGAAGGTATTCTTGAATATTAGGTCCTTGAGTAAAGATTGACAGGTTATCACTGAACTCAACTTGACATGAACTAGCAATTACATCTAATTATCATAACTTTTTTCACATGCAAAAAAACTAATATACCTTAGTTGTCCAACTACACCTTACACATATAGAAATCATGTTTATACTAAACTATACTTTTGGATGATTTTCCATTAAAAATCAGAATTTATAAAAACCAACATATACATACCCTTTAGTCCAAATTTTGAGCTTCTTCCATACTTGAGAAATATCAACATCACAATACACCCAGTCAGTGCAACGCCAGCTATCCCCACCACTACATAAACCTGTAACAGAAGAACAAACCTCAGAGTCAATGCAGCCATGAATGCTGTGTCCTGGACTGTAGTGAGGTTTCTGAGTGATATTTGATAACTTTCTGCATATATCTGAAGCCGCAATATAATAACCACATTACAGCCAGTCTTCTAACCAGATTTAATAATGTTTTACCACATTCTGCCACAACAAATACAAACCAACTACTGAATACGAACCAACTATTGGGCTCCTTCTGTCACTTACTGTTACACTGAAATGACTTCAAACTTACGGCAACTTTGTCCTCCTGTGGTGGAGTTTCTAAACAAAAAACACCAATGTAAGTTTTCTAAAATGATTGCGGCTGGAAGATGATGATGCCCATGGAAAATATTTAAGAAAGAAAGATCAAAATGATTATACCTGGGGGTTCAGTTGTATCTGAGAAGTGGATTCACATGTCATATCCAGAATACAGTCAAGTACAGAATATGACAGAGATTGGTTAGTTATACATTCAATTACACAATCCAAAAATATCTTAGCATGTTCTACAGTTTGGATAGTCAAAGTAATGTAGGCAAAGACAGACATTACAGTAAACCAGTAAAGTAAACTATTAAAGTAAAGGTTGGTGGCATGCATATCAAATAGAGAATGATGTGATCATGCATCCAGGCTCTGAAATAATATATGTAAGTAATCACACGTCTGATAGGTTACTCAGAGAACTCACAGACATGCAAAATTCATGCAACTTACCATAGTAGAAGCCCTCTGCAGGCCAGAAGCGTTCACATGTTTACAATTTGTTTTGCACAGATTTGCTAAATCAAATTTCTGCTCTTTTTTAGGATCAACATTTTTAGGAGCAACAATCAGCTTATGCTGGCTGTGGGTGCGCGGGCCCACCTGCTCCCGAGTGCTCAACGTCGGGGATGTGCATGAAGTGTGCTGTGACATTCTTCTGGTCCTCGCCGAATGTGTTGGTGGCCACCAGCGTGTAAAGGCCATTGTGAATGTGCGTGGGGATGACAAGCTGCAGGCAGCCATGGTACTCGCTCTCCGTTGACTCGTGAATCTGTGTTTTGATGTAGTCCTGCTCCTTCAGCAGCTGCCCTTGGTGGTACCACTGCAGTTCAGGCTTGGGGTTACCGGTCACACTGAACGGGATGCACCAGTCCTGGTTGCGTTCCGGCTCATACAGCTGCAGAATGGTTGGGGGGACTGACTCCCAGCAAACAAATGGGGAGGTGGAAAGGGAGAGGAGAGGAAAAGTGAGCATGGTGGATGCAGTGGAGGTGACCAAGACACCAGAAGAAGAGGAGCGTGGTGAGATTGCAAAGTAGCTTGGTGATCAGGAAGAGCTTGACAGAGATAAACAAAACAGACTGAGGAAGTTACAGACCACTTATTATGTTGGTAATAATGCTGTTGGTACACTGTCCTTCCATTTCTCTAACTGCGCCTCAATTTCTCTTGTTATTGGTGCTAGGAAATATTATACCACTGGAGTGTCACAGGAACTGTTTTCAACACAGCTGATCACAAATCTGGTGAATTACAAAAACATGTCCATATGTACATATACCCTGTGGTTTACAGGGAAGTCGTTTATTTCTTTCAGTGACCACACACACAGTGTTCTTACAGAGGATGTTGAGGATGACTGAGGACTCAGTCTGGCCCACAATGTTCTCGGCACTACATGTGATCTCTCGGCCATTGTCACTGGGGGAAAGTCCACTCAGTGTCAACATGGACTGTAGCTCAGAGGAGTTCATCTGGTTGAATAAGAAACAACAAACAAGCACTGCTCTCAGAAAGGTGGAAGGGTATATTCTAACAGCACAGACAGAAAATGAGGTTCAAGCTATGAATGGTGATGTACCTGAGTGTTTGAGAAATAGGGCACTTGTCTGTGTACTTCTAAAACACTGCTTTAGCCTCAACTAACACACTTATGGGTGGGGCTATCGAAAAGGTGCAAATTTGCTATCAAATACGAAATCTATATTATTTTTAGTGAGAAGTATTTATTAACATGCTACTCAGTTTTACAGTGATGCTGACCCTTAAAATATTACTTTTCTTAAACATTGTAACAAAAAAATATTACCTTTCTTAAACATTGTAACTACATACTACATCATATATACTGCTGTTTTCAAGCATAAACACTTTGTTGTAAATATTGTAGAGGCAGCATTAAATATTAATGAAAAACATGTAGCTTTCAGAAATTAGTGCCAGGGTCCTGTGGTCCAAGTATCTAATTGAGATTTATGGCCCTATTACTGGATTTATATGGAGATTAAGTGTTTAAGTGCTTATTCTAAACGCAAAAATTATGCTATACTCAGACTGATTAGGGCTGGTGTAATGGGTATTTGGTTATACAAAAGACATTATGGTGTTAATAAAAATAATTACTGTAATTTTTGTGATAGCTATATACACTCATACAAGATTTGGGCCAAAATACATGATCACATGCAACAAAATGCTTAATGTTCAACAAAAGGATGAGAAAAATTGCTTGTGTACACTAAAAAGGAATCATCTTGAAATCAAGTTTATACAAACAGAGTTTTGTGAGATATATTTTACCTCACTGCTAGTTGCAAGTGGTGGATGGTCAACAGAATTCAGGTTCCAGAAAAGGAGAGGAACTGGAGCTCCAGATGCACTACAGGATACTGTTGCATCACTTCCTGCCATCTGGGTAACAACATGAGGGATGACTTGAACTCGCGGATACTCTGGAGAGAAGGAAAATGTGAGTTATTCATACAGTTGTTACCTGTAGAGTACTTGTCAGCTAATGTAAACACAATTAAAATACAACATAGCTAACAGATTGAAATCTAGCTGAATTTCCAAATTTCATCTAGAAAAGTCCAGAAAACTTTGACTGATGTAGAATTGTTTAGGTAAAGTAGAGACTACAGATGTGGCTATATGCTATTCTAGAAAATCCAAACTGAAAATGTGAGTACAGTGAATTTCTTTACCACATGAGGGGACAGTGAGTTTGTAGAGGGCATTCGGTCTTCCTCCTTCATCCATGCACTGGAGCTGATCTCTCTCACTCTCATCCACCCAGGCCTTGATCCACATATTCTCACACACACACTGCAGAGGGTTTCCTGCCAGTAGCCTGCATGACGAAGGAACTGCATCAACACTCACACTAAAAACTTGAGAAACACAAGCAGGCTCCTGCATCAAAACCAAACCCGTACATGTAACATATATTAAACAAAGCCATTAACTGACAGACAAACGGAATAAGAATTCCATACAAAGAGGGTGTGTGTGGGTGTATGTGTGTGTGTGTGTATGTGTGTGTGTATGAATGTGTCTGTTATAAAGAGACACTTACAAAGTTGACATGTTTGAATTGCGAATCGCAGTCCATGATAATGTTGACAAATTGTTTTCTCTGAGATTTCTACAAGTGAGAACATAAAAGTATGCAGAACATTTGGTAAAAAGATTTTACTGCTATTAAAATAAGTAACATGATGGTGTTTGGAATCCTTCTCTCTTGTTGTATCAAGATAAAAGCATTTATTTTAAGTGTTCACATCATGCATTTGTGGAGTGCAAGAAGTGGCTATAACACAGACTTACAAATACTGAAGTTTGGCATTATTGACAAAGGCTTTTGCAGATACGGTCGTCAGATGAGTGTTGATCACTGTTCTATATTGAATAAATGTACAGTATACTGTTAGGTACAGTGTAAATCTAAAACAAGATACTATAAATAATGTGTTACAAATAAAGGTGTATGTTACAAATAACAAATACTCACAAGTTCCTGAGATTTGTGTAAAACTTCATGTAGTCCTCAGTTATTGTAAATAGTCTGTTCTGATTTGTAATGTATCTGGAATAATAATAATAATAATAATAATCTACAGTATGCATATATATATATATATATATATACACACACATACACACACACGCGCGCGCGCGCGCGCGCCAAACTGGATGATGTGACGATAAAGGCAAAAGCTATGGGCAGACACATGGGCCTGACAAATTCTTAGGCATTCATAGAATCTCATTAAAACGTCTTTTTCTGTCTTGCGAAAACTGAACCGGTGCACCACCATTTGACACTATACCCATCAAAATTTGAACGCTTTAATAAAGGTGCTCGTGAAAACCCTATGATTGCGCTATACATGCCTAAAGTGGGTCCGCTGAGCCGTTGTCGTGGAAACGGAGTGACATATTTGCGTAGGCGCTGATGCCTATTGCTTTGCGGACACGTTAGACTCTCGAACTAACCCATACATGAGGATAAGATTTGGCGAACTAATTTCTAAATAATCTGTACTCTTTCATTTCACTCCCCATTTATGCGCGCATATGGGCATTGATACACATCCGTGGTCCAGGAAAAATATATAGAATAGTCCATATTTATTATGTTTTAATACCACGTCTTGTCATCTGATAATTGTTCAGGTCGACTTTCACCTCCCTTATAATTCTCCAAGCACTCAAATTTATTAAATAATCACCGGTTAATCAATGAGCTCAGCATGGTTTCTTGGTTGGTCTCTATCAGTATGCTTTTTAGATTTAGAAAATTTAGGTAATTGTTAAAAAGCCTTTACTCTTAAGCCATAGACTATAATTGTCCTATTTCATCCTTTAGACACCCCCCCCCCCGTCTAGAGTTATTCATAGCTAACAGCTACTCAGAAGAGACACTAGACAGTCTATAGGCTATCTTCAGAAACAGATTTGCCTGGCATATTGCCTTTAAGCCAGTGGAAATTTCATACACTTTTATTTACCATGCCTCCCACCCCTTACAGATGCGCGCTCGCGCACACACGCTCGCGCGACACACACACACATACACACTCACACGCACACAGACACAAATATACATACACGCACATACACACACACGACCCTTTGCGTTGAGATATAGATTGTCCGTGTTTAGATCTAGGATAGTAAGTATATTTTCCATTTTATGTCAATATATCTCTGACGAGCTTCCTCATTCACGCTATATATAGAAAACTGCACTGCATTAAGCATGCTCAATCTCAACGGTAGGGGATATGGGAAGGTTATTCGATGTCATGGAACACCATCTACGATTTAAGACACAGGAGTATATTTGTTCATTTTCAACTGGCTCCTTATTTTATGTAAAACACCAAAAATATACACTGTGAGTGAATAGAACAAACAGATCTGTTCAGGAGTCCATGGTTTATTAATTTTCCTCATTTGTCTTCATTCCGACTATCTAGGTAGTGGCACGACACGTCTTCTCTCACTGTTTCGCCTCTTCATTCGCTGTCTGAATACTAGGCTACTTACATATCAGTGATGTTTTCCATGTCGGTATCCGGCACCAAGATAGGGAAATCCTCGATCCCTGGCTCTTGATCGATACACGAGATCTTCGAGGTATTACAAGAACATGATGCAGGACACGACGAGCTGAGCTTCAGTAGCCCCATCAAAACCCCATAAAACCCCCAGCGAGCCATTCCAGTAACCCCTGCGACCATGGCAGGTCCCCACAATAATTCCCCACCGCTCGGCAAAATCAGATCTTTTTCTGTGGCAATAGCTAGTAGTACTTCAACAATTCCGCTCAGCAGCGTAAAACGAGACGCCGCTGCTGAAGTAGGATGCGCAAAGACGTTCGGCGCGAGGCGAGACTGTCATAGAGTGGCCTTCTCCTGTCTCCGCAGAAAGATGGTATCACACCATTACATGTCGACACAGCATTTTAGGGTGCCAAGATGTTGCGCTCTGTCTCCGTCTTTTTAGTGTTGATTCTTGATGTTTCCGCAAAGACGTCTGGATCCGTCACAATTTCACTGTGGAACTGAGTGGAGTGGAATCTGATTGGTTCCGACCAATACGGTCGTGCAGTAGTATCCAAAATCGCTTGGCTGACAGCATTACAATCCCGCCTCCTGTTTAGCGTCGCCGTTTATCTCCTGTTATTTCTCTAGCACAGCTATAAGACATAACGTTTAACACTGTTAGCCAAAGTACTACATTTAGACAAAATGAATAGTGCATAACATGCGTCTAGTTATTTTGAAGGTATGTCATTCACACATACGGTCCCCATTATGCACACATAACCTATGTGAACAAAGCTTTTTCTTAAAGACTGATCAGATGCCAGCGCAGTGGTGCAGCGGTTACTCGCGATCCTATCAAAGCTACTGTCTTTCTGTGAAACTTCGGAAAGCTGGCCCTGCATGGTAAAAGGTGGAATAGCGTGCACTGATCGAGAGCTGTAGTGGTCCTGCCTGATCCATCGCTGTGGAAGAAAACAAGCCACAGGGAGACTGCAAGTACGTAGTGATGTACCGACAGGATGCCCGTGCGAGGCAGAGTACCTGCAAGAAGCTACTGATTACCGCGAAGGACAAGCGCGTCTCTACTAACAAACGCTTTAGTGGTATTATCTGGGAATATTTAGGATGCTGTCAGCGCTGGCATCGACAGTTTATGACCACTGCAGTGAACAAGATGATCTCTCAGATACGTCTCGACATGGGCATATTAACCTGAAAATGGGCTGTTGATTTACTTTTCTTTTCAAACCATTTCGGCGTATGTAGCCTGCGAGTGTGACATTTTTAATTCATAAAATTGTTTAGAGGTTAATTTTGTCCTGAAGTTTTTAAAGCAACAATTTGAGTTTGTCATCAGCGCATGTCTGTACGCGCGATCTTTCAACAACATCACAACTTCATGGATGGCCATTACCAGAGTATGACGTGCGATTTGACGCACAAGATGGGCTGCATCTAAGAAAAATAATTACAAAACAAAAAATGCTCGTGCCTTGCTGCTGGAGTAAGTCTTGCATTCCAATTGAGAGTAGTGACGGTGGTGCAGAGAAAGTAAGCAGCAGAACTGACAGTATGGTAATTTATCCAGTAAAACAGAATTACAATCTGGGTGCCTTATTTTATGAGCGCTATGTAACTTATGTTTTGAGTATGAGGGACAGACATGAAATATTTAATTCTCATAAATGCAGAAACAACTGACAGCTGTTACTAAACACATGGATTTCAATCACATTACAATCACAGAGGGGATTTTTTTTATAATAGTGGAAACATGAAATCGTGTTTTTCAAAGGGGGTGCACAGCTTTCTCAAATCACCTTTGTGATGGATTGCCATTCCACACGCGTTCTCAGTTGTGCGCACCAGGTTAACTCAACACATAAACAATTTGCATTATTTCCTAATGGTTTATTACCTACGAGAGATCACAGGATTGTCTTACGTAGCATCGTTTTAGCAACGCGCTGGTGGACAGTACAAATTCAAGGCGATTTGGCGAAATTTCACCACAAGAGGGCAAAAAAGATACGACTGCGTAATACATATCTCAGACTATATTTTTTTGGATGAGTCTTTGTGTATTACGGATGTTTAGATAGAAGTTTAAACGGAAACGTCAGTATGCAAAACATTCGCATACCTGGGTCAGTCAAAATGTTAAATGTTTTCACTACAGCTGAAAGTAGCCTTTATGATGAAGCAACATAACATTTAAATTCAGTACATTAAGGATACAAGCAAAAAATTAATTGACGTTGCAATTATTTATATTCATGGCATCTGTTTTTGATAGCCTCGAGTCTTGATAGCACGTGCTATTAAATGCTCCAAATGCACTTTTAATTAATCTCTTATTTACTCCAGAAGAATGGGGATGTTCCCTATTTTATATCCAGTGAACTGCTATAAACCAGATGTCCTAACCGGAGGGTAAACAACGTTTATGACATTTTATTAACGTTTGAATTAATGTGTACAGGAGATCAATCACCAAAGAAATAACATGTCCGTCTCAATTTTTGCTGCAGAAATCATCAGAAATGCATGGGCTATAATTAATGCTACTGTATTGTTTAATTTGCTAACAACCCTGATTTGCAAATTTTACCTTTGGTCGCAATTATTAATCATAATTATTGACAATAATTGCAATTATTGACCAAAATGTTAGTGAAGATTGGATTAGAGTAGATCAAATTAGTTTAAATTAGATCACTTGTATTCGGAAAGGATGCAACAAAAATAGACCTAATTGATGTGTAATCAAACCCACAGAAGTTAAAAATAGGTCTATGAAATATGCCTGATGTTTTATTACATACTCAGGCACAAAGATCATATGTCACATTCCTCACAAACCATACCAAATAACACCATGGCTGTCTGAGTAACTGCCACCTTATAGAATTGATGGACAAGTCTTGCAGTGGGTGCAGATGTTATTGGGGAGAATTTGCAAGCACTATCTAAGAAAAAAAGAGCTGCTGAATTATGTCTTCATGTCTCCATGGCAACCTGTGACTTTAAGAGATGAGTTTTTCTAGTAGGCTGCTTTTCTGGCAGTGTCTTAGGATGCTGAACATACAGTAAACACTGAAAAGTATTTGAGACAGTTCTACATAATTATAAATTCAGCCTATCATACCAACAGTGGATGTAGCTTTGACAAACAAGTAGCGTTAATTAAAAAAAATTAAATGCACTGCTATAAGGACACATACACACACACACACACACACACAAACACACACATACATATATATGTATGTATAGTCAGGGAATCAAGGGTGTTGAGAAGGACCAATTGATTAATCTTCTATCCGCGCCTGGATAAGTAGGAGGTGGTTGGTCCAGGGCAGGTAGCAGGAGAGCCTCATCAATCCTTACCAAGCCGGATGGGGGATATCCATTAGCTCAGTAAAAGTAAAGAGAGAAATTAGTTCTGTATGGGACTAATTATGGAACATAAAATATAGACATTTCAGGAGTGTGGCAGCAACTCTGGCAATGTAACTATTACAACCTAACTAAAAGGACAGAACCAGAAGGTAACACAGACTTGGGGTCACCCTGAGGCGATGGCATCCTTCCACTCCACCGTCAACAAACTTGAGTGAACGTGTGCAGTGGTGAGACGACAGCACCAGCATCCCAGTATACCATAAAACCCTCCACCCATGAACCCCTGGATCTGTGGTCTTTATCTAAGGGGAATACTAATTACCAAATGCTAAACTAAATAAGTACGTTTTTAGCCTAGATTTAAAGATTGAGACTGTGTATATATACACACTACACACTCACACTGGGAATAAATATGATCCTTTGGTCGTTTGATATTTTGATATGATCCAGTGAGCCACTCTTTTAAAAAATCTTTACCAAAGAAACAACTTTCTCTGGTTCTTTCTCTGCATTTATAATACTGTTTATAATAGTGTTTGTAATACAGGAATCTTCTTTATCACATGGTGAAGACAATAAACGTTTTTTACTGCATACATATAAGCCTATTTATTAATAACTGTATTTATAAATTTCCATTGGTATGATAATTATCTACTAGCATGTAAGTCAGACTTTTCATTGTTATTTTCTCATCTTTTCATTTTGTTGTTGTTGTTGTATTGTTACTAATATTATGAGTGCACCAGTGAAGAAGAACCATAACTGTAGCCTCTCTTTAAAGCCTAATGCTGCATCATTCTCTTCTCTTTGTGAATACTCATTATCCTTCCTGCCAAGAGATAGGTTCTCCATTTTAACTCAGATTTTGTCCTTATATAATGAGCTTTTCCTTGCCACTGCTGCCCTTTACTTGCTGGACCCAGATGTGTTGGACACTATGATCTAGATCCAGATGTGTTGTACACTATGATCTAGATCCCGATGTGTTGTACACTATGATCCAGATGTAAAGCTGTTTTTGGGGAAAATCTAGCTTTTTAAATAAAACGTTCAGTGAGCTATTAGAACCAATATATATTATAAGAGAAATCGTTAATTGATTTATAAAATAACATTTATCTCTACGAACGAAAAGAAATAGTCATGGTGAAAATTAAACCAAGCAATATTCAGTAATTGTTAGAACGTTGACCGCAGGTGTTTTGAAAAAGGCTTGCTTTGACGCGAAAATTGATGCAAACACTCGAACCTTATTTTAATTCAGAAAAAAATCCTCAGTTGTAACTGAAAACAATGAACGCACTAATCGATGATTTCCGTAAACAGAAATGAAAAACGAACATATGTAAATGTCGCCTATATTAAAAAGGTTTAAACTGTTGCTATGACGATAGCGCTAGAACCAATAATGTTAGAGTTGATTAAAGGAGTGAGGGCTTTTATATTTGACTGACAATCATGTAAACCAATTGTTGTGAAATTGTTTGACTGCTTTTTTCTGACTTCCCGACTCTCCAATAAGGTTTCTTTAATGACACCACTTCCAAGGACCTCTCCGCCAATCACAGTTTAAGATAGACACTCGCGTAAATATGCAATGAAATCAGGTTAGAATGCGTAGGTTTTCTTGCCAAATATTGTAGCGACGAACGGGGCCATCTGCAGGTTTGTTTTAACTGCTTTTCTAGTTTTTCTGTGTCATACGATAATTAATAATTCAGATGAACACTTGTAACCATATACTTTGGAGCAGAGATCGGATACTATACTGAAATATATGACTGTCGACATTAATTAGTGGCATAAAATGCGCAGCTTGTGTTTTCCTGCTAATTAGCTCGCTAGCTAGCTACAAAATGGAGTGGTTTTCCTGGTAATTTAGAGGCTGGCTGGCTAATCAATCAACTTGCTTTTTCTAGCTGGATAGCCGCTAGCTAAGTAACGTTAGCTAGTAGCTGTGTAGCTACTAAGTTAACAGGACTTGTATAAACAGGCACCTGTTTCGAAACAGACGCTAGCTAGCTAGTTATGTAGCTTATTTAGTCAATATAACTTTCAGTTTTTATTTTGATCTAGGTTACTGTTAACCTAGTTAGCTAATTAGCTAGCTAACGTTACCGATTTATTTTAGCTAGCTAGCTGGCTGCAACATATGGTATGCTAACGCTAGTAAAGCCGGAAAAGCAAGCCATTTTGTGAATGGCTATAGCTAGCTTTCTAGATGCCAAGATACATTGCTCTCTATAAAAAATATGTAGCTCTCATCCATAAACATCTATAGCTAACTGTAACAAAACTCGCAACTCTTCCTTGGTTAATATGGGGAAAAAATCGACTGAATCTGGAGTTTATCTGGGGGTCCACATGCTGTACGTTTGCTAATGCCGTTTGCTAACGACCTAAATGCTACTCACGCACCATTTTGAAGAAGTACAGTGGGCCTTTTTGATGGGTTCTGTGCCACCTTCCATGATTGTGTAATAATCTTCCTTAGCATAAGCGACCATTTTTAATATAATCTGTTTTACAAAAAGATGTCTACATTGTGATTATTTTACTTCATTCAGTTCTGTCAAACTTGGGTGCACGATATTCCCAGATAAATTAATGATCGGACCATAAAATGGTATTTATGTGCGGTGTTGTACTGATTCTGTAACGTTGAAATGGCAGGTGTTAACCACACATGGTTGTGTTAAAGATGTATCTCGGGGGACTAGGTAAAGTTAATTTTGGCATTGATCATTAGAAAACCAGTCCTTGACACACCCACTAATAAAGCTGTTGAACGTGCTCGGGGCAAAGTGCTCACACTCCGTGTGGTCCTCAGAGTTGACACACGGAGAGGAGAGCCCGTTCCAATTTCCCCGTTGGTAGAAGACAATGGAGACAGAAATTGAGCAGCAGGAAGAAGAGACCACATTCGGCAACACTGACACTAACGGTAGGGTCTGGTGTCTGGATAAATGAAATTTGTCAAAAAGCACACTGGCGTCATCTCACTTTACCGCAGCAGGTTATCAACTGATATTTAATGCTGAGTGGAAATCGCAAAGTATTTGGATTTTGGCCCGTCACATTACGAGTTTATTTTAGCCATTACTATACTTACTACTTAAGGACATTATTTGACATAAACCATCACCTGCCTACTTACTATTTAATAATCTAAGAAGTGTGTAAGTTAAAAATGAAGCTCAGTGAAGTATCTGGAAATGGTAAGAGCTGCGCTTCACATCTCAAAGTTAAATTCTTACTCCCACAGGCAAGCGCCCTGCTGAGGACATGGATGAGGAGCAAGCCTTCAAGCGCTCTCGAAACACAGATGAGATGGTGGAACTGAGAGTGTTACTGCAGAGCAAAGTAAGTCAGTGCTTTCCTGGAAAAACAAAAATGCAGCTTGTATTGTATATTTTTTGTATATTTTTTATATATAAATAAATAATTGTATATTTATTAGTAGCTAAAACCACAGTGATTACACAATGTTTATTTTGGGAAGCTTAACTAAATTTCTGCACACTTTTATTGTATGTTTTTAGAATGCAGGTGCAGTGATTGGAAAAGGTGGCAAGAATATTAAAGCACTTCGGACAGACGTGAGTATTTGGAGAAGAAAGTGTAAATATTTATAAAAGCATCATTCACTCAGGGTGGGACTTGCCTTCAAATCATCAGCAATCACATTTTTCGATTCTTTTGCTTTATTAATTTTTTTTGGCCAGCATATTTTTATTTATTTTATGTTTTAGTCAGGATCTGAATCTGATCTCAAACACAAGGCACTAAAATTATCCTGTTTAAATCCCACAATTCAGACATCACATCAAAGTTCTGATTATAAATCTGATTAAAATGATAAATCATATTATTGAAACTGCATCTGTAAGGGCAATAAACCCAAATATTGCATGCCACTTGACCCTGAAGGGAAGGTGTTTCACTTCTTTATATGGCACAGTGATGTACTGTTCCTATTGGTTAGCTCATTTGGACAGACTCTCAAGCTGAATGGGTCCTGATTGTGGGTGGGGTTTTGATATTTTCACAATAAAGGGGAAATATTCACAAACTCAAGTTCACTTGAGAGTTGTTGTCTTTCTCTCCCTGACAGGAATGTCATGGTGGTCTATCCATTCTGTGCTGAAACCCTAAAACAGATGTCTTGACTCTTGAGCTGACCCATAGTCTTATATTAACTGCTATAGTTTTGTAGCAAAACTGTCTTCAAATCTGTCCAGCCCTGTTGCTTGTGCACTCGTTGCCAAGTCTCTTCAAGTTTTTTTGGACAATAGAGTGATGAGTATAGCCTTGTATTCAATTAAAATGTATTCCTTCTCCCCCTCTTCCCTCTCCTTTACTTTTTTGTTTTTGGCCACCTTCCTCCGTTGCCCATGTACTGGATCGACATGCCCCTCCTGCGTTGCCCACCTTGACGTTGGCCCAACCTCCGCCCCTGAACGCCCGCCCACCTGACACCCCGGTTGGCCCCATAATCGTGCCCTTTCCTAAACGGGCACCTTACTTGACAACATGTGATTGAATGCCCTTGCCCAATGCCAACCTCCACGACCAATGCAGTACAATGCCAGTGTATCAGTCCCAGACAGCAGTGGCCCAGAGCGGTATGTCCCACCAGTTATTGCCTCACTGCCTGATTAGAACAGAGAACACATGTCTTTGATAACCTGCCTTCTGTTTCATTTTAACATTTTTAAACACATAGTATCCCCCCTTTTAAGAAACATGTATTGTTCCATTTAATTTTTTATGTCTTCTCCCCTCCTCCCCAACACCCCCATTCAGTCTTTTTATTTGGGACCTTTTTCTTTGTCAGTCAGGTATTTTTATGAAGTCAGATCTGCCACACGAGGGAGAACATTCCCTTTAAGATGTTCAGTTTGAATGGAAGGAGGACTGCTTGAAGTGTTAAGATAAATATATTTTCATTGTTGTTGCTGCTGTTGTTTCTATTTTTCTTGCTCTGGTATTGATTTGTGAATTGTTAAAAAGCCAAATCTTTTTTTTTCTGTTCTTTCTGTCCTTGTTGGCTCCCCTCCTTGCCCCCACCCCTCCCCCAGAGCCCCCACCACTTTACTGTTCTCAACATCACTGCCCATGACTCTGCTGCTGTTGCGCCACCCTCTTTGTCATCATCACTATTGTCTTTGATTTGTCTCTGGTACAGCATCTCTCCTGGTTTGGTTTTTTCCCTCTCAGGCCACCCAGCAGGGCCTTTTTCCTGTTGCCTTGCTCCAGCTCTACACCGCACCTAGTGCCCCTACCCCTCTGCTTTAACTTTGTGTTTGTGGGCTGCCTCCCCCCTTCCCGTCTCTCTGTCTCGCTCTTTCTCTGTCTCTCTCTCTCTCTCCCCCCCTCGTCTGCCACCACCAAAGGAAGGTGTGCTGATAGTGCGTTAGTTGTATTGGCAACGATTAGCATTTTTCTCCCTCCTTTCCAAATTCGCTGATGGTGGGGTAGTTTAAAACAAGCGGCTGTCTCTCATGGCCTGCGGAGCGTGTAGGGCCCATTGACGCTCAGCCCTTCCACTGTTGCTCATTTCTTCAGGCCTGATGTCTGTGGTTGAATGTGCAAGGGGTAATTGCATGTCAGTTACTTGTAATTCAGTCCAATGTTGGAAGACCTAAACATGTGTTCAGCAGTCTTATTTTTGATTCACGTTTTCTTTTTCTTTTTTTTTTTAAAATTCCTTTTAGTTTCTTTATTTTTTAGTTATTTTTGCTAGAACTTTTTCCTAAATGAGTTGTATCATACTGTTGTGACGTGGATCTAAAGGTCTGTGTCCATTTGTTTTGCTCTTGTCTTCCAATATGCTCTTATTTTGTCATCTGGCTGTACTGCTGCAGTATCCTGAGTGTTAGTGCAGATATTGATACCATTGGTGAAATTCTTCTGAAGATCATCCCCACTCTTGAGGAGGTACTGTGCTGATCTTGTGGAATTTATGTATAAACAGTAGAATCGCAGTGGTAATAATGATGTCAATTACAAATATAATTTGGCATAGAAGCCCCAAGTAAAGTTGGTATGTTATCAATATTAGGTTTTTATCATGACTCAGAACATCTCTCCTTCTGCATAATCCTGGCAGTACCAGCACTACAATGGCATTGACTTTGACTGTGAGCTGCGTCTGCTGATTCATCAGAGTTTGGCTGGAGGCATCATTGGTGTTAAAGGTGCCAAGATAAAGGAACTGAGAGAAGTAAGCTGTGTTATTTCTTTACAGTAGCGCTCTATAGTTTTGAAAAGTGAACTTTTTTAGTTTATTATGTGGATTATGCTTGCTGGAAATTAATTTTTGAGCCTCCTGATGGATGTCTCAAGCTTTTGCTGTGGAATGCTCAGGAATCTGGAAGTTCATAATAATGTGTATCCATGGGCTACCTTTGGATGCAAAACTGTCCTATAACTATAAATCCACCAGCATACTCTGCAGTAAGGGAATTGGGTTCCCATCTCTGGTGTTCTACTTAGGTGTTATCTAATCATAACCCTTGGTTCCAATTAAAGTTCTGGTGACATGTAGCAAACTCTAGATACTACTTTTTTTTTTTAAACTGAAAAGAGAGGAATGTTGATGACTCCAGGATGTAATTAAGTTATTCCATGCCCTTCTACAGGGCTTTTCTGAAAAATCGGTGTTGCTAGAACTTTTGTCATTCTTTGGCCAAAAATGTCAACTACAAACATGTTATTACAAAAATATTATTGCGATTTTCCTGTGATTACACACTGAGAGTACAGAACATACTGAAATAACATGTGAAAGTTGTCATTTCATAAATGTCCTTTTAATCTTGAAGTGCTTTTTAATACCTCCCTTGTCCATCTTTGTGACAGTTTGACAGAATACTGTCTATAGCAAGTAGACATGAGGTATGAAACAAGACCGTTGATTGTATAAAGACATTTTTTCATCTAGATTCTTGTAATCTGCAAAGACTGCGCGAGTGCGCAGCAATTAAGTGTAAAACTGTTATTGTAAATAGGTTGTTTATGAATCCTATTCATATTTATGAACATCTAATAAGAGCTGAGGTCTAAGTACAGTGGTGTAAAAGTGGACTGATCCAAGTAAGAACGCTCTCAGTTTTGCTATTTCTCAAAATCTGAGCATGTTAAATGTTGGAACTTGATGAATATTACATCTTATAATTTGGCATGTACCAGAGCCTTTGGATTTGAATTCTTTGTGATCAGCCTAAAATGGAAACTAATATGCAGTATAAGCTACAAAATGTCAGCTACAAAAAAATCCGTTTTTAAAAACCTATTCAATATCGGTCGACCTTAAGTGTTTTGAATCTTGAATCACCCAAAGTTGCTTGTGTTTAATCAAGTATAGTGCCCAGGGAGTCTCATCCCGATTTTTCAAAAACTTAATTTGGGGATTTTATTTTTCTTGTTTCTTCTTTCAGAATACACAGACCACCATCAAACTTTTCCAGGAGTGCTGCCCACATTCAACAGACCGCGTGGTTTTGGTGGGAGGTAAACCTCAGCGAGTAGTGGAGTGTATCAAGGTCATCCTCGAATTGACGTCAGAGGTGACTGAAACTGGAATGTACAGCTCCCATGCAGTGAGTCTGATTTGATGCAAGGGCAGAAGTTCTAAATAAGAACTCAACTCCTTGTCCCCCATCTTGACCAGGCTCCTATTAAAGGACGTGCCCAGCCCTACGATCCGAACTTTTATGATGAGACCTATGACTATGGCGGCTTCACCATGATGTTTGAGGAGAGAGGTCGGCGTCCCATGGGTGGGTTCCCGATGCGTGGGCGTGGGGCTTTTGACCGTATGCCCCCCGGCCGTGGTGGACGGCCCATGCCTCCCTCCAGACGGGACTATGATGACATGAGTCCCCGTCGTGGGCCACCCCCACCCCCGCCTGGAAGAGGGGGCAGAGGAGGGAGTCGTGCTCGAAATCTGCCCCTGCCTCCTCCCCCACCACCCAGAGGGGGGTAAGAGAACCAGTATTTGGAAAAGTCTCATTATCCTCTAAACACCAGCACATGTAGGCCTGGTTTTATCACTTTTCCTTTTACAATTAACAACGCTCAGTCCTATAGATCCAGTGAATGTTGTAGCTCTGTTTCGATTAATGGCAAGTGTGAACTTTGTCATCTTGCTTTTATTGTTCTTACAGAGGTGATAGATTTTCCCATCAGAGCTATCATAGCAACATGGACGACAGACCAAAGTAAGTAAATTCAAGAGTCAATTGGAAATTGTAGAAGTTTTTCTAGAAGTGTGGGGGGCGGGGGTAGTAGTAGTACTTCTGATATCTTAATGTTTTGTCATGAACATTGGTTTTGAGTTTGGCTTTTGTGTTATTTCTGACTTTTGTATTAACCTCTTCTTAAGTTCTTTGAGAGGCTTTCAGTGTTCACGTGTTCATGATTGTCCTGCTGTTGTATAAACCAGTTGATTTAAAAAATAAATAAATAAATAAATCTATTTCTGTTTTGGTCTAAGTGACAGAAGGGGAAGACCTGGAGACCGCTATGAAAGCATGGTGAGTAACTGGCTCCTCAAACCAGCTGTATGATGGTGGCTTGGTTGTTCCTTCTATGTCTGTGAAGTTGTGGAGTTAATGGCCAGTTCTTGATCTGGGTGAAATGGGCCCTTTTTGGAAAAGTACTTGGAAAACCCAAGTAGAACTGGTTGTTCTGTCTCTGTGTGAGATGATGGTGCAATGGATGCATATGTGGAGCTCTTATCCATGGTGCACTAGTTTGGACTGCTGTTGCTAGGCAATGGATTTTTTGAATCACTTGTTGCCTTGGTTACCAAGGAGCCGCTAGATACTTAGGTGAAAGCCATCACACTCGCCAGTGAACCCAGGCCAAGGCTGCTTCAAGTGCATAGCTTTATAGAATACAGCTTAATGGCTGACATTTAGAGGCTCTGCAGATATAGTAATTGTGTTTTTATTTATTTATTTGTTTGTTTGTTTTAAAATTCACTGCATGACACTTGTACTTACATGCATTTTATAGGTATATAGGTTGGATTAAC
The DNA here is from genome assembly GCA_028565775.1 of Sternarchorhynchus goeldii. Classification (NCBI taxonomy): domain Eukaryota; kingdom Metazoa; phylum Chordata; class Actinopteri; order Gymnotiformes; family Apteronotidae; genus Sternarchorhynchus; species Sternarchorhynchus goeldii. Next base: position 11,460,039 of record JAOXYF010000003.1, on the reverse strand, counting down.
ACATTTTTAAAATCTATTTTCTCTCTGCATTTGAACACAAGAGTGGAGGTGGATATGGTGAGTGTTCATCTTTATTCCCATATACACACATCCACTCCTGCACATGTGAATGGAAGGTTGCCCTCAGTCAGATATTATGTCCTCTCTTAATAACTGTAGTGTTTCCCAGCTTTCTTCCACTGACATCTTTCTCTCATACCTCTAATATCTTGATCACTTTTTCTTTATTTTCTTTCCCTTATCTTTGTCTGAAGACAATAACTCTTCTTGGGAGCCCTTCCAGTCTGGTGAGTGTATTCTATACCTTTATGTGCAGATCCTGGGTGTATGGGTTGTAGAATTTAACAAAGTGTAGGCCTGACAAATATGATTTTTGCCAGGTGGCAGGGGTTCCTACAGCGACATTGGTGGTCCTGTTATCACGACACAAGTGACCATACCCAAAGATGTGAGTGCAGTGTAACCCAGCCACCCCCCCCCACAACACACATACACACACACACACACCAGTGCTCTGTCATGCAGGTGGAGTTTCACTCAACTATATTTAAACATCCTCTCCTATTTTAGTTGGCTGGATCCATCATTGGGAAGGGAGGACAGCGGATCAAGCAGATCCGTCATGAGTCTGGAGCCTCCATCAAAATCGACGAGCCTCTTGAGGGCTCAGAGGACCGTATCATCACCATCACAGGAACACAGGATCAGATTCAGAATGCCCAGTATCTGCTGCAGAACAGGCAAGTTCAAGCTCTAAGCTAGGTTTTGGGAACTAGGTCTGGGCCTGACTGGTGACCACCATAAAACCACCATGTTTGTCATCTTTTTGCATGTGAAATGAGCCTCTTGAATTCTTCTTCTCTCATTAGGGGCAAACAAGTGGTGATGTTTTATAATGGTTTATAAAGAGACTTTTACTTTAACCTATGATGCTTTCCCATCCTCCTTTCTTTCCTCTGGTTTTGAATCAGCCGTATTTGAAGTATCTTAGTGGCATTTTAAAGTACAGTAAGTACGGCCTTCCACTGAAACCTGAAAGAACACAGAAACAAAAGTAATAGTTGCTCAGTAGTAAGTGATGCATTACATATTTAGAAGGATTGTAGGCTTTTACAGTGATTGTAATAACTAAACAGACTGCTTCTTCAAATGTCAAGAGAAGCTATGTAGTCACACACATAATTAGCTGCCAATTTGTGACCTGACAAGTGAAACATGAAACATTTATTACCTTTCTTTAACACCATGATGACACTTCAGATATGTTTGGCTGTAACTGGTATGCTCTTCTCGCTGCTTGACTAACAATTTCTTACTATGGGGGCGGGGGGTCTTGTTCCTTTTGACATTCATACAGGGTTGTTAGTTCCATTTGGAAAAGAAAACCAAATTGAAAGTGACTGAGGGGCAAATGACTTGGAACCCAGGACAGTGGGGGAAAGCTGGCTTGCTTCTGTGTGGAAGACTTGTGATTTTGTTGTTGTTAGTTAGATGAAGTGACAACAAATCACAGTCTGCCCTACAGCACAGGCCCAGCCTCATCTGCCCCTCCCCCCAAACGCACAGCCTTTCAATCTCACTAACCCTGGTTACTCTGATATTCTTGTAATATGTATGTCTGCATGTTTCCCTGCCTTCGACCTCCGTAAACCTTTAGTGTTACCCCGACTCCTGCCGTTACAGCACTGTTACAGTACTTCAGTCCTGCCTCCAGGGTGTAAATTGTATTGCATCTTTCACATACCACTTTTCAGCTGGTGCTTATGTATGTTTGACATTACTTGTATATGTTTATGGGTAAAAGGTTAAGGTTATAAAAAACATAACTATTACTTTATACCAAGAAGAATAACACTTAAGTATTTTCTCAGAAGTATTTCTAAATGACCATGTTAAATTTGTATACCAAATATTTCATCTTACCATCCATATCTTTTTAATAGAAATTGCATTCATCAGTAGTAGTGGTAATAGCAGCAGTGTTGTTTTTAAATGTCTTGCTTTCTGTACTACTGCAAAACCAAGCAGACTTTGAACACCACTTTCTTCCAAATGACACAAACCACAGTGCTCTGTCTCAACAGTTTGCCGTTCTCCTCTTTCAGTGTGAAGCAGTACTCTGGTCGCTTCTTCTAGAGGACTGCGATTGAAGCCAAACTGCCATTACCCATTTTACTTCAGCTTCTTTTCAGAGTTTACATTCCTCTGCCGCTTGAATAGATGTTCTCCCTGCCACTCTCTCCTAACAACAACAACAACAACAACAAACAAAAAAAATCAAATAAATAATAAAAACCATTTGGAGCTGGTAGAAAGGTGTCTCAAAGGCAGCAAAAAGAGTGGACCCTTTCCTCCATTATGCCCCCTCTGTTCCTGCACGAATTGATTTCTCTATTTTTGGAAACTGTATCTACTGGGGCTCATCTTTAATGTCCACTGTTAGCCTTACCAGAGCTGCATGCCCAGTTAGTACAACATGCAGAATGTAATCTTTTTGTATTTTTTTTTTTCTCCTTTTGCCATTGTTTTTTTTTCTTTCTGAAGCAGGATACTGTCTAAAACTGTATATATTCAGTTATCATTTGGTGAAAGTTTTAATATCAGTACAATCTTATTGTAATGTTTTGGAAAATGGTTAGAGATGGAACATGGATTCATCTCTGATATGAAGATCTCCACCCCCTCCCCTTCCCTCCCTATTTTCTAAGAAACCCTTGGATGGACTGACTGTTTGTATTCTCACTGATATCGGGATCCATTTAATCTTGCTGATGCTTGTTTTTGTACGTCTGTTTGTAAGCATTTTTAACATTTTAGATGGGATCTTTCTAGACCAGTCAGCTAGAGGGAAACAATCTTACCTGTAAAGGTTTGTGGCAGGTCTGTGTTACCAACTGTGTTTACCCCCCTCCCTGTGTCTGTGTAGAATGTGCTGCAAGTCTGAGTAATAAAGTCTGTGCCACCTTTTATTAAAACCGTGTTGCTGGTTTTTATGTGTGGTGTTAAAGAAAATGGATCAAATTGAATTACCTTTTGTGGAGGTGCTTAACTATTTATTAAAACACTTGTACAGATAAACAGTTAATTGAAATGCTTAAGATGGACTAGGTTTCAAACAGGTCTTTTGTTAAATTGACATGACTGTCCTTGATTTTAATACTTAAAACACACTAAAAATATATATAACGGAGTCTAATTTTGTTAGCAGGCGGAGATGCAAATAATTTCAGAGATGCAAATAATGTAGATTTCATGTCTTTTGCGAAGATTAAATCGGTGTAGTCGAAGTTAAAACGTGGTTTTATGTGGTATTGTGTAAAGTGCCGAACTGTGAAGGTGGCACTTTCCTTTAACAAGGAAAATGTCTAAAGCATTACAAGTTTTAAAATGGCAGCACCATCATAAGTATGGAACTAGGTGGTGTAATAACATGGTCTTGACTAAATGTGACCAGAAGCATGTGGTTTAATAATTATTAATTATTAATGCTGCATATAAAACAGTCACAATAAACCCCACTACATATGCTGTAAATGAAAGATACTAATAGTGACACTAAAGCCCTTAAAGTGGGTATAAATGTAACCCGGTTTAATGAATAGAAACATCCGATAGACTATTTTATTTTTATAATAGGATGGTTGTTTTAGTACATTAAACAGTTAACCCGTTTGCTTATGAGTTCAATGTCAAATCCTGCTTTGTCTCGTTATACGATCATCAGATCGGTAGTATTTATGACTAGTAAGGTGTGACATAGAGCTACGTCATTGTTAAGTTTTTTCAGACTTTTTTTTTTTTTTGAATGGCTCCCATAGCATGTACACGTAAAACTGTTGTAAAAAAAGTTATAAAACAACGCCTTTGGTTACTCTTCCAGGATTCGCAGGATATGTGTTCTTTCACTGTGCGTGTTTCCCACACACTGTATAAACTGCTTCCTCTCGCGCTTCCCCTTGGCCAAGCACACCCCTCCTAGATTCTAAACGTCACATGGCTGGGAGTGGATGGTGTCTGTAATGAAATTACATATGGAATAGCCGAAAGAGAACTCGAATGCACCCAAACTGGAAATGACTTGTTTCTAAATGCCCGGGAACGTTTTAATTAATTAATTCAACACAGATGTTTTTATTTTTTTATTGTGAGACATGAATAGGCCCGAGGATTGTATATTTTCAGTGGATTTTCCAGTAGTCAACTGTTCCAGTGTGGTGGTTCGAAGGCAATTGGAGTGAAAGTCCGCCATATTCAGCTTTACCACGCCCGGAGTCGAGCATTTGGGCGAAAACGATTTCAACGATTTGGTTACGATAGATAATCATGCGACGTTTTCTATTGCGAGTGCGTTAACATGTAAAAAGACGAGAGCATGTTTGTTTCTTTCTTGGGAGGAAAACGTCGATTTTATTAAAAGGACTGAGATTGTTACTGATTGCTAACAAAGTCGCTTAACGTTAGCTATGGAGTTAATCAGCCAAAAGGATCTGTTGCTTTTTAAGTGAGGGATATGCAAACGCACATCAGCCGTATTATTATATTATTTAAGTAGGTGTGTGGTGGAAGTTTTGACTGCCATAAGGGGGTGATGCATAATTGCAAAAACATTTGTTTATGAATTACGTCGACGTTTATGAGTCGCCCCCTCCTCTCTAATAAACTACAGGAAAACTACTTCTCTAGCTAATTGATAATACCTATATCCATGTTCGTCCAGATTTTTCCTCAATGGAAAAGCTGAACAACTCCTAGACAAGAAATCTTTGTCCTAGTGTATTTATTCGGAGAATCATGACTCTGGACTCCATAATGGCGTGTTGCCTCAGCGAAGAGGCGAAAGAAGCAAGGCGAATTAACGACGAAATCGAGAGGCAGCTCCGTCGGGACAAGAAAGACGCCCGTCGGGAGCTCAAGCTACTGCTACTCGGTAGGAGATGAAAATGACTTTTGTTAAAAAATTAATCTGAGCTCCACTCCACTATGTCTTGCCAGCGGCCCGGGTTGCGGTTTATTATGCAAAACTTAGTTCGCTTCACTTAAATCATGTGGTTGCAAATGCAAAATATCACTGACTTTATTATTGTCCATAACTAAATCAAGTATTAGAGTAAATATTAAAGCATTTCTAAATTGGAGGCATGGTAACAGGTACAATGCAGACGTGTCTATAATAGTAAATCAACTGCTACAAAAAACCCCCAGAAGGATTGGAATCGGTTTATCATAGCTATGCCAGCTCAGTTGTTGAGGATCTCGGGTACAACTGATCAGCGTGCATCAAATGGACACCATGGTAGCGGAGAATGTTTAGATTCCTTGTTGCAGACCAGCAGCATGAGGCGTGTAGTACCAAGTTCACTTTCGCTGTAGTCACTGTTAAGTATGAAATTGCAATGTAAACATATCCAATCGACTATTTGGTTGCGACAACGTATTTCGTAAACGGTAACTCGGACCACTCCATCTGCGGGGCTCGTACGAACCGATCCACGCGGATTTACTGGCGAATGCACGCCAAGGTTAGCCCTAAGAAACTATCGACCCTGTTCGAAGACCACCGTCCATTTAGTGCAGCAGTAAAGTTCACCCCCCTCGCGGCCTATAAAACCGTGCAGATGTTTAGCATGGGGTATGGAACGCTGGCAGGTGTAGGACCTTTTTAAGTTGCTCTTTGTTGTAAAAGTTTTTTAGGTAAAGGTAACCATTCTTGTGTACATTTGTGCAATATTTATTTTAATATCTTGACATTGTGTTGTAGGTACTGGAGAAAGCGGAAAGAGCACCTTTATTAAGCAGATGAGAATCATTCACGGTTCTGGTTATTCGGAGGAGGACAAGAAGGGCTTCACTAAGCTGGTCTACCAGAACATTTTCACATCTGTTCAGGCAATGATCCGAGCCATGGACACCCTCCAGATTCCCTACAAATATGAACAAAATAAGGTACTGTTATGCCCAACCTTGACCTTGCTTTTTTGAGCTAAGGAGTGGCCTCTAATTGTCTGACCACTAATGTTAAGCATTTCCTTTGAGGTCTTGCGATCCCATGACTTCAGTAAACTGTCACACAGTTCAGAAGTGTATCGTCATTGTCAGTAAACATTCATAGGTTTGATAGTTAATTTGATATCTTCATTGGATGGCATCTGTGTGTCATTAAGAATATCCCAAGAGATGTGCCTTTGTTATGAAGTAGGTCAGCTCATGAGACAAATACCATGAGAGAGACAAAATCACTTTGGTTAAACTTGCAGCTCATCTCTAATGAGATTACCCCTCCAAGCTATAAAATTAATTATACAAATTTATTGCCTTGCAGAAATATGATGGCACCTCTTTTCCATTTCTAGATAGGCCTAAAGGCAAGCCTATTTTTTCTCTCCTGCATTCGTTCACTGAAATATTACAGAACATTGCAACCTTGATGAAGCACCACAGTATTGGGTTATGCATTGCTAGCAGTAGCTTTCAGATACGTAAGTGTCTGATAAAATGGGCCAATGGTATGGCATGCAGGCCGATGTTTCTGTATGATGTATTTTTTCATAATTGCTATTTCTTTTTTTCTTTTTCTTTTTTTTTTTTTAGGGAAATACAAATATTGTTCGAGAAGTGGATGTAGAGAAGGTCACAACATTTTTAAATCCTTACGTAGATGCCATTAAGAGTTTATGGAATGACCCAGGAATCCAGGAGTGCTATGATCGAAGGAGAGAATACCAGCTCTCTGATTCTACCAAATAGTGAGTGCATAAATACGCAATCATCAATAGGCCAAAAAGGGTTAAAAACTGTTTGGTGGTTTCTTGGAGAATCCATTGAAAGAAAGCATACATTTTAGTTGGAATGGCTTCCTTAAATTTCTTTCATGCCTATGGTGATGCCACCAATCCTGGTTTAGGATGTCAGTAATATCTATAATGATTATAACCAGCTACTCAAAGGCTTTTGTTGTCCCTCTTTATCAACCACAAACCATTCATGGATATAGAATCAGTGCAGGGAAACTTTCAGGTCCAGGTTCAAGTGATGTATCTGTATCTTTAATATTATTTTGCCTGTTTAGCTACCTGAATTCACTGGATCGTATTGCTGACCCATCATATGTGCCGACACAGCAAGATGTGCTCAGGGTCCGTGTGCCTACCACTGGCATCATCGAGTACCCCTTTGACCTCCAGAGTGTCATATTTAGGTAGACCTTTTAAATTCTGTTCTGTTCAAGTCTAACCTGCTCTGTATAACCTGCAACTGTATACCCATTGTTAATTGTCTTTCACTCAGAGCTAATTTATAGTTGTCCAAATTCTGTTGCTGTGCTTACTGTTGAACGTTTCACTCCTGTTTACTCGTCTCCACCAGAATGGTAGACGTGGGTGGCCAACGCTCAGAGAGACGAAAGTGGATCCATTGCTTCGAGAATGTCACTTCCATCATGTTCCTAGTGGCACTGAGTGAATATGATCAAGTCCTTGTCGAGTCTGACAACGAGGTGAGTGTGGCTGTGTCTCTGTCTCACCAGCAGAGGGAGACGGAGAACTGCTCATTGCAGGACATCAACAATGTAGCTGAGGCTTCTTCATCAAGATCAGACTTTAGCTTTAGAGCTTAGTGACATCGTTCAGTAGCTATGTGGACCTTTTGGTTTGTGAGCATAATCTAATTTTGAGATTGTTGGAGTCTTCCAGTGGTGCATGGAATATAGAATACTTCAACATATGTTGTGAAAGTTATTTGTATTAGGTTCTTAAACTGTTCTCTCCTTGGAATAACAAGCAGATGTACTGAGGCTACAGGCTACATCTGTTTCTGTTTAAAATCATGTATATGGTACTGTGAATGTGCTACTAGATGTGAAATAAAACCCTGGAATGTCTGTCATTACTTTCCCCATTAGAATCGAATGGAAGAAAGCAAAGCACTGTTTAGGACGATAATAACGTATCCATGGTTCCAGAATTCTTCAGTGATTTTGTTTCTGAACAAGAAAGACCTTTTGGAAGAGAAAATAATGTTTTCACATCTTGTAGATTACTTTCCTGAGTATGATGGTGAGTGGACTCACATCTTCATTTTAAAAGTGGTTAGGTGTAAGATTGAGACTCACTGAACCTCTGAAAGCACAACCACAAGTTTTATATTCTGTCTAACATGGTTGTTGAACGCAAAACTGACATTTGTTTACATTCCACACGCATAATGCTAGTATGGCTAATGGAGAATGACTGACTGTTGATGGACAACAGCTATTTAATGATTTTGACTGGTAGCTACTAGCCATCATTGAGGTTAATTTAAGTTTCATGTAAGATATCCTTTGCTTAATTACAATTTTTGGTTAGTGGTCATTCCTTTAGGTTTCATGCAGTAAATCATTCATCAATGATCCACTGATGCAATGTAATATGTTTCTGAGTGCTCTCCTCCTCTCTCTCTGCTGCCAGGCCCTCAGAGGGATGCCCAGGCAGGCAGGGAGTTCATCCTGAAGATGTTTGTCGACCTGAATCCAGACAGTGACAAAATTATCTATTCTCACTTCACCTGTGCAACAGACACAGAAAACATCCGCTTTGTCTTTGCTGCCGTCAAAGACACCATTTTACAGCTCAACCTAAAGGAATATAATCTAGTCTAAAAAGACAAAATAAATAAATACATAAACCACAACAAAAAACCCTACCTGGTTTAAGCTGTGTGCTGCTTCCGCTTGCAGATCACAGCTTGACCACAACTGTAAATGGCATGCAGAGACCGTATTGGTCAACCTTGATTTTCCTCAAGGGCAAATTGGAGACAGATTACCTTTTTGTCTTTGGACTGTAATATCGATTAATACAAACTGCTCACTACTGCATAATTATTTATTTGCACCTTGGAGCTTGTTCACAGGGTCCATCTTGAATATTATTATTCCATTTTAAAGAGAAATTGTTAATGAACTTTTTATGATCATAAGTGGTAAATGCATTTGGAGAAGACACTCTCTTCCTGATCTGTTCAAGGAATCGGGTAATTCCATAATGGTTAGCTCTCTATATGCGAGTTGAAGAATGTACACATTTGGTATAATACTAAGGTGATTTACATTTGTTCTTTCACTTTGGTTGTATGATGTAATATTTTCTGAGGTATAGGAGGTTGTAGGACATAATCAAAACCATGGGCCATTGTATAAGTTCTTCAGGGGATAATGGCATTCTCTTCAAAGTCAGAGAGGACTTTGCAGGTGCAGGGGGTTACTCTGAAAGTCATCACATAACCATGCGTTTGTTGTCTTTACGATGAGTAACATTAATGATTAGGAATTGAATAGTAGTATGTTACAAGTGCCACATTTTGCTTTTTAAATATGCTTGTCTTATATATTGCCAAATGAATATTTGCACCACTAACATTAGCTGTCCCTATTTTAAACATGAATTTATTTCTTTAACACACCATCTGTTTGTATTGTCTTAAGGATATTTTACAGTGCTGTTTTGCTCTTGTAAAGTCCTACACAATTAGTTCTCACTTTGCAAATTAATGCGTCACTCTACTCCTCAGTATTTCAGAATGTTAAGCCAGTGTAGTGTCATTAGGTTGATGGTTCCTGGCATATAAGGAATCCTTTGCGTGTTTCTCCCATTGGATGGATCAAGTTTTTGTTCCATAATTTTGGGTTTATTAACATTAAATACCAAATACTCTGTCACTGGAATACTTTTATTGACATTGATTGACCAGTATGTTTGTTTAATGAAAACAGGCTTTTGGTATTACCATTGTCTGAAGCAAGGCAGGCATATTGAAATGCCATCTTGAAAATGCTTGGTATGATTTAACCTAATGTTTGTATACACAATGAGTGCCCAGTGTTTCTTCCAGAAACTTGCTTCCATGGCACTTCCAAACTCTGCTAATGGAAGTTGGTGTGATTATTGCAATCTCAGCGGTATTATTAGTTGCCATCCAGTTCCCATTTGTCTGAAACAAGCTTTCATCAGGTTTACAAACTTTACAGATGAAGGGCTGCAATTTTAGAAAGTAACAGTGGTGGTGGTAGTGCTATGTGGTGTTTGCCATCAGAATGTTTGAATTGAAGCATAAAGTCCTTATGATTCCAAGGGCTTTTGGTGTTAACTTGATGGTGTTCAAATCATTCCTAAAATGACTGATATAAAATTAAACTTGTTTTTAATCATGCTGAGGCTTCAGTTTAATTTTCTGTAAATGACGTTTGAGAGAATTGGCTGATGCCATCTATGCTTTTGCTTCTGTACCATGGAGAACTTCATCGGATCACTCAGTTGAGCTGTGAAGGATTTCTGAAGTGCAGACATTAACACAAGTCTAATGGGAACAACTGTCCTTTTTAATATTAGGTTTGTGTTACAAAATTAATAGTTCCTCATTGTTCTTCATACCACTGCTGAATTGTGTCCCAAGGCAAAAATGTATGAAAACTTTCCAAAACTAACTAAACTGTTCTGATAACTTTTACATGGGGTCAGCAGTACTGCATGTATTGTATTTGTTGATCGATACAGCAGATGATTCCCTAATTTGAGAATTTTTTTTACTAGGTTTTCTGTAGCTGTGCTTGACCAAAAATACTTGCACTTGAAATAGGTTTCCAGCTCAGCCGGCACTTGTGCAGTACGTTATATGTACGTTAGAGGTCTTCTGTGGATATGTTATGGTTTGAAGGTGCCTCCTGATACTCTTGTAAAGCAACCTTGTGAAAATGTGCTCACCTCCACATAAACTTGTATATTAATGTTGCCATTATTGGGCTTGGTGATCCAGTTCATCATTAACATGCATTTCTGTTTTCAGGAGAAAGCAAGTGCAATTCCATTGCCTGGTGAACTTCCCAGATTGAAAGATGTAGTCTTTTTGGATATATTTTAAGTTTTGCTTAGAAGTCTTCATGTCCCAATTCTAAATTCTTTAGTCAAGTAATATGGTTAGTTCAGAAGGAATGGCAAAATACTTTGTCTCTGCCTCTCCCTCAAAAGCCCTAAACTGCCACGTTGCAATAGTTGTTTTTCACTTTCTTTTATAACTTGGGGTTTTCTCTTTTTGTTGTTCTTCTAAGCAGTCATAGAACAGCTGTCTAAAGTGCTTTCTAATCAACTGTTATGGAATAAATTATTCCATTTTATAAACCAGAACGTCCCATGTGGTGTTATTCATTAACTGCTTGTTAGAGAGGGAGAGAACGTCCTCTTTCAGGATTAGTGCTTGTTGCCTTACAATGTGCACCATTCAGACCAGGAAAAGGAAAGGTTGTTATGTACAACTAGGTTGTGGTTTCACCTAGGTAATGAAAACATCACTTCTGGTTGGTAATGAAAGTGATCTTTTTATACCCTTCTCTTTAAAGGACTTGGTTGAACTTCCTTGTTCCTTCCACATTCATCGATGGAGTTTGTCTGACTATCCAAGGCAGTTCTTTGGCACTGCTTGCAGAGCCTGTTGTTTGTGAAGATGAATATCTGCTGCATGTGTAGTGAACAGAGAGAGACTTACAGGATCCACAAAGAGATTGAGAGACAGCTGAGGATGGACAAAAATGAAGCGAAACGACAGCTAAAACTGTTACTTCTAGGTATGTTTGTGTTGGTTTTATGAATTGAATACTCATTTGTCAATGTAAAAGGCTAAAATCTCTGAAAATGAACATATCTATAAGTATGTTTTATAGATAAAATCTAAAATGTCTTACATAAAATGCTTGTTTCTAAAAGAATTCTTAAAAGATAGTAAATTGAATATTCACATGAAGTCACAAAGGCGGTATAGAGATGGAGGAATAAAAAATTGTCATCATTCAAATTAATGCAAATTAGTGTTTTCTCTGACTGCCCTCCCCCCTCAGTTTACATCTGATTTTATCACATAAAAGCCGTTAAGCCTCATACATTCATAGAAGTGCAACATCATGTTATAGATTATTTCCCACAACCTAGCCTTTGTGTTTTTTTTTTTTTGTTGTTGTTGTGAAATGAATAGAGGGCTAGTTTGTGACAGAATCATGAACAACAAATTTCACTCAACACACTATATGGAAGATATGAAAGGTTGGACGAATATGCCTGACAGTTCAGTCATTATTCCAGATAGTTAAATGTATTATTTCCTGGTGTTGAATTTGTTGCTAATGAGGGAAGCTTATCAGCAGAAGGAAGAAGAAATGAAAACAGGCATTGTAATGTCTTCTCATCTTTATCTTGATAATGTTCCTGTAAACAAAACCTTTCCTGTTGGAGAACAAACATGTATATACAGATTTGTCCTGTTCAGAGCCTATTCACAAATGCAAGGTTCGATGGTGTTATATTTTCTCTACCCACTTCATTCAAAACACAGGAACACCATGTAAGTGTATAGTTACATAGTATAGTTCGTATTTTGTCATGCACAATAAGTGTTAGTCATGCTACAGTTCTTCCACAATCTTTCCGTAGTACCTAATACACAGCCTAGACATTTCCTAGCCTACAGTTTTGCCAAACACTAATCTCTCTTTCCCACTAGAGGGCAGCCGTTTCATCACAACATAACCAGCAGAGGCCCTAGTTATTCAAACCTGGACCTCGAATCAAAATTTGGCCCTTGTTTTTATGATCAGCAGTACATAAGTGAACACTTATGGGAACTGCTTGGCCACTTTATCATCTCACCTGACTCCTGTGTAAAAGGAGGTTTGAAAATGTGTATCACTCAGGTCATAGGGCTGTGCTTTAAAATTACGCATATCATGCCAAAGCTGGTGTGATAGATGTTGAGATGTTGCACAGTACTCAAATGCTGTTAGCACTCAGCAACCATAAAGATGTGTAAGCAAATGATTTAAAGAACAAACAAAAAGTGCAAAAAACTACAATTGTTTTTTTTGTTATTAATGTCTAGGAACAGGAGAGAGTGGAAAGAGCACCTTCATCAAGCAAATGCGAATCATCCATGGTAAAGGTTTCTCAGAGGAAGACAGAAGAGGCTACACCAAACTAGTGTTCCAGAATATATTTGTTGCGATTCAAGCCCTCACCCAAGCCATGGAAACAATGCACATCCCATTCTTAGATGACAAAAACAAAGTAAGAACTGGCTGAAGCACATATGTACACAAACATTTCTCTGAGCAAAATGCAGCCTGCAGTAAGGTTTAATATTCAGTATTTGTGTCACATATAACTCCAGTCTTCTTAATAATTTATCAAACACTAGTATTTAATACAAAATTTTCCGTCCTATAAAACATACATTGTGAATTCTAATTTAAAAGTCGGAGTGAAGACTCTTCTTCACAAAAAATTACATTTTGCTGTGGCACTCTAAAACTGCTCAAGAACATCTTGTTTGCTTTAATAATCTTTGAAAGGTGTTGAGAATTTAGTCCATCTGATGCAATTTGAATTGACTGGACATTGTGTGTAAAGGCACACACCTGGCTCTATAAGGCCCCACAGTTCACACTACATTATCAGAGAAACCAAAGACATGATGTCCAAGGAACAGTGTGGATTTCTGCGACCAGAGTGTGCAAAGGAATAGATCAGGGCAAGGACCTAAAGCAATATCCTAAGGCTTTGAGTGTTCATCAAGCCAAATATCTGGAAATGGGTTTGATAAAATTAGGCTGATGTGGCATACACTAAAATATTAATTTTTTCCTCAGTGTAACTTATTAGTCATATTTATGTTCGGTAATTTTTGTGTCTGACCACACACACTTTGGCCTGCATTGTGTTTAGGGTTACAGCAAAGGTTGGAGCCTTCTTTTTTGTATTAAATTTCTTTTCTGTATTAAACTTTGTTAAATAGAAGAGTAGAATTGAACAGTTCCAAAATGGCTGTACTGTGTATATATACTGTATATTTAACCTGTCCACAAACATAAAATTGTAATAATAATTTAATTGCTGAAAAACTTTACTGCAGCAAAACTTGTTTTGTGTCTGTGCATACTCCTGTTTCAGAGTTTTGCAACAATGTTACGGAGTGTGACACCAGAAACTGTTACCACAATGGAGAGTCATTATTCTGAGGCTATAAAGAGTGTGTGGAGCGATATCGGTGTGCAGCAATGCTATGAGCGCAGAAGAGAGTTTCAGCTCTCAGACTCGACCAAGTAGTGAGTTCATAATTGGTGACCCTCTTTGCTTTACTTGGATAGTCTGATTGTTTGCTGAATAGTTAGTCAACACATGTTTGTGATAAAAAATGCTGAGGCTAACTGTAGTAGATACTCTTAAAGGATATCAAATTATTATGAAATTGCAGCATAATAATTTGTAGCTCAGTTGATGGTCATTATTTGTGAGGTAATTGTTTTTTCTTTTCAGCTACCTGGACAACATGGATAGAATATCGTCTGCTTTTTACATTCCTACATTGCAAGATATCTTACGGGTCAGGGTTCCTACCACTGGAATTATCGAGTATCCTTTTAACATCAGCTCTGTTATATTCAGGTAAAACCTTTTGCAAGAAAGAGGTACAAATAACTTTATTAGATTTAATGTACTGATGGATAATATCTTGCCTTTTTGTTATAAGTACACACATATGGTTACAGGATGGTTGATGTGGGGGGTCAGAGGTCAGAGAGGAGGAAGTGGATTCACTGTTTTGAGAATGTGACCTCTATAATCTTCCTGGTAGCACTAAACGAGTATGACCAGGTCTTGTATGAAAACGCCAAAGAGGTGGGGCACCATTCTAATCTGAAAACATCTGATGAAATTCAGTGAGATATACTGAATCATAAGTAGATTAAATTAATTCACTGAGATATACTGAACCATGAGTAGATAAACAAATTGTTTTAACTATCTGCACTCCCAGAACCGCATGGAGGAGAGTAAGGCTCTATTTAAGACCATCGTCACTTACTCTTGGTTCCAAAATACCTCCATCATTCTCTTCCTCAACAAGACAGACCTCCTTAAGGAGAAAATTATCAAGACTAACCTTGAAGATTACTTTCCTGAGTACAAAGGTGAGAGGCACCTTTCAAGGTGTTTGGTTGTAATGTAACCATTAACTGACTATTAACTTTTGGTTTTCTTAAAATATGAATTTTTAAATATTAATAAGGTAAAGTAACAGATTGATGGCATAGCTATCTACCTTGGGTATGAGATGTGCTATATAAATTATTGTTGTTGTTGTTGTTATTGCCATCCAAGAAACGTATTTTGTCCTGTGATTATAACAAAAGTTCAATCCATTTTTCCCAGGACCTAAGAATGATGCAGATGCAGCAATGAAGTTTGTACTCAGAATGTATGAAGAGCAGAACACAGAACTCAAGCCTATGTACTCACATTTCACATGTGCCACTGACACAGAAAACATCCGTAAAATCTTCCTGGGAGTGAAAGACACCATCATGAGAAACCACTTTAAAGATTTCTTCTTGAATTAGAAAGACATCTGTGCGCGGGGGGGGGGGGGGGGGGGGGGGGGGGGGGGGGGGGGGGGGGGGGGGGGGGGGGG
>JAOXYF010000003.1:11431910-11444453 GCA_028565775.1 Sternarchorhynchus goeldii | reverse complement strand
CCCCCCACCCCTCAAAAAAAAACCCCAACAATTCTGCTGAAATTGTGGATGTTTTTTGTCTATTTCATGATGATACATTGCATATGTAGTATGTTGTGTTTATCATTGTTTCAAATTTTAATTTTGAAGGAATTTGTACTATACAAAGGAAGTATCGCAGCTTTTTTTTGTGGCCGGCCACCACTCTCCTCATCAGAGGACCCCTAGGACCATTTCATTTATTTACAGTTTCTCATTATATTATTTTTTGCTTTCCAATTCAAAAGTATGTTTTTTTGTTTTTTTTTTAGCAAGTGCTAATGCAGCTCTTGCTATTTTCTGTTGTCATATTAGTTGATATTGACAAGATGGCGTTGGTTGGATAGAGTACTAGTGCTTGAGATACATAAATAATAACTTTTGCCAGAATTGGTTAACTGGGGTGGATTGCCACATGGCATGAATATAATTGTTGGTTGTAGTACAATATGTTTAGGTTGCTGTGCTTGTGAATCCCATTTTAAACATTTTGTAAGTAGTATAATGTATTCCATGTATGATTTTATTATGATATTAATCTAGATTTATTTTTGAACATATAACCGAACTTGGCTGTTGCTAAAATAAAACAACAAAACAAATCCTACTCTCTCTGTGCTTTATTTTTGGGTTAGTGGGTTAGTCTGGGTTAGTCATATGAGTGTAGTGGGTTAGTTTGGGTTAGTGATATGAGAGTAGTGTTAGAAATATGTTAGAGAAGTGTGATACCTTTTTCTTTTCAAGCAGAGAAGTTTAATGTTTTTTAATTGATTGTGATGTCTGGGTCATTCTAAATGGGTGAGTGAGTAGATTGTGTAAGTGTGGAATTTGTTATCTTGTGGAATTTCGACCAGGTTGTTAGTGTCATGGCTACTGTTAAATTGTTCAAACGGGGCTGTTTTTTAATTGTTTGAGTGATGTATGGTAAGTTTGCAATTTGCATCTCTCTGCATGTTTGTTTTATATCTAACCATAATCTGTCCGATATGCTGGGTTTGATCCATTTTATTATGTACTAAAGTTGATTTGTAACTTAATAATGGAAAAGAACGGGGCTGCAAGAGCACAATGGGATTTTCTTGCTGGCAGCCTGTACAAAAAAGCAAAAATCAACCGAAACTGCACCACATGCATTCACCAGATCTACTGTGGAAAAAAGTCTCATTAAAGATTGTTTCTCAACCAATCAGAACATGGGATGAAACTTCACCTATGACAACAAAAAAGGTCTCTCTTCATGCTAGGAACAACACTCCTCACCCAAATGTTTAATGAATTAATACATTTTGCTTCAATTCCCATAAAAACATACTTTGCTTTCATCGATATTCCTCTATCACAACAGCTTGAACAGCCTTGACTTTCTTTCCACCACTTTATGAGTACGACCACCACCACAACCCAGTGGTGTTATATGACTCTGAGAACCTTTTCAGGCATGTTCCATCAGAGGCAGGATTATTGTAATCTGGCACCTGCTTTGAGATTTCTTGGACATTAATATCACATAGTGTCTACAGACACTTTGTTAGACCATCCTGTGCTATTTATCTGATTAACATCTCTTGTATATTTTTCCACACACCTTCCCAAAGTATGTAACTGGTCATAGTACCTTTATAATAGTGCCTGGTAACCATTTAATACTGTCCCTTCTTCAGTGATATTGAACCAACATCTCTTGCTTTGGTGGAAATAGGGAACTGGGTACATAATTACAGTTGGTATGCCATCAGAAACGTGACACAGTCAGGTAGCAAAACAATGCTGTTTTTCACTTTCATCTTTAACTTTGTTGTATAACCTGTTGTATAACCTATGTGGCAATATTGTGGTATAACCTGTGTGGCATATACAGTATGTACCATTCTATTTTAGAACTTTGTTGAAATACACTGTACACTGAATAAGGGAAGTTACTTGACTTTTCAAGACAATTATTTACCCTGTTTACAAAGATTTTGGTTTGGCAAGATGAATATCTGTTGCATGTCTAATGAAGAGCGGGAGAGATATATGATTCACCAACAGATTGAGAAACAACTGAGAATGGACAACGACAATCTAAAGCGACAGCTGAAGCTATTACTTCTAGGTATGTTTGTGTAATTTATATAATTGTTGTCTTTCACTACCAGTTGGCAAGAGAAAATTAATAATTCAGTTGCTATAAATAAACAAGCAATGTTTGTAGACATTTTATAGACAGACTCAGAAGTTGAGTATGAATTTTTGTAGTATGTTTTGCATCCTCATGCAAATAAATGTAAAACAATGTATATATTCTTTGACTGTAACCTCACAAATTATATGGTATAAATTTGGGGCTGTCTAGCCAAAATATTTTTTATCTTTAATGAATTAATTAGATCGGTTTGTGATTGAAAAATAAAATGAACAGGTTTGTGAATAGTACACTTTATTAAAAATATGCTATATTTATAACAGGCTATTTGAGCACAAATGTGCCTACCTCAGTTTTTGGTCCCAGCTATTTGAATGTTCATCCTTTGGAATACAAATGGAACAAGAGACAAAAGCAGGAAGCTTGATACTTCCTCATATTCATCTTGATAACATTTCCATAACCAACACTTTAACTATTTGCAAAAACCTGATTACAGGTTCATTTCAAAAATTCATTTTCATGTGAGAGAAAACACCAATTTAGTGAAAATGTATTCTAAAGTCATATAAATGTTGGCTTTTATATATAGTTCTTTAGAGGCAAGTTGGCAAGTCACACTATCAAATCCTCAGTTACTGTGCAACTATGAATGCTCTGCAACAATCTTATGGCATTTGACTGCTGTGTTTATTAACTGTTCAACACAAGAGAGAAATGGAAAAGAGCACGATGAAGTTTTCATAAAACACTGGCAAGGGCTAGAAAACAAACATCAAGTCTAGTATTGTGCATGTAGACAAACCTCAGTGAGGTGGGAAAACTACTTTGTCTGTAGAAATGGGTGAATGAGCTACAGGTCCAGTGGGTTAGTATTCAGCCGAGATGGAGCACTGAATGGCGATGATGGAATTCAGCCTTCAGCATGGGGACCAGCACATTTCTATCAGGGAACCAGGATCACTCCTGCCTAGGCTGCCAGATACTGGAGATCCTCCTCACACATTGGATGCCAGACTGCCTTCATAGTGAATGTAGTAGCACTGTTCATCCTAAGTAGAGGAGATGGTGTGTCCAGGGGCTGTCCTGCAGGGAGATACAATGGGTCTGAGGAGGGCAATGTGGCAAGGTGGTTCACCTGCATGATGACTATGAAGGGGCATGTGTAGTGATCTCTGTGCCTCCTGGATGCCAGGTACAGGTTTGGGGTTAATAGCCACATATCCTGCTTGGGTCATTCTCTCTGTTCAGTGGCAGTTAGCTTGGACAGAGGCAGCGCAGGGGATGGAGTGATGCTGGAAAAGCATGTACAGGAGGAAGTTCTGGACTTTTTCAACTGAATGGAATACACCATTTACCCAGTTGATTCACTGCAGAAGATGCACAAGAAATTACATGGTTCTTGGTTCATTCACTTTACCTGCACATTGGTTATGGGATAGTAACTAGAAGTCAGGTTTACATTGATGTCCAAACACTCCAACAACATCCTCCAGACTTGCAGTGTAAATTGGCAAAAGAATAAAAAAAATCAGCTGAGAAAATAATCAATCAATAAATAAAAACCATCTGATAAATGTATCAAGTTCCTGTCAAAATATACAAAACAAATAAATAATCCCTAGATATCCAAATCTGGCCCTGGATTTTGTATTCACTGATAATGAACTGGACAGGTAATATAATTAGTTTGCTTCTCACTGGACCCTTAGGGAAAGGAAAGTTGGAAAATCAGGATAATTATATCCTGTGATAAGGATATAATTATAAGGAATCTATAAAAATTCCTTATAACTATAGCAAAAACAAGAAAACATTGTGAGATGTTGCACAGTAATCAAATGATGTTAGTACTCAGCAACCATAAAGATGTGTAAGCAAATGAATAAAAGAACAAACAAAAAGTGCAAAAAACTGTAAATGTTTTTTTATGTCTTTAGGAACAGGAGAGAGTGGAAAGAGTACCTTCATCAAGCAAATGCGAATCATCCATGGTAAAGGTTTCTCAGAGGAAGACAGAAGAGGCTACACCAAACTAGTGTTCCAGAATATATTTGTTGCGATTCAAGCCCTCACCCAAGCCATGGAAACAATGCACATCCCATTCTTAGATGACAAAAACAAAGTAAGAACTGGCTGAAGCACATATGTACACAAACATTTCTCTGAGCATTTGTGCCACAAATAACTCCAGGCTTTTTAATGATTTATCAGATCATTGACTATATGTACAGGTAATGCTACCATTTAATATAACATAAACATACATATATTTAATGTTTGCAGGCTATATATATATATATATATATATATTAGATATATATTAGAGATATATATTAGAGATATATTAGAGATAATGTAGGGAAGTACACGTTTCCAAAAAAACAAGATGTCAAGACTTCGGATACATTCTGATTCTTTGGAAACAGACTTTACTGCATTTACTACATATGGATGAGTACACCCCTTACATTTTTGTAAATATTATTATATCTTTTCCACTGAAGATAAAACACTTTGATAAAATGTAAAGTAGTCAGTGTAAAGCTTGTATAATAGTGTACATTTGCTGTGCCCTCAAAATAACACAAGCCATTAATCTAAACAGTTGGCAATAAAAGTAAGTATACCCTTAAGCAAAAATAGCCAAACTGTACCCAGTTAGCCATTTTCCCTCCCTGGTGTCATGTGACTCATTAGTGTTACAAGGTCTCAGGTGTGAATGGGGCACAGGTGTGTTAAATTGGGTGTTATTGCTCTCACACTCTCTCATACTGGTCACTGAAAGTTCAACATGGCACCTCATGGAAAAGAAGTCTCTGAGGATCTGAAAAAAAGAATTGTTGCTCTATATAAAGATGGCCTTGGCTATAAGAAGATTGCCAACACCCTGAACCTGAGCTGCAGCACAGTGGCCAAAACCATACAGTGTCTTAAGAGGGCAGGTTCTACTAAGAACTGGTCTCGCCATGGTTGACCAGAGAAGTTGAGTTCATGTGCTCAGCGTCATATCCAGAGGTTGGCTTTTGAAAATAGACGTATGAGTGCTGCTAGCATTGCTGCAGAGGTTAAAGGTGTGGGTTGTCAGCCAGTCAATGCTCAGACAGCCATGCACATTGTATCAAATTGGTCTGCATGGCTGTTGTTCCAGAAAGAAGCTTCTAAATATGATGCACAAGAAAGTCTGCAAACAGTTTGCTGAAGACAAGCAGACTAAGCAGACGTGGATTACTAGAACCATATCACATGGTATGATGAGACCAAAATAAACATATTTGGTTCAGATGGCGTTAAGATGTGATGGCAACCAGGTGAGGAGTACAAAGACAAGTGTGACTTGCCTACAGTCAAGCGTGGTGGTGAGAGTGTCATGGTGGTGGGAGTGTATGGTTTGGGGCTGCATGAGTGCTGCTGGCTGTGGGAACCATGAACATCAACATGTACTGAAGCATGCTGAAGCAGAGCATGATTCCCTCCCTTCAGAAACTGGGCCTTAGGGCAGTATTTCACCATGATAACAACCCCAAACACACCTCCAAGATGACCACGGCCTTGCTAAAGAAACTGAGGGTAAAGGTGCTAGACTGGCCAAACATGTCTACAGACCTAAACCCTACTGAGCATCTTTGTGTCATCCTCAAATGGAAGGTGGAGGAGCACAAGGTCTCTAACATCCACCAGCTCCGTGGTGGATCTAACATCCACCAGCTCAGTGGCAATTTCATTTTCACTTAGGGATGTACTCACTTTTGTTGCCAGTGGTTTAGACATTAATGCCTGTGTGTTCAGTTATTTTGAGAACACAGCAAATTTACATGTGCACTCAACTTCTTTTGTCGACCACGGCGAGGCCTGTTCTGAGTCTTGTAAACCGCTGTATGGTTTAGTTATACAATCTGTACACTGACTTCTTTACATTGTATCAAAGTGTCATATCTTCAGTGTTGTCCCATGAAAAGATATAATGAAATATTTACAAAAATGTGAGGGGTGCACTCACTTTGGTGAGATTAAACTCTTTCTCTTTCAAACTATAAAACTTGATTTTTGGAAATACAGATTTCATTTATACCTTATGCTAATAATAGTAATTATAGATATTGTCTACAATTTTATCTATTTTAACAATACAATATGTCTGAGAATGAACAGGATCAAGAATGCCACACAAATATTGGGTTAGAAACAATGTTTATTTATTTTTAGATGATAAAGATTCTGCTTGTGCATTCATTTTTCAGAGATTTGCTGCAGTGCTAAGCAGTGTGATTCCAGAAACTGTGCTCAAAATGGAGGCGCACTATACTGAGGCTATAAAGAGCATATGGAACGATCCCGGTATTCAGCAGTGCTATGAGCGCAGGAGAGAGTACCAGCTCTCAGATTCAGCCAAATAGTGAGATTCTGATCCTGGCTTTTTTTTCTACTCATCTTAATAATTTGCTCTCTCTAAAATTCCATTGATACAGATTTCTGACTGATATTTAATATAATTATGTAAATACTTGTCGTGCAACGACATCATTATAGTTTATGAATTTGTAGATTAATAGACATTGTATTTAGGTATCTCTGCATCTAATTTGTAAACTTGTTTTGTTTGTTAGTTACCTGGATGACATAGACAGAATCTCTGCTTCACTTTATGTGCCTACCATACAGGATGTCCTACGAGTCAGGGTTCCTACCACTGGAATCATTGAGTACCCCTTCAACTTCGGCTCTGTTATCTTCAGGTGGTACCTTGTGCTAAAAAATAAAAGTAAATTTTTAGTGACCAAGAATAGGATTAACATAGTTAACTACTGCCACTACCTTTCAATTCATTTTAACCACTCTGCTCACCAAGCTCCTCTTTAAATTGTTCTTGAATTTTAATGGCACCAAAATATTTCCCAGCAAAGAATATTTAGTAAATGTTACAACAGCATGGAACTATTTGAGAAGTAATTATATGTACATGCTGTTACCATATATCTACTACTTTCTCCTTAAGAGAGGATGAACCCAATTCTAGTATTGCTGACATCAAGAACAAATTTCTTAGGAGGACTGGACCAAGTGAAATTGAGGGATGTATAATGTATAATACTTGCACGATCATCACCATAATTGACTCTCATCATATGAAATTTCTTCCCTCAAAATATACTGTTTAAAAGATAAACTATAAAAAACATAAGCATTAATACCCAGAAATGTAAGGTTTGAGAGGATACTTCTATAGGAAAAGCTACAACACCATACGTTTTAAAAATACAAATTGTTTTTGTAATTAAGAGGTATTTGTTTTTTTCCAGATTTGACTTGAAAATGTTTTTATTTAATTTTATACACAAACACGCACATATTGTCATTACAGGATGGTTGATGTGGGGGGTCAGAGGTCAGAGAGGAGGAAGTGGATTCACTATTTTGACAATGTGACCTCTATAATCTTCCTGGCAGCACTAAACGAGTATGACCAGGTCTTGTTTGAAAACGCCAGTGAGGTAGGACACAATTTCAGTATATTACTCATGATTACTAGAAAAAATATTAAACTGAGCCAGAGGTAGTGAAGCATAAATGATTTGAAGGAAACGTCTGCACATCCTCCCCTTGCAGAACCGCATGGAGGAGAGTAAGGCTCTGTTTAAAACTATTATCACCTACCCTTGGTTTGAAGATGTCTCCATCATTCTCTTCCTCAACAAGACAGACCTCCTTGCAGAGAAAATCTCCAAGTCTCATCTTACAGACTACTTTCCTGAATACAAAGGTGAGGTTTAATAAATATATAGTACCCACCAAAACTATTGAACTGCAATATCAAAAATTAAAAACTTTTGTTGCTGCTCAAGCAGTAAGATGTAAGATTTAAGGTAGACCAGTACCATATGTTAGTATGTATAGGATAATTAGAATGAGAAGGTTTGAAGCTTATTTGATGTTTATTTGTGATTTTAATGATTGTTTTATAATAGCTTTTATAATCCTGATGTTAAAGTATTCAAATTTCTATTTGCTATTTTGTTGATCTTAACACTACGATGCTTTCGTAAAACAGGGACCTTGTAATTTTTCTTCATCTTCTTCTGGGTTGGACGAATGGCCTTCTTTTCTTCTTCCATCATTCAGCTGCTATGCAGCCCAGTTGGATGCTAAGCAATCCAATCGTGGTTCAAAGAATTGGGTATTAAGCACTTACCTGTGTTTCACCTCTCCCATGACACTGCATAAGTGCCAACTCAGAAAGATAGTCTTTCTCTTCAGGTGTCTTGAAAGCAGCACATATTAGCTTTTACAATAGCAAAAGCAATATCAGGAAACCCAGCTAGTGGGCATGAATAAAAGTCTTAAGAAAGGCTGATTGTTTAAATATTGCAAAAATTGGCAAATTGCCTAATTGTTCAAATTCCTAGTTTTAAAGCATTCAAGTATTTAATGGCTTCTTTCTTACCACCTTCCCATACCTGCCAGTTATATTAAATAGTTTTTGAAAAGTGCACCTTCGCTCTGTTCTCAGCCACAGAACTCTGTGTTTCTTTTAAAGTAACTGTTGCCCTCTCTGTGGCTTGACTGTTCTTGCTCTGACACTTTTGTGTGCATCATGGTGGTATGATGCAGCTTCCACTTCATGACAACATGAACTTTATCACTAACATTCCTAAAATGCTTGTTCATTGTCGCAGTTTTTCTTCACATGCACAGCCAAACTTTTATGGTACTTGAATTATGGCTGTCTTTTATCCAGAAAATAATTCACAGTTAGTGACAACTGTAAGCCAACTGTGATCTCATGAGAACAGTTTGGACCATTGACAGCACAGAGACTGCTGACTAATGCAAACAAAATTTTCAACTTTTTCACAGATAAAAGTAGTTTTACTTAAATTAATGATTTTTAAAAAAAAAAACTAACTAAATATGCAAGGTTCAAAAACACGTTAGGTTTATCAAACAAACAGGCTATGGGCAGGTAAGAGGTGAGCAGAAACCAGACATAAGTTCAAAACTGGCGAGCAAGGAAAGCACAATAAAAATACAATAAAAACATCCTTTTTTTTTGCTTATTAAATTTAACTTGATTTGAAATATTAAAGAAAGAAAGCGATGCAAGAAACATTTTTAAAGTGTTTCAAAAAGTTGTATTTCATTTTTCTCCAGGCCCTAAGAATGATGCAGATGCAGCAATGAAGTTTATTCTCAGCATGTATGAAGAGCAGAACACAGAACTCAGCAGACATAGGAAGCGGATGTACTCACATTTCACATGCGCCACAGACACAGAAAACATCCGTAAAATCTTCCTGTCAGTGAAGGACACCATCATGATAAATCTCTTATCTGACTATAACTTGAATTAGAAAGGTATGTAGCAGATAAAGTATTTGGTTGTTATGTATGAGATGATGATTATTTATTTACTACTTTTAGAAGACATAATGCGCCAGGTTTTGTAAGTCTTCTAAACCATTTTGGATGCCAGAAAGGTTTCGTATTCATAATTGCATTGCATATGAAAACATCTAGCCAATGATTCACCGATTACAAAAATCCAAAATATGGACGCTTAATTTACTTTGTTGCTGCTCATCTGTATTATGAAGATATTGTTACTGTCTACAGTGTATTTTATGTTGCAATCATATTTTGAAATCACATTTTGTTTGAAACTCATATTGTGTAAATAGAATATGACAAATACTGCAACATGTTTCATGTGTCCTTTTTTGAATATGTATTTTCAAGAATCTTGAATTTACTTGTGTTTAAGCAGTGCTTTGCATTTTTTAACATAGATTACACTTTTATTACTATACTTGAATAAAGCGTTCTACTGCTCAGTCATCTTTGTGGTTGGTGTGTATGAAGCTCCCTAATGAGTCTTGTTTGATATGATACTTTTATTTATAACGTCTTAATATACGTTTAATTAGCTCACTTGTTCAGCAAATAAACAAAAAACCAAAAAAAACAAAAACCAAAAAAACCCCAAAAACCTGATAAAAAGTAGGTGCAGGTCAAGTGCACCTACTTTGCACTTGACCTGGGTCAAGTTCTCTTGTCTGCACATTCCATATCCAGTTGACTCCCTGTTGCACAAATATGAGAGAGAAGCCGAACTGCATGTTGTTAACGAACAGAGACATTGACACAGAGAAAGAATAGATGATTTGTTGATGCAAATAAAGAATAAATGATTGTGCATAAAATAAAATGATTACATTTATATAAGAAAACTTCTTCCACAATAACCAAAGTATATCAACATAAAACCTTTATTTTGCAAAAAACATGCTGATCATAATTAGAGAACAGCAATGACTGTAGCACAGAGAAAGATTACAATAACATTTTCTGAAAGTTACAACAGTCAGTAATTATTAGTAAGTGTACAGGCCTTTGCTTTGAATGATTTTAGCACATCTGCAGCCACAGGACATCACTAGTCTCTCACACTGCTCGGGTGTGATTTTGTCCAAACGCTCTTAAACGTCGAGACACTGTATGACGAGATCCTTAAACTGTTCAGTGCTGAACTGGTAAGCGATTCCAGCTAGTGTTGAACCGATTACCCATCGAGATTCTCTGCATTATCCTGTCCTCTCTTGCATTTGTCTTTCATGGGTGACCAGCCTTCTTGGGGGACTTGAATGAGTTTGTGATGTTGTAAAGATGCAATATTCTAGAAATCACTAAATCTTGCTATGGCTGATAGGGTCACCCCTTTGGCCTTCATCTGTACAACCTGCTGCTGGAGTGTTTGTGTCAATTTGGAACAGCTCACCATTTTTGCAAAGTCAGTGAAAACTGGAAAGTTAGGCTGCCAGTTAAATAGGGTTTGTCAGATAATTAAGGTAATTAGCACCAGGTGCCAGACTAACACCAAAAACTTGCAGGTATCTGAAAGTGTTCTCTAATTTTGATCAATTACATCATTTAAGTTTTTTATGCTATGCTTTAGAATACATACAACAGGCTAAGTAATCTGAGTGCCGTCTGCACAGCTCTGCTACGAAAACCCAGAGTCTTGAATGATTTGGCCAAGATGAATGCATAAGTTAAATTGTGCCCAAAAAAAGTGGCCCAAAAATCGAACCCTGTTGGACACCACAAGTCACTGGAAATCTTTCAGAAGCATTATTTTCTTTTTCAGTAAAGTAACTCCTAACTTGTATGAACTGAACCATTTTAGGACCGAGTTCAACCCATTTCTCATGTCAGTCTATGCGAATGTAGCAAAGGCTACACTTATCGAATTGTAGTAAAACAGCTTTCCAGAATCTGTACAATAATAATAATAATAAATAATAATACATTTTATTTAATAAGCACCTTTCAAGTCACTCAAGGACACTGTAAAATATAAAACAAAAAAAATAGAAAATAAAATAAAGTAAAAGTAAAAAATAAAAATTCAGTCTCTCACCCATAAGCCAGCTGAAGCATGTGAGTTTTTAGCCTAGCTTTAAAAACGGCTAACATCGAACAAGCACACAGCTCATAGGGCAAGATATTCCATAATTTTGGTCCAGCAACACTAAAGGCCCTATCACCAACAGTACGCAGCTTAGAGGGGGGAACATTGAGCAGGAGTAAATCTGAGGAACGGAGAGAGCGTGATGGACAGTATAACTCAAGGAGGCTACTGAGATAAGATGGAGCAAGGCCACGCAGAGACTTAAACACCAGCACCAACAGCTTGAACTGGACCCAGTGTTGCACTGGAAGCCAGTGTAGATCTCTCAAAGTAGGGCTGATATGCTCCCAAGATCTGGTTCTAGTCAAGACACTGGCAGCTAAATTTTGTACATACTGTAACCTGTTAAGAACACAGGAAGGGAGACCATACAACACAGCATTACAGTAGTCAATCCTAGATGTAACAAAGGCATGAATCACTGTCTCTGCAGCAGCAAAGGAGAGAAAAGGGCGGATCTTAGCAATGGTCTTTAGATGAAAAAAGGCTGTCTTGCATACATTTTTGATATGAGCCTGAAAGGATAGTGTGGAGTCAAAGATAACTCCTTAAAGATAACGAGATTACGAATCTTGGTGAACGAGGAAACAACATAACCTGGGATAGATACAGCTTGGTTACCTATCTTTTTAATTGTAGCTGGAGAAACAATTAGTATGGCCTCAGATTTACTACTGTTCAGCTTCAAGAAGCTCTCCTGCATCCATGCCCTAACATCAGCGAAGCAGTTAAGAAGGGCCTGGGGTAGTAGACCATGTGCAGGTTTGGTACATGTTCAGCTTTATATATCATCAGCAAAACAATGAATCTTTAGCCCATGGCGTCTAATGACGTCACCAAGTGGGAGCAGGTACAATATAAGATAAGATAAGATAAGATAATCCTTTATTAGTCCCACAATGGGGAAATTTCCAGATTACAGCAGCATAAGAAA
>JAOXYF010000003.1:11410119-11423215 GCA_028565775.1 Sternarchorhynchus goeldii | reverse complement strand
ATAGAGAGAGAGAGAGAGAGAGAGAGAGAGAGAGAGAGAGAACATGGAGGTGAAACAACACAGAGGGGTAGGAATAAGAAGCAGATGACATAACTTGCCCCTCCCTCTCTCTCCCCCTCTCTCTCCCCCTCTCTCTCCCTCTCTCTATCGCCTACTGCTGTGTTGGATGAATTAGACCAATCTAGTAAAAACAGGAGAAAAACACTTG
Source organism: Sternarchorhynchus goeldii (assembly GCA_028565775.1). Lineage (NCBI taxonomy): Eukaryota > Metazoa > Chordata > Actinopteri > Gymnotiformes > Apteronotidae > Sternarchorhynchus > Sternarchorhynchus goeldii. Next base: position 11,423,007 of record JAOXYF010000003.1, on the reverse strand, counting down.
ACCTTTTTTCCTATTTACCAGACACACACACTTACACACAAACTTACTGTGGATTGAAATCCATCTGGCATCTTATTGTGGACTTGGAAATTGAAATATATAATTGAAAATTGAAAAATTTAATATATATATAATTGAAAAAACACTGATCAAAATTAGAGAACACATTTAGATACCTGCAAGTTATTGGTGTTAATCTGGCACCTGGTGCTAATTTTCTTAATTATCTGACAAATCCTATTTAACTGGCAGTCTAACTTTCCAGTTTTCACAGACTTTTTTGCAAAAATGGTGAGCCGTTCCAAAGTGACGGAAACCCTCCAGCAGCAGGTTGTCCAGATGAAGGCCAAAGGGGTGACCCTATCAGCCATAGCAAGAGATAGGATGGTCATTCCAAGTCTGTGATTTCTAGAATATTGCATCTCTACAACATCACAAACTCATTCAAGTTCCCCAAGAAGGCTGGTTGCCCACGAAACACAAATGCAAGAGAGGACAGGATAATGCAGAGAATCTCCATGGGTAATCAGTTGAACACTGAAGCTGGAATCGCTCGCCAGTTCAGCACTGAACAGGGTAAGGATCTCTCGTCATACAGTGTCACAACGTTTAAGAGCATTTGGACTGAAAGCCCACTCTGCAGTGACCAAACCTCTCATTAGCAGAAAGAATCAAAAAGCTAGATTCACCTTTGCTGAGGAGCATGTTTTGTGGACAGAGGAGAAGTAGTCCAGAGTTCATTTTAGTGATGAAAGCAAGTTTAATTTATTTGGGTCTGATGGGAAACATGTTCGTTGATCAACTGGGGAAAGACTGAACCCAAAGTGTGTAAAGGAGTCAAAGGTGGATGAGGAAGTGTTATGGTTTGGGGAATGTTTTCAGCAGCTTGAGTTGGACCTCTCGTACAGCTACATGGAAGAGTGAATGCAAGTGTGTATCAGAACATTCTTCAACGACACGTGGTTCCTTCCTTGTGTTCATCATTCAGCCAGCAATTTTCATGCAGGACAATACCCCCTGTCACACAGCAAAACGGGTAAAGCCGTTCCTTGAAACTGAAAACATTGAAACAAACCAGAGTCCTGAACTAAACCCAATAGAAAACCTCTGGAAAATTCTTGGTGACAAGGTTATGGTCAAGAAACCCACAAGAGTCACAGAACTGTGGAAAAGACTGGAAGAAGAGTGGATCAAAATCACACCAGAGCGGTATGAGAGAGTAGTGATGTCCTGTGGCTGCAGATGTGCTGAAGTCATTCAAAGCAAAGGCCTGTACACTTCCTACTGATTACTGACTCTTGTAACCTTCAGAAAATTTAGTTGTAATCTTTCTCTGTGCTAGTCATTGCTGTTCTCTAATTATGATCATCACGTTTTTTGCAAAATAAAGGTTTCATGTTAATATACTTTGGTTATTTTGTAAAACACTGTTCTAGTGGCATGGTGTACTCCTTATCAAAAATCCTTCAAATGTTGAATAATGTAGATTAGTTCTCTAATGCACAACAGTACTAAGTACTGAGGGGAAGTACTAAGGGGAAACTGTTGTGACAAGGAATATGAACAGTTTATTGTGTTATGTGATATAATCTCGGTAGACATTACAGCATCCAGTTTGATGAACTGGCGATGTGGAGGACAGACTGTGAAACTGAAGTTAAAAGATCAGTGAATTAATTTAATGCACAGTAAAGTGGATCCATTATGTGTAAGACTAAATTAAAATGGCTACTTGCTTATCTGCTCCTTATGTTCTTGATGGTTGATCTTACAGCAGATGCTGGGCAGTGCAGTGAATTGATGAATTTGGAGCTATGCAGTAGTTTTAGGAAGCCATCTCTTTTCTGTGTCCCACTTACATTCTAACAGTGCTGTTAAAGTAATCCCCTTCCTTCATTTATTTTACAGAATGTTGATGATAGGGGTGAATGTACACCAGTGGCTATCCATGTAGAAAAGTAACCTCTACCAAACCCCACTTCACCCTGTTACATGTGTATTCCATAAAGACCACAGAACGCCAGTGTGCTGGACTGAATTGGGTGGCGGGTTTTGATTAACTGTGTGCACGTGTTTTATTCTCAGGATCCCCAACCCCCCTTGTGATGTGGGGATGGACCAGCCTCCTGAACACAAGATGAGCTCAGAGGGGGCGGAAGGCAGACCGCGTGAGTATATATCCATCCTTCATATGTTATGTCAATTTGTGACTGTAACACAGGGAAGTTGATGAAAATGGGCAACATATAGATGTCATATTGTAGATGTATAAGAACGTTGAGATGTTTACCTCCTTATGATCCAGCCTCTCTCTTTTGACTTCCACTAGCCCCTCCCACCTCTCTGCCATTGCAGGGTGATGGGGGTGGGGCTTCTCAGAGGAAGAAGCTCTCAGCTCCTCGTATTAGTCTCTCATTGGACCAAAGTGAGGATGACCTTTTTGACACACCTGATGATCTGGACATCAATGTGGATGATTTGGATACACCTGATGAAGCAGACATCCTGGATTATACAGATCATGAGATGGATTTGGAAGGTAAATATTAAATTAATTAATTAATTTATATTATATTATTGTTTGTATTTAGTAACATGTACATTTACAGATTATTGAAGAACACAGTGCATGCTCTCCCCCACGGGGGACTAGGGTTCAAACTTCATCTGGCCAAGTGATTTATGCTGTACCAACAAAAGTCCTTGGGCAAAACCCCTAACACTACATTCACTTACCTTTGCAACATGCTTGAAATTATAAGTCACTCTGGATAAGAGGGTCTACCAAATATGTCAAATGCAAGTGAACTCAGTGGGCTTAGGCTTCTGTAAGAACAAGAAGGTTGTTGGTTCTATTGGGTAAAAGGATTTTTTTTTGTTTGACTCAAGGTTTGATAGTGGTGCATCCTCTGTCTCACTATCTTACAAGCCTGTGTTTGGTGGCACAAAGCATAACACCTGAACATCTTATATTCAGAGTCTAAGGCATCTAAGAAAGCTTCAGCACTGGAGGGGGTCGATCCCATCCCTACTTACAGTGCTGAAGAGGAACGGCAGGAGTCCAAACTCTGGAGAACGGTCCTCATCGGAGAACAGGAGCACCGTATCAACATGAAGTGCATTGAACCCTACCAAAAAGTCATATCCCATGGAGGTACCTCCAAATACACACACATGGAGGTACCTCCAAATACACACACATGGAGGTACCTCCAAATACACACACATGATCCCTTCTAATCCTTAGAAATCTTCAGTTTAAAATTCATGTATATTTACAGACAATGACTATAGATGATTTCAGAATATAGTTTTGACAGTTTCATTTATAACAGTGATTTCTGTCCTCCAAAAGGATACTATGGCAATGGTGTGAATGCCATCATTGTTTTTGCTGCTTGCTTCCTTCCGGATAGTGATAGAGATGACTACCATGAAGTAATGGAGAACCTCTTTCTGTGAGTAAAAGCCTCCATATTGTGAACAAACTGGGCTGACCATTATAGTACCAGTATTTAATGGGATGGATCACAGTCAGCATGTTTTTGATTTTTCCCCCTTTATTAACAATCCTTGCATTTTTATTGCCATATGTAAAAATGGTACTTGTCATACTCAGGTATGTGATCAGCACGTTAGAGCTGATGGTGGCAGAGGACTACATGATTGTCTATCTGAACGGAGCCACACCCCACCGAAGGATGCCTGGTCTTGGCTGGCTCAAGAGGTGCTACCAGATGATTGACAGGAGGTGGCTACTGTTCTTAATACTGCACACATTCAGTGCAAGAACATCTGCACACTAACTTTATACACACTAACTACACGTGCTAACACTGTGGTAAAATCTGCCTTCAGGTTAAAGAAGAATCTGAAGTCCTTTATTATTGTTCACCCTTCCTGGTTTATCAGGGCTGTTCTAGCCCTCACCAAACCCTTTATCAGGTAAAAGAATAAAACTTTTTATGGACATTTGGTCATGTGAGAACAGTGTGCATTTGTGTGTGTAATTGTTTGTGTGTTTGGTTGTGCTAATCTTTACACTGTTGGTGTGTGTTCTCTACAGTTCAAAGTTCAGCAGCAAGATTAGGTATGTGAACAGTTTAGCAGAGCTGGAAGAACTTATCCCTATGGAATATGTTTATATTCCTGAAAGCATCATCAAGTAAGTAGGAATGCTACTTAGATGTGTTTTGTATTTGGTGAGTTGTGTGTATGTGAACGTATAGTGTCTATGTGAATTACATAGGTGGCTCAGTGGGGTCCCTGATTAGAATATATAAATAAAAGTCAAAAGAGTCAAAAATAAAAAAAAATCCTCACTCTCCCAGTTTGGGGGTCCCAAATGCTCCAACTACTACAGGAATCACTGTTGCCTTCAATCTTTTGTAGTTGTTCTTTCAGCCCTTGCGCTTGAGCTTGTCTTGTTCCATAAGCTCATGCATGTGAATTGTTTGAGGCTGTATGGAGGTTTCACTGTGTTCCTGAGAATCATTGCTGTAACTGAGCATGCACTCGAGTTTCACACCTGGGTTTCTGTGGCAACTAACACGTGTTGAAATGGATGCTATAGTATACCTTTAATTAGCCACAGTTCTCTAATTATACTTGTATTTCAACCAGAAAAATGAATTCTTTGAAGTCAGTGACTTGCACATACAGGTTAAATAGATTAAAGATTTCAGGACTGTGAAGTTATTTTCAGGGTTTTCAAACCATTTCAGCATGCCATTTCTTTACAATTCTGTAAAAATGTTATGACAGACATGTTATGGATCAATTTCTCTTCTCATCTACAGAGTTGATGAGGAGTTACAAGAAGCAGCAGAGAGCTCAAGGTGAGGATCAGTGTAAAGGATCCATTCTTGACTTGACTTGACTGGACAGTAAACCAGTAGCATAAGTCCACTTTAATCAACTTTAAAAGTAAACAATGTTTGTGGTTACACTCCTTTTTTTAAACTCTTTTGTTTTGTACTCTTTTGTGTTTTGTATTCAAATAGATTTGCTGAGGTCTATAAATATAACTGTTAGAAATGTGGCCACGTTACTGAAAACTGTTGCTTGTTATACAATGTCTGTTTCAAACTTTTATCTAATTACTAAAGATAGTATAAAATGTTATGTAGAATCAGCAGTTTTCTCCAAGGACATGAAGCACCACTGGAGGAACCTAGGTAAGAGCACCATTCTTTATCAGCAAAAATACAAGCAGTGGTTTTTAGCTGTCAAATTTCATACAATGTTCGTCTTTGACCTCTTGTTGCAGAGCTTCGTCGAGTGCAAGCAGCTCTTAAGTCTGAGGAATGACAGAGAACAACTTGGGCACCTGCAGGAAAGTTCACACAAGTATCTGTAGCCCGGATTGTGCTTGGAAGTGCATGTGCTTTAGTCTCTCCTGGCAATATGGATCAGCGCATGGCATTCTTCACACACAGCAGCTCAGCAGAAATTACTGCTCTTCCCATGTCACATTCTACACTGAGGAAGACTAGCGTAGACCAGTAGAACCTAAACCAAACATCCTCTCGTGGAAAAAGGGTTTTACCATACTCATTGTATTTTAATTTTTTCTTGTGTAGGTTTTTATCTGGTTCTTTAAGATATGCCTGAGAGGCATATATGCAATAATGTCATGTTGTATATTTCACTCTGAGGTACGTAATGTATCGTGTAGACTTTATCTGGCTGGACTGATAGAAAATGAACACCAAAACACCTCATAAGTGAGATGGGCAAGAGCCCATCAAGACTCCACTGGCGCAGTACCATATTGATATATTTATGACCACTCAGTTGTGATCTATGTAGTATTTCTTATAGACTGAGTGCAAATGTATTTCTCCGTTAGAATATGTGGTTGTCAGAGTACTGCAACAATTAGATTAGTTCTCTGTAGCAGTTTGTTATAAAGTGCAGGTGTTTTCATTGTAAAGCCTGTTTTACAGTAAAAATGTGATTTAAAAATATTTGTAATGCCAGTTCAGGTTGTTGCAAATGCAAAATCAAGTTGGACATTAATTAGAAAATTTCTTAAGATTCACCAGTCATCATTCATAAATCACCTTGTCTTTTGCTCTGAAAAATTGTCCTGGCAAAATGAATGGCTTTTTAAAATGACGAAGGTCAACATGTTGTTTTCCTGGTGTAATGATTAAGTTAAATCCAATCAAAGTGGTTCGTTCATTCAGAAATCATGAGGCCTCTGAGGTCTGCTGTCATTCAGTCCTCTGTCTACTCCATAACCCCTCTGTCTACTCTAGAACCCCCCTGTCTACTCCATAACCCCTCTGTCTACTCCATAACCCCTCTGTCTACTCTAGAACCCCCCTGTCTACTCCATAAACACTGTCTACTCTAGAACACCCCTGTCTACTCCATAAACACTGTCTACTCCATAACCCCTCTGTCTACTCCATAACCCCTCTGTCTACTCTAGAACCCCCGTCTACTCCATAAACACTGTCTACTCTAGAACACCCCTGTCTACTCCATAAACACTGTGTACTCCATAACCCCTCTGTCTACTCCAGAACCCCTGTGTTTGTGTGTGCCTATGAGTGGGCGGTAAGTGGGATTACCAGGTGTAACCCAGGAGTCAGGTGTGTGTATATGTGCCTGTCTGATTAGTATGCCTTTAGGTCTTTCAGGTTCCTCCTGAAATGAAAAGGAGGAAATTTCCTCCTGAAAGGAAATGACCTCATAGAAGAACTAAGACAAGTTAAATAGCCATTTGGAGTGAAATTTCAAAATGTATTGGATAGATGGATATCTTTGAGACAGAGGCCTTTTCAGAGTGTGTCAACCTATATCAATAAATTTGCAGAATATATCAATAAATTTACCTCTAACCTAATTCTGCAGTATTCATTATTCTGTTAGACAGAACAGACCTCTGGTAGTTTTAGAATTTATTAAAGGAAAAAAAAAATATATATATTTTTTGTTTTTGTCCCATTCATCTGTTCTTTTGAAAGTCATTATTTTCTATTTTAATTTCAGAAAGTCACTATTTATCCCACTTTTATTAAAATGAGTGGATGAGACACACTTCCACAACAAAATCAATGACTGCAAACAAAGGCAACCAGTCTACAAAGGGAATGGCATCCAAGTTACCATGCGAGCCCTTCATAAACAATAGTTAATGATGAATATGGGCTGTTCAGATTGTAAATGCATTGCTTCACACAATCAAAAATAGCACAGAAAACAATTTGTCTAAAGGTGCTGAAATTGAGACCCATGAACAAAAAGTTTAAGTGATTTTTGTCTGACCATAAATAGTAAAAACCTATAGCAATATATAGAGCAAGAAGAGAAAATTAAAAAGCAATGCCAAATTAATGATGGACTTTTCAAACGTATCACTAACTGCTGTAGCTAAATCACTTGTAAACCAAACCACTTGTAAAGTTTCTTAGCTTACTAAAACATAACATTGAACACTTTTTTGTTCTAGACATTGATACCAGTTTAGCTTTGGCCTATATTGCCAGCCTAGAAGTTCAGTAATTCAACTTCTCTTAGTGTCTCTGAGGTGCAGCTTTAAGCCATCTACTGGACTAGTGGGGCAAACTCACTGAAGTGCTTCTGCTACCAGTGAGTGTTTTGGGAATCTTTTTTATTATTATCTGTAATTATAGCTCTCGTCGTCATAGTCCAGCTCATCGTCCCGGTTTGCTCCTGTTTGCCCATAGCTGAATTTGCGGTAAACTGTACCATCCTGCCCCATGTACACAATATCTTCATCTACTTCGTCCTCATCATCTTCGTCATCCCCATGGCGCCTCCGGCCATCGTTGAGGTCCACCAGCTGTTCCTCCTGGAAACGTCTGGAACTAGAGCTGCCTTGGCCGCCATAGGTTGAGGATGATGATGTTATGTCTCTGCTATGGTGTTTGTCCTTACTCCCACCCAGTTTTTCGTAACCCCGGGCAGGAGTGGGATTGGGTGGGGGCTTTTTCGTCTTTAAGCGTTTGATCAACATGATAATTAAGATGACTAATCCACCCACTAGCAAGACGGAGGTAGTGATGAAGATGGCCAAGTTGCCTGTGTGGTCCTCTTCCTCATGGTTGCGGAAGGCAAAGTTTGTACTTAGGACACACTCACCTTAAAGGAGGCAAACAAAACCACAGCTGTAGGTAGAAGTGCTTCAGTGACTGTAGGCAGAGGGGCTTTAGTGATTCGCCAAACAATGTTAGTAATGTAACAAAGACAGTATTAATGGAGATGTCATGTAAATCTCAGTGTTTCCTAAGTATAAGCTTATTGTACATCCTAAATATTTACTGTAGCTGTTCATTCTATTGATCATTGTTTCTAGGTATTACTGACCTAACACAGTATGCCTGAGTAATGCAAGAGTAATGTAGACTTACGTGTTACGTGACTTTCACAGAACACAAATGTATGTTAATGTAATGTCGAAATAGTGAATTTATATACAAAGAATACAATATATTATATATTTTATTTTAGGATACCATATAATAATAAAAAAAATTAAAAATAGGAATAATTACCTGTGGTTTGTGTACAGTTACAGCACTCTGGTTGCTGTACACTTGTCTTCTCTTCACCTGCCTCTGGGTTTAGACAGCAAGGCAGACACCTCCACCCATCAGTCAGGATGAACCCTTCTGGGCACAGAGTGCAGTTCTGTGACCCAGGCCCTTTACAAGCCAAACATGCCTCATCACAGGCTTCACAGTTAGAATCCTGCTCCTGTGAAGAGACAAGAAAGCCAATAAGCTCAACAAAACAGCATTTTGTAAACCAACGGTCCTGGTCTTGAAGTTCCCCTGCTCTTCGCACTGTTAGATTAACTAATGTCTTGATTACTGATACTCTAGTATGAAATAAAACAAATAAAAAAATGTATAAGCAATGTGAAAATAAGAGCAAAGACAGACAAAATATTTGACAACGACTGGAAAAGAAGGAAGTACATTCTTTTGGACTATGGACAAATCATTTTTGCTGTGAAGCTGGTAAATCTGTGATCTGTACTGCTCTCCAGACAGGTACCTTATATACAGGGTACTCCCCTACGTCACAGTGAGAATGACAGACCCCTTCGGTAAGTGTGTATCCAAGATGACAGGAACTGCAGTCGTGTTCCCCCTTACCTGAAGGTTAGAGACATCTTTTATGATAGACTAAAAGAGTAGAGTCTTTCATGACAAGTATAGGAACCATTCAACTCTCACACACAACAGAGAGCATTCAGGCGAGAGAGAATATTCTTTAACAGTTGGCACACTATGTTCCAATACTTTTTTTTTTTTTTACTTTATCACTTGGTATTAATAGCAGCTGTCTGTGTGGTGTTTTCAGAAGGTTCTGGAGTGTGACGTGTGTGAGATGACCCCTGACCTGTGCATGACCTGCATGTGGCGTGACACGGTTGGCAGGAGTGATGGGCGGTATTTGTGTAGTATAGGTCTGGGCAGGACACCACACAGCGGCCCTGCTTCCTCACAAACAGTAGGTTTGTGGCGCAGCTCAAGCAGTGGCCGGCGTCCGGCCCTTCACACTCTGCACAAGTCTCATCACACTGCTCACACATCCTTGAGTCCATGTCTGCGTAGCGACTGCAATGGAAGCGGGAAGGTTGCAAACATACTGCCGTGCATTTCTCCAAATGAACGACTGGTTTTTCCAGATGGTTTATAGCAGATTGATATGCCACACACTGAGATGTGGATGCCCTTTTGTAATAAGTATGCGTAATCATTTTAACCAAGTCTTAATCCTTTAAGAATTTCTGCTTATGCGCTTTATCGTTCATCATATTTTTTTTCATATATACAGTATATATATTTTTTATCATTCCTCATTGCTTCTCACTCCAGCATTAAGGTAGTGGGTGTGGCAGTGGGCATGGTGCAGCAAGGACACCACCCGTGGGCAGAGCTTTACCCAGGCTGGCAGGACACCACCCGAGGGCCGAGCTTTACCCAGGCTGGCAGGACACCACCCGTGGGCAGAGCTTACCCAGGCTGGCAGGACACCACCCGTGGACAGAGCTTTACCCAGGTTGGCAGGACACCACCCGTGGACAGAGCTTTACCCAGGTTGGCAGGACACCACCCGTGGGCAGAGCTTACCCAGGCTGGCAGGACACCACCCGTGGGCAGAGCTTACCCAGGCTGGCAGGACACCACCCGTGGGCAGAGCTTACCCAGACTGGCAGGCTTCCACACACTCTGTGTCCTCTCTGTAGAAGTTGGCCCTGCAGCTCAGGCACTCATGACTGTGGCGACCTGTGCAGCTCATGCAGTTTGGGTGACATGGCTCACACTTCAGGTTCTCCCCTCCGAAAAAGCCCGAGGGACAGCCTTTCACACAGGTACCATCTGCAGGGACACAGCAGAACGTGGGAGTCAGTGGAGGGCATGGACAACCATTCTGCTCAGTGCTCCCCACCTGACCCTTAGAGGAACACTTTATCCAAAACTATGAATAGGGATAACAGTGAGTGAACATGGCTAGTGACAATGTGACTATATTTTGCCATGGTTACTATCCTTAATAGTATGGGTCTGTTCTCAGATCAGTCAAAGGGGCAGTATGCCACATGATTCCCATGAATCTGCACTCCAAAATTGTTGAAATCCCATGCTGTTTATTCATTGCTTGCCTGGGACAAAGTCTCTTGTCTCTGTACTAGTAGACTACAGCAAGACGAATTATGTCACAAAAAGATGATTTTACGTCAAAAGGTTTCACACCCTCCTTTGCCCCGCCTGTGCCGTGTCAGTGGTAGTGGAGGGGTACGCCGTGCAGTGCTAACTCACTGAGCAGGTAGCGGGAGGCATAGCAGGTGAGGCACTGGCTGAGCTCAGGGCCAAAGCACTGGTGGCACTGCCTGTGGCACAGGTGGCACTCGCCCTCGCGGTCGCTGTAGTGGTGGGAGGGGCAGGTTGTGGGCGTAGCACAGCGCCCGTAGGTGTCCGTCCTCAGGTCCTCGGCACAGCTGAGGCAGTCAGTGTCCAGGGGCCCCGAGCACGTCAGACAGGTGCTGTGACACACTGGAGGACAACAGTAACTCACAATTAAACGCTATGACCATCAAACAATATGATGACCATCGTAATGAAAGATTCCAAATATGTATATATCAAGAATCTAGAATAGCTTGTTGTTATTGAATTTAATAAAATAATTCTAACAAGCAAATATGTCTACGAGAGTGTGTGATCCAAACTCCAAACCACAATAAAAAAGGAGCTTTTTCCCCACTGCAGCTAACAGTCATGTACTGTTACTATTCCGTGTGTTTTTAACACTTACTCATGCACTCCTGAGACCTGCTGTCCCTGTAGGTCTGGGGGAGGCAGTCCGACACACATGCTCCATCGCGGAGGGTGCTGTCAGGGTTGTTGCAGGAGTCACAATTGTTGGGGCCCGACCCATCACACAACTTACAATCAGAGTGACAGCGCATGCAAACACGCTGCTCTGTGTGCTCGAAGTAACCGGCAGGGCACACTGACACACACTCTCCGTCAAACAGGAAAGTCATCTTGTCACATTCTGAGGGAGGGAAAGGGAGTGCAGAAGGCTGGCAATGAGGGGTGTGTATGCACACACATACACATACACATACACACACACACACACACACACACACGTGTCTGGGAGTTGATAAGTGCTGCATATCTGTACTGGGATGGTTAATGACACAAATGCTACAATACCTGCTGGAGTTACTGGTATTTTATCATTATTAGTATATTAGTGTTATGCTTTTTATTCATCGCCACGTTTTGCCACATTGCTCAAGTTTATTAATGCCAATACAAAAACACTCAACACTCAAGTACCTCAGTGCTCTTATTTTCTAGCTTATATGTTAGAACTGCATATCCTGTGACTAATAAAGTCACATTCAGACGTGAAGCACTAGCAGCTGTGCCACAGTGTGGTTTTCTTACCTGTACACTGGTCTTCCTCAGGGCACTGTAGACAGTTTTGTGGGCAGGACACACACTTGCCATTGTGAAGATTGTGTCCAGGGGGACACTCTTCCACACACTCATGTCTGTGAAGCAGGAAGGGCTCCTCACAGCTGAGACAGTGAGTGGCGTTGTGCTCACATGATGCACAGCCTCGCTCACAGCTCTCACACACCAGTCCAGCAGGGTAACCTCTGCAAGAGTACACACACCACACACATACATGCACACACGCACATACACACATATACACACAGCTTCCAGATGTACTTTTTTCTTGCTTTTTCAGAAATTTCTAAAACTGAAATCTCTGAACTGGAATCTCTATGTAAATATGAATTCAGTGTAAACTGAATTCTAATTGGAATTACATTCCCATTTAAAATCCCCATCCAAATGACTGTTTCAATCCCAATGAGACACACATGCAGTTAATAGATGACTTTTGACCTGGAGCACTGGCGGACACATTTTCCATCCTGCAGGTAGAGGGCGCTCTTACGAGTTGCCAGGCAGCGAGTGCAGTGCTGCTCGTCCTGGCATACAGAGCAGCCCTGTGCACATGGCTCGCAGTGACGGCTCTCCTTATTACCAAAGGTTCCCACTGGGCACCGGGGGATACATAGCTCCTCTGAGGTCATATAACGCCCTGAAACACGCACGTACGCACACACACACACACACACACACACACACACACACACACACACACACACAAATGCAAATTTCGATTTGAAATATTTATATCAAATGTTATTTGAAATATTTTAAAATATTTTAGGTTTAATGCTAAATTGCTGAAAAGAAAAGCCAAGGGATCCCACTGAGTTCTGCTGGAACACTGCGTTCATCCACCAGCTATTACATGTTAATCAGATTAACTGTGTTCATTCACCAGCTATTACATGTTAATCAGACTAAC